>OV743716.1:92149071-92524071 GCA_928272305.1 Volucella inflata | reverse complement strand
TGCAGTGGGAATGTAAAGGGCCAAACAGAAAAGGAGATGGGCTTTGCATACGATGCGGAAAACCTGGGCACAAACTCAAAGAATGCCAAAATACACCAAGCTGCTGCCTGTGCGTGGAAAAACGACACAACCACACAGAACATATCCCTGGCTCTAAGATGTGCTCGTCATACAGAGAACACATAGCGAAATGAAGATCCTGCAACGCAACTTACATAGAAGCAGGACGGCCGACTCGCTCCTGCCGCAGGTCATGCTGGAACACGAGACCGACATGGCAATAATAAGCGAACAGTACGCCAAACCAAGTAGCGGAATATGGCTCGAAGACACATCAGCGACTGCAGCAATATGGCTGACGGAAAAATGCAACTTCCAAAAATTGAACAAAGGTGCAGGAAACGGATTCGTCTGGGCAAGTAGCAAACAATTCACCATAATGAGCTGTTATCTCACACCGAGCGATGCCATTGCCGAATTTCAAGCAAAGATGGACGCCATAGAGGACTGTGCGCTCCACACAAACCGACATCCGATCATAGCCCGAGATTTTAACGCTAGCGCCAGTGAATGGGGTATGCAGACGACGAACTCGAGAGGACGAAGAGTTTTAGACATGGCAGCCAGGCTAGCCCTTATCGTCGCTAGCTCAGGAACTGCAACTACCTACAGAAGACCTGGGTGCGCCGACACTACCTCTGACATAACGCTTGTATCGGAGACCTATGCGAGCCAGCTACAACAATGGACAGTACTCGAAGACTATACTGGCAGCGGCCACCAGTACATGACTTACCTCGTCGGAGCAGCACACAAAACAAGAGCTAGGAAAATCAAGGGAACGCGAAAGTGGAATGCCTCGAAGCTTAACTCCGAAATATTCTTCACACAGTTGGACGCTAACTTGCCGGAATGCCACGCAAATAGCTCGGCTAGAGTCAAAGTGGAAAAAAACTCTCAAAAGCATCAAGACAGCATGTAAAGCAGCCATGCCACGCATAAAACACACTCATCCTAAGACAGCTGCCTACTGGTGGACAGATGAAATACGCATTTTAAGACAGACATGCCTTCACAAAAGGCGGAAATACACAAGGGCCAGAAGAAGTAGTATTGCAACAGAAGAGCAGGGAGAGTATAAAAAGTCTAAACATGAACTAAAACTTGCCATTATAAAAAGCAAGAAAGAAAAATGGGAAGAACTCCGGCGCGATATAAACCAAAATCCATGGGGCCTAGCATACAAAATAGTGATGAGAAAACTCGGCGTAAAAAATCCAGTTCCGGAGCTTAGAGCACACGCTATGAAGAACATAGTAAACACCCTCTTCCCGAACCACGAAATAAGAACCGATCAAACAAGGAGTGCACCAGAGGCCCCGACGCCACTGTTCAAGGCTCCAGGCCCAGACGGAATCCCATCAGAGGTACTCAAACTAATAGCAGCTGAGCGCCCACAAGTTCTACTAAACATGTACAATGCATGCCTGACAGAGGGGATGTTTCCAGAAGTTTGGAAAAGACAAAGGCTAGACTTAATCAGCAAAGGCAAGGGAGATCCAGAGACACCATCGGCATACAGACCTCTATGTATGCTGGACATAGCAGGGATACTGCTGGAAAAAATGCTGAAGCCACGTATTACAGCTGCAGTAAAGAACGCTGGAGACCTTTCGGAAAGGCAGCACGGATTAGGCCAGGTAGATCCACTGTCGGAGCCATCGAAGGTGTCATAAGAAGTTTAGAATCATCGCGACGGATAAACCACTTCTCGAGGCCAATAGTGCTCCTCGCCACAATCGATGTCAAAAACGCTTTTAACAGTGCAAAATGGGACAATATGATCGAAGCCCTCGAAACACGCTTTAAAACGCCTGCCTACCTAATGAATATGGTACGCAGCTACCTCAAAGACCGGGAGCTAATCTATGATACAAACGAAGGCCAACAGAAGAAGAAAATCACCTCTGGAGCAGCACAAGGCTCAATCCTTGGCCCTGATTTGTGGAATGTAAGCTACGATGGAATCATAAACATCAGTATGCCTGAAGACTGCTATTTAGTAGGGTACGCTGACGATATTGCAGCTGTCATCAGCGCACGCGACATGGACACGGTGAGGCGAAAACTTACGCAAGTGATGCTGAGGACACAAACGTGGCTTGACTCGCACGGACTTAGTCTGGCCGCGGAGAAAACGGAGCTCATCTTCCTCACTAGAAAACACATACCGCTGGAAGTAGATATGCAAGTGCATTCAGAAACCATTCGCACGAAGAAAGTGATAAAATACTTAGGTATAAGGATTGACAACAAGTTGACCTACAGGTCGGAAATTAAACACGCCATTAAGAAATCAGTCAAGATAACGGCATCGTTGTCGAGACTAATGGCAAACATCGGAGGGCCTCTATCCAGCAGAAGGAAGCTGCTTATGGACACAACACAGTCAATCCTACTATATGGGAGCGAAGTGTGGGCGCCATAATTATTATTATTATTATTATTATTATTATTATTATTATTATTATTATTATTATTATTATTATTATTATTATTATTATTATTATTATTATTATTATTATTATTATTATTATTATTATTATTATTATTATTATTATTATTATTATTATTATTATTATTATTATTATTATTATTATTATTATTATTATTATTATTATTATTATTATTATTATTATTATTATTATTATTATTATTATTATTATTATTATTATTATTATTATTATTATTATTATTATTATTATTATTATTATTATTATTATTATTATTATTATTGTTATTATTATTATTATTATTATTATTATTATTATTATTATTATTATTATTATTATGATGTTTTCGGCACTTTTTCGTGTGTTTTGAATGCACTGCGTTAAACTTTTATTACCATCATCGTCTGGTGTCCTATAAGGAGACATTAACCACTGTTCAAGCGTGGATATTCGCCTCACCTGAAATATAGAAATATTTATATTTTTAAATTTTCAAATCAGCGCACTTCAAACTGAAAATGATAAGTGTGAAAAAAAAATTAATTCTCTCGAAGCGAAAATTAACAATCTGCTGAAACAGCTACTACTAAAAGGCAATACGAACAAAAACGTTCTTCACGTAAAACTAGTGTCTCATCTGTGCAAAGATAAAATAACAAAAGCCAAGAAAGAAAGAGGAAGGCAATTAACTACGAACCTACTCAATGCCGAAGTAAGACTGGATAAGATGTATGTCAACGAGTGTTTAATGTATGAAACAAGACAACTATTAAAAACTGCAGTAACAATGAAGACAAAGAAAGAATTTACCCGTTGTAATAGTCTGAAGTGAAATTTGGATATACGAAAAAGAACTTGAATTGTATAAAATAGAAGGTTACAACTTTCCATTGGCAAATTTTAACGAGTCTTATTGTGCTGGAGGTGTTGCCGTGTATGTTAAAAATGGGTATGTGTGTGATAGTACTTGCCTTAAATTATCTAGTGCCGACGCATTAAAATTTTCACTTGCTTTTGAAAATATTGATTACACTTTTTTGAGTATTTATCGTCTTCACGGTGTTGCTAAAAGTATTTTTATTCATGAACTAAGTCATATTCTTAGCACAACTCTAGCAAAAATTTAATTGTTGTCGGTGATATCAATGTTGATATTCTTGATGAGTGCAACATTGATACTGAAAATTATTTATTTACTATGGCTTCAAATGGTCTTAAGAATTTGATTAATGAGCCTACCTGTTTGACCGATTCCTCTATGAGTTGTATTGATCATATTTTCTTAAGAACTCAAAAAAATAATAAAAATATTTTTAGTGGACAGGTACACGATTTGAAGCTGACAGGTCATAGTTAGCCTAAATTATTCTTCAGTTTACAATGGTTCTGAAAACTTTAAATCCGCTTGAAATAATTTTTAACTTTTGAATGCTGGGAAACGGTTTTTTCCGAAGGTAATCCTTCCGTTGGTTTTGACCTCATCCTGGATATTTTTCAAAAACACGTTAAATCGAGTACTTTTCAAAGAAATCTGTCGAGTAAGAAGAAGCATTTGAAACCTTGGATGACTAACAATCTAATTAATAAGATAAGAAAAAAGAGGAAGTTGAGCTTAAAATGCAAGAAACATCAGAACAGATTTAAAAAACATTATGAAACTTTTTGTAAGTCGTTAAAAAAAGAAATCGAAGACACTTGTAACAACTTATACAGCAATAGGTTTGCTAGTGCTGAAGGTAATGTACGCAAAGAGTGGCGAGTAATTGATAGCATTTTGGGAAAGGATAGAAACTCTGGTAAAGTTGATACTATTGAAGTTGAGGGAGAAAGGGTGTCCGATTTATTAAGAATTTCAAATAAATTTAACGACTTTTTTATTGAAATCTCTGAAAAGTTGAAACCAGCTGTCGAACAAAGCATAAATTATAATTGTTTCTCATCTTCAGGCGATTTTGTGGATGATGTTCAATCAAATAGTTTTGTGTTTAATGCGATTACACCCAGAGAAGTTTACAATGCTTTCGTCCCTTAAAAATAAAACTTCTTGTACAAGTGTGATATTGTTGATGGACAATATTTTTATTGAAAAATATTGCTTGGTAATTAGTTGACGTATCGTCCTTCTTATTTAATAAAAGTGTTCAAGTGGTTTGTTTCCCTGACCATCTAAAATGTGCTGAGGTTTTTTCCCTTTTCAAAAAAGGAAATAGAAAAATTGTTTCAAACTATAGGCCAATATCACTTCTTTCGACTTTTTCCAAAATTTTTGAAAAGTTAATTAAGGTTCGAATTGTTTCATTTCTGGATAAGTTTAACTTCTTTAGTAAAAATCAGTTTGGTTTTAGAGCAGGTTTGTCAACTGAGGATGCTATCTTACGCGTGTGTAGTCAGCTTTACGGAAGTTTAAATTAAAACAAAACCAACTGTTGGACTATTTCTTGATATGACAAAAGCTTTTGATCTGATGAACCACGATATTTTGCTTGCTAATCTTTTTAATGTTGGTTTTCGTGGTAACATTTTCAATTGGCTTAAATCTTATTTATGAAATAGAACTCAAAAGGTCATTATTGGTGGGATCTTAATCGAACGTAGGCGATTAAAAAACGGTGTTCCTCAGGGATCCGTATTTGACCCTCTGTTTTTCTTAATATACATTAATTCTATTTTTAAACTCAAATTAAATGGTAATTCAACTGCTTTTGCGGACGATATAGTTCTTACATACCAATCTGAAACTGTTTTCGATGGCATTGCAATGATTAATGAAGACCTTGAAATCTTACGGTTGTGGTTTACTTACCACAAAATGATTGTCAGCGAGAAAACTAGATTGATGTGTTTTAAAGTATCTGGAAATGTCCTAAGTGAATATAATTTATAGTTTCACGCTCATGATTGTAAACAGTTTCCACTACCTTTACATAAGTGTGGAAAGAGTAATTTTATAGTAATTTTATAGGGGTTCCAAAATGTATAATCTTCGTATAAACAATATGAGCTTAGTTAATGTACCTTTTGCACATAGAACACACTTTACACATTTTTATACATACGAGTATATGGCTCCACATTTTTTTTAATAAATTGCCCTAATTTATAAGAGATACACTTCGTTTTTTATGTTTCATCAAAAAGATTAAAGACTGGTTGTTCACCTTAAGCTATGAATGTATTGAATCCTTTATTTAAATTATTATTTTTTCTCATCAACAGCACAATTACATAATATATTAATGATGAATTGTTATGTTTATGATCGGATATCACTAAATTTTTTTTTTGTTTTTTACTTTTTTTTTATCCAATCTAAAAAAATGTGAATTGAATGAATTAATACTGATTGTCATGATTCAGATATCAACTGAAATGTAAATCTAGATGTATCTTTCACCAATAACTTCTAAGTTGAGGAATGATAACTAATATTCCATTTATAATAATAGTTAGGTAATATTTAAGTTTATGATATTACTCGTATTCATTATAAAATACTCGTACAATAAAAATAAAAAAAAATAAAAAAATGTATGTTCTTTTTTTTAATACAACAAAAATAACCTAACAACCAAGTATTTCTTTCGCCTCCCTCAAAACTTTGCTGCAATATTTCTCAAAGTTCACTCGCATTTCAAACATGCGGGCCATGACTGGCTCCAGCATGTCTAGCATCAACGTAGTTCATGAACATTCCATGATCACAAACCAACAATTCGTATTAATAGTATAGTAATAACGTGTTATTTACTAACGAAAAAGAAATTTAAAATTTTCAACGTACGATCATACCATTTAAACTACAGAAGTCTTTTATTTTGTAGTACCTATGCTGTTCACTTTTTTTTTTGAGTCACAATTTGAATGTGTGTGCCGCCGACACATCCCATGATACCCGGGATTCCACGTTTTTGGTAAAACTCAACTTTGGATTGATTGTTTTTTTCCTCAGTAGTTTCAAGCTTAATCCATTGTGGACAAATAACTTCCTCCATAGGGGTAATCATATTTTTAAATAATTTTGCTTACCGTCGGTTGTGCCAAATTAAATACGAAATCGTTACCTATACCTTTTTTGGTAACCTCCTTCAGCTAAAAAATCTTAATGTTGCTCCAAATTTAAGGCCAGGTTCCTCCAAAAAATTTTCAAAAAATTGAATTTTTTTTCCCGTAAATTGCTTGAAAATACTCTTAGAAATAATATAGAATCAGTCCCGAAGGTCCGCAAGACCGAGAAAACAAAAACTTTTATCGCCTTTTTCTCGAAACCACGTTTTTTCAACTGGGTGACACTCTAATTTAGAAACTATTTCACTTATCAATATGAACCAAACGGCATTTTACTCCTAAAATGTCTCTCTATGGTCGGTACTACAACCAAAAATATTCATTGTTATTTGAAAAAGTTATAAACAATTAAAAGTGAAAAAAGGGTGAAAAAATTGAAAAGTACGCCTTTTTTTTTTTGTGAAAATGTTTCATTGTAGTACCGACCATAGCCAATGTGATACAGAATAAGAAACCGTTTCGACCACACTCACAAAAGGGGCGTGTTTCATCAGTCATTTTAGGATCCGCCATTTAAAAAATAAAAAATAAAAAATCGTCAATTAGTATTTTTATACGTCTTCTAACCTAAGACAACTTTAATTTATAAATATTTTTTGTAATATAAATAAAATTTGTTTGGAAAAAACAAGTTTTTTGGAGGAACCTGGCCTTAAATATTGGAAGTACCAACAACGAACTTGTCGTTTGAGGAAGCTTGTCTTTGACTTCGTTTAGTAGATAAAGAAAATCTAAAATTTTTTTTATATTTTGAATCTTATATTTGATGCTGCTACTTACTTCTCATTTAGTAGATCCAATGGATTTTGATCTCATACTTCCTCTTATCCTCATGAAATCTATTTCATTGCTTTCCCCTTCACTGTCGTCTTCGCTACTCCACGGTAGAAACACAGCAATGTTGTCCATATTTACTTTTGTGTAATTTTATTTTGATATTCAATAAAAAAATTGAGTACAAAAGAAGGAAATAAACTTATGATTGCAATTATAATATAAAAAATCAACAACGAAATAACTAAATCCAGCGACAAACCAATGAACAAAAATTTGCTTGTCAATATAAGCTACTGTTGTGGAAATTATGTGGATTGTAAATAAAATGACACTCATGGCGTTTAAGTCGCAGAATACAGAGACTAAAACGACAGTAACCCGACACGACTCAAAAAACGACAAGACTCGATCAACTTAAGCGCCAGTCATAATAAACCACTGCGTCGATATATTTAAAGTAACGTAATCAGGCAATAAGAGGGATAACCTAAACGTTTACGTTAATATCACAACTCAACAAAAAAAAAACAATTGTTGTCGTAACACTGATTTCACGATTTTTCTATTCACATGGTGCATACCAAAATGAATAAATAATATCAATATTAATTCAAAAGTTTGCTTTTCTAACGGTTATAAGAATGACCAGTTGAATTTTAAAATTGGTGCATGCAATCCCCATAAGTTTAGGTATGTATGCTCACTTGTACAAACACCCATGATCAAGAAATAGTAAATATAATCAAACATACCGTAGAAAAACGTGTACATTGTTACATCCACGCAGTACTTACATCACGCTAAAGTGATTTGCAACAATTAGGTAAGTAATTTTTAAATTTATTAAAGTTCGGGATGTAAAATTGTGAAATGATTTGCGAAGTCTATGAAGCTACTTTAACTGCACTATACGAAATCAAGACAAGCCATGGGCTCCACATGTTGCTTGCAGTAATTGCAAAAGATGTTTAAATATGTATGTTTATTTGAATTTTCATTTGTTGGTACCGAGGTGAAAAAAGGAGTATGAAGTTCGCAGTACGTAGAATTTGGCGAGAACCAAGAGACCACATCAACAACTGCTAGTTTTGCATTGTAAATCCACGCAAAAGAAGTAGTGGCAAGAACGCTAAGCCAATCGAATATCTTAATCTAACTTCTTCTTTTGCTCCAATTTTGCATAACCACAATTTTCAATCCGAGAGCCACCAAAAAAATTAACCTAATCGAGATTGTCTCAAATTTTAAACGAAAATAACGAAAATAAAGTATTTTTACCATCACAGAACCACGAAAACTCCATCTAATTTTAGGAGAAGATTTAAAGCGCCGGAGGTAGTCATCCAAAACATTATGGAAATTCTGGGATACAGTTTAAAAACGGGATATATTCCAAAAGCATGGAGAGAAGTTAAGGTAGTCAACAGCTAAAGACTTCAGACCAAAATGTCTGTCATCTTTTATGCTTAAAACCCTGGAGCGTTTACTGGAAATTCACATCAGGAACAGATGCGGTAACGGTTTTTTGACCGGGTCACAGCATGCCTACATGAAGGGCAAATCCGTAGAAACCGCCCTACATGAGGTGGTAAGGAAGTCTAAACTTTGGTGAGTTTGCGATGGCGGCCTTCCTAGATATAGAAGGGGCCTTCAATAACGTAAAGCTGAGCGCTATCAAAGGTGCTTTAGTAGACGCAAACATAGAACAAGGGATAACAAATTGGATCTGCAGCATGCTTACAGGTAGGGTAATAAACTGTTCCATTGGGCAAAGCTCGGTTAGAATGTCAGTGACCAGGGGAACCCCTCAAGGGGGAGTTACATCTCCACTCCTTTGGGTACTGGTCATAAATGACATTCTCAAAAAGCTTAACTCAATGGGTATCAGCGCCATGGCATACCCGGATGACGTGGTGATAATAGTGCAGGGAAAATACTTAGACATTTTAAGTGAGATCATGGAGCTTGCCTTGAAGATGATCAGCACCTGGGCAGGCAGCTGTGGTCTCAATGTCAATCCCTCCAAAACGGAACTGGTTCTCTTTACCAGAAAGTACAAGATACCGCAATTCACACAACCAAAACTCGGTGGAATGGAGATGTCCCTTTCGGATAGTGCGAAGTACCTTGGCGTGATTCTGGATAAGAAACTGAATTGGAATCTCAACGTAGCGGAAAGAATTAAAAAGGCATATAATGCTCTTTTCATATGTAAAAGAACTGTGGGAAAAATTTGGGGGCTTAAACCTGCTATGGTGTACTGGCTATATACGGTAGTGGTGAGACCCATACTGACATATGGCGCACAAGCATGGTGGAAAGCAACAACTAAGAAAACGACTTACGGAAAATTAGCGGCGGTTCAGAGAACGGCTACCATAGCTATTACAGGAGCGCTCTGTACCACCCCTACGGCAGCATTGGACACCTTCCTACATCTGACACCTCTTGATTTACAGATAAAAAAAACTTGCTGGCGGCAGTGCGATTCGACTCATTAATCTGGGACTCTTCAAAAACAGTAGCTTCGGACACGGCACAATCCTGGAAGAGCTACTTCCAGGCAATACTGTTAGAACGGATGGAATCCCTTCCTTAATCGATTTCGACATTCCGTATGATATACTATATCCGAAGAGGAAGGACTGGCAAGAAAACGCAGTGACAAAATCAAACAAAATTGCAGTTTTTACAGATGGCTCGAAGACAGAGGAAGGAACAGGTTCCGGAATCTTTTCGGATGACCCGGAACTAAGGGTCTCCATAAGGCTACCGGACACAAGCAGTGTCTTCCAATCAGAGGTTCTAGCTGTCCTCAGGGCGGCTGAGCTGATGCAGATGAGATCGGTATCCGACAAAGATATCGCTATCTACACCGACAGCCAGGCCGCTCTTAAGGCGATGGAGTCAAACAGCGTTAACTCTGACACAGTCAGGGCCTGTCGCACAATGCTCAAAACATTATGCGTTCAGAACAGGGTGAGACTGTGCTGGGTGCCCCGGGACTGCGGTATAGAAGGAAATGAACAAGCAGACGAGCTTGCAAGAAGAGGAGGGCTGCTCGACAATAGTGAGGTTGCGAATGTCAAACCACCCCTCTGCACAGTATGGGGCACTATCGAGGAACAAATCATAAAGACCGCCAGCATAGGGTGGCTGAATCTGGAAGGACATAGGGTATCAAAGGCTCTATGGCCACTTCTCGACGGTTACAGATCTAGGAAGCTTATTAAGCTAAATAGGGATAAGCTTAGGATGCTAATAAGAATACTAACAGGACACTGTTTACTGCTGAAGCACTCAAAGAGACTTAAACTAACAAATACGGACACTTGTAGATTCTGCGGGGATCTACAAGCGGTTGAGGATATAGCACACATTTTATGTGAATGTGAGGCAATATCGCGCAACTGACGAAATTCTTGGGAAAACATTTCTTTGAAAACTTAGAGGAAATAAACGGTACGGACTTCAAAGGCCTTCTTGGCTTCTGTAGAGAAATTGGGTGCTTTAACAGGGAGACAGTTTAGGTTTTCTGCTTTTTGGAGTTGTTTTTAACCCACAGGGGAATGCGATGGGCACGTTCAGGTGCCTAGTGTCTGTGTCTTGTGGCACACCCTATTTGACCTAACCTAACCTATGAACGACAACTTTGATTTTGTAAGCAACAACTTTCCCTCAAGTTCCATAATTAGTTGTAATGAAAGCATTTTTCATGACAATTCAATTAAAGAATCTGTTTTCGTAGCACACCAAAAAATAAGAAGCCTTCGTCAAAACATCGACATATTAGTTGGCAATCTTGTAGCTCTTGTTAACTTGCCTAAAATTGTTTTTGTGTCTGAAATTTGGAAATATTCTTATGAGATCAAAGAATACGCTATCACTGGCTACACTTTTTATGCAAATCCCAGTGATTCATGTGATGCAGGTGGAGTTGGTACCTTTGTGAAAGATTTGTATGATGATTGTGAAATAAAGCGTTACAGTCTATCGAATGCTGACATTATAAAAATTTCTTGTTCTATATGCAGTAAACCCTTTACCTTTGTGTGTGCATAAAGATTTAATGCACAGTCCGTAAACATACTTCTTGAGTTTTCGAATTATTTGTAAAGTGTAAAAGTAGCAAGTCTTGTTGTTTTAGGGGACTTTAATTTGGATTTGTTAATCTCTTGCCCTTATTTAGATTCGTACCTTGCAACTACTGCCGAGCATGGGTTAACCTTCCTTGTTAATGAGATCACAAAGTCCATAGCTGGTACCTGTATTGATCACGTATTTGGTCGCTCTTGGTTGCTCTAAAATTCAGCTTTATCAATGTGCTACCATAAATCTTGACCTCAAGATCCCTGATCACTGTTTGACTGGAATCTTGCTCCCAATCATAGCAAGAAAAGAAAAAAACACAAAACATTCTCCGCCCAGTCTGATAAGAATTAATTTTGAACACCTGAATAGATTATTGCGCTATAATAATTGGGATGAGTTTTATGAAGAAGAAGATGCATCTAATAGATCAAGAGCCCACTGCAAATTTTGGGTGTGATATGATAACCAAAATATGCGTATATTAGTGTGAAGGTATGCACGATACGATATCAAATCCGGAAGTCTGGCAGCGATTCGTCGCAGCTGCGGTTAGTAATAGTAGGTTGAAAAAGTGATTTTCCCCAAAGTCTAGATTTTTGTGATAACCACTTGAATTTAGAATCAAATGAAGGAATAGACAAAAGTGTGTGTCCCAGATGTTTTGCACGCAGGCAAACCCTTGCCAGACGCAATTTAAATATGTGAAAATGACCTTTTTTAAGCAATTCTCAAAACAATCTTCTTTTTATCCTTTTATTAACCCTTTCCTCGTTATACGAACTTATGTGTAACGAGTTTCCCATTTTTACTGCATCGCTGCTGCTCCGCTTATGGGGTTGGCTAATGTCGCAGACCGCAGAACGCGTCTACATAATGCTCGGTCCTGGATCGCTTCAGTGGTTAGCCCCAGGCGTTGTTGCGCATTTGCCATCCGACCTCGTTTTCTTAAAGTTGGAGTGAACGTAGTTGATAGTGCCTTTTTAGCCGGATTTTCCGCAGATCTTCCTTGAACGTGGCAATACCAGCTTATTCTATTCGCCTCAAGCTGTTCGGTTACCGAGTTCTTTATGTGTAGACTTCCTCTTATACGCGTAGATCTAATGCAATCGCGTTTAGTGACTCCACCAGTCATCCTTAACATTTTCATTTCCGCTGCCGTCATTTTGTTTTAAAACGCTTCGTACATTGTCCAGCACTGTGAACCGTATAAAAGAGCTGGTCTTACAACCGTGGTGTAGAGTTTCCTCTTTAATTTAAGTGGAAATATGAGATCAATAGGCACTCGATCGAATGCTTTCTCGAGGTCGATAAATACCATGTGTAAATCCTTAGACGAATCTCGGCGCTTTTCCATTATTATTCGTAGGCTTTGGATAGCGTCCACCGTCGATCTTCCTTCAACGAATCCACACTGGCTATTATCGAGCTTTATTATTTGCCGAAGATGTTCGTTTAAGACTCTTTCGACGATTTTCATTGTGTGTGACATAAGGTTGATTGAACGGTAGTTGTTGCATTCTCGAGTGTCGCCTTTTCCTTTGTATAATGGAACCAAGAAGCTACTTCTCCATTGATTCGGCATAGGTTGTCCATATTTTAATTTATTTAAAAGTTTCGATAGCCAAACGCTGCCGATCCCCTCCATCTTGGACCAAAACTCTGATGGAATGCTGTCTGGTCCTGCCGCTTTCCCCCGCTTCATTTTTCCGATTGCTATACTTATTTCTTCGATTGAAAAGTCCGAAACTTCCTCCTCTAATAGACCAGCTGTCGGCACGTTACTACGTGGAAACTGTTTGTTAAGCAACTCCTTGCAGTATTCAAGCCACCGATCACAAATTTCCTTTTCATTTGTTAGTAAACGATCGCCTGCGTTTTTGATGTATTTCGTACATTTTAGTATTGTACGACGTTTGAACTTCTTGGATAGATTGTCTTCTATCTGCCGATCGTGAGGATATTTGTTCCAACTCCTGGTACAGGTTTTCCGCTGCTGCCGCTCGAGTTCGAGCCAGGACTTTCTTTGCGATCTTTTTAAGGCGCTCGTATTCAAGAGCCAGTCGAGCTTTTTCGATATCGTCGCTCCGATCGCATTTTGTCAACGCTTGGAATGCACTCTTCTTGTCGGCCACAGCTCGTTTGGTTTCGTCATTCCAACACCATGTTACTTTGCCGACGTGATGATATTTCGATATAGGCCTCAGATGGGACTTTGCGTCTACTATGCCATTTATATTTTGAAATACTTCTTTAGCCAGTGCGATAAATCTTGCGCATCGTTCCTTCGATAGGTTATACTACCGGATTTTTGGCTCTCCAAACGATGCCCGTGTTTTCGGTGGTTTCGTCGTGAAAAATTCTGTAATGAGCAGACGGTGTTGGCTTACTTTACAGTTATCAACACAGTTTCATTTTACAGAGGTGATAATCTACGAGGGCGGGTCAATAAGTCCGTGACTTTTTGAATTTATGACCTCTTTACTGAAACAGCAACACTGCTCCTGTCAACAGGCATCTGTCAGTTGACTCCTGTCAAAATTTAAACTTGCTGCGTCAGTTCGTTTGTGTTTGACAGCTATTTTTATCAGACTACTCACTAATTTGAGGAGAAAATGGAAAAAAGTGAATTTCGTGTGCTTATTAAGCATTATTTCTTGCGAAAAAAAACCACTACCGAGACCAAGTCTAAGCTTGATAAATACTATGGGGACTCTGCACCATCGATTTCAATGGTAAAAAAGTGGTTTACTGAATTTCGTTGTGGCCGTACAAGCACTGAAGATGCCGAACGTCCTGGACGCCCAGTTGAGGTCTCTATACCCGAAACAATCGAAAAAATTCACTATATGGTGTTGGCCGACCGAAGATTGAAAGTGCGAGAGATTGTGGAAGCCGTAGGGATCTCGCATGGCTCAGTGGTTTCAATTTTGAATGATCACTTGGGCATGAGAAAGCTTTCCGCAAGATGGGTGCCGCGTTTGCTCACAGTCGACCACAAACGCAATCGTGTAACAACTTCACAGGAAGGTTTGGCGTTGTTTAATCACAATATGGAGGAGTTTTTGCGCCATTTTGTAACCGTGGACGAAACATGGATCCATCACAACACACCAGAGAACAAACAACAGTCAAAACAGTGGGTTTCTAAGGGTGAATCGGCGCCAAAGAAGGCCAAGGTGGGTTTGTCAGCCAATAAAGTTATGGCGACTGTTTTTTGGGATGCACGCGGGATAATCCACATTGACTACCTTCAAAAGGGAAGAACAATCAATGGGGAATATTATGCCAACTTATTGGACCGATTCAATGACGATTTGAAAAAAAACGACCTCATTTGGCCAAGAAAAAAGTTCTTTTCCACCAAGGCAATGCAAGGGTGCACACATGTGCAGTTGCCATGGCAAAAATCCATGAATTGGGCTATGAATTGCTCCCTCATCCACCCTATTCTCCAGATTTGGCTCCGAGTGACTACTTCTTGTTCCCAAACCTGAAGAAATGGCTTGGTGGGAAAAGATTTGACCCCAATGATGAAGTCATCTCGCAAACAAAGGCCTATTTTGAGGACCTCGACAAATCATTTTTTTTGGAAGGGATAAAAAAATTGGAGAAGTGTTGGACAAAGTGTATAGAGCTCAAGGGAGACTACGTTGAAAAATAAAATTATTTTTTTATCAAAAAATCTGTGTTTTAATCCAAAAGTCACGGACTTATTGACCCGCCCTCGTATTTGCGTTTTGTGGCCTCCGCTGCTATAGGTGATAAAATGTCGTTGATGTTTAATAAACATTGTATTTAAGATGGTTAATCCGTAAGCCCTACACGCTACAAGGATGTCTTCGCCAGCTGAATTTCTGGATCCAAAGCCTTTACCGCCGTGGCAGTCCTCATAATCAACATTTGTTTCTCCGACGTGGCCGTTTAAATCTCCGCCTACGAAGAGCATCTCATCGATAGGTATATTTCTAAGCAAATTACCGAACTCTGACCAAAATTTATCTTTTTCCGATTGGTCGCATCCATTTTGTGGGGCGTACGCGCTAACAATGTTCCACGTTTCATTGTGTATGACGAGTTTAACACTCATCAAGCGGTCGCTTATTTTCAAAATATCAACGATATTATTTAGAAGATCCGCTGCAGCAACGATTCCAACACCGTTTCGTCCATTGACCGTTCCATGGTAGAACATCTTAAATGCCTTAGTTTTGAAATCTAGAAAACGCGCTTTATTTCCTGTATTACACCACTTCGTTTCCTGTACACACAGGATTTGTAGAGTTCTGCGACGCACTCATAACAATCATCCAATAGAACAAACAAATCTGATAACAGTAATGACCAAAAATATTGAAATAAAGTAGAAGCCTTTGATTTATCATGCAAAACGTATAACTGTTTTGTACAATTGCTTTAAACTATGGGTAGTGGCAAAACAAGCAAGTTTGCTGATAAAACTACAATTGTGTTGAGTAGTTGCATTTTTCTGCCCGTGAAGTGAAAATGTCGAAACAAGTTGAAAGTAAATTTGTTCTGCATTCAAGTGAAAGTCCCAAACAATGTGGCAAAATTATTTTGTTTAATATCCAAACTTTAGCAAAGTGCACTAAAATTTTAAAATGCCGAAAAATTATAAATTTTAAATACTCGGAAGTTGATCTACCAACGATAGTCGATAGTGCAAGTGGATATAATAGCCCGTGCTATCGGTTGTTTACTGCAGTTTCGAAACAGTTTTTACATTCGATGCAAGAAAATGAACGTCAGTTATAATAATTTATTTTATAGCCTTACAGATTCAGCACCAAGAATAACCTCGCTTTTATCGTGCCTTTATTTTGCTTGGAAACTTTCATATTAAGAGGCCTTCTATAAAGCAATAGGGAAGATTCTTGATGGCTCAGGGGGCGAAATTGTATTGCTAAATGCTGAATTCCTTGCTCAAGGGTCTTTAAATGCTTTTATTGCTGGTAAGGCTTGAGCATCTAACCCCTTGAAGTCTCGATTTTTTTTTTCTTATAAACAGGAACTCATTACAATAGGTGCAGACGTTTACACATCCACTAAGTGCACCCATTCAAATTCCCTATTTTGAAGAATTTATAAAAGAAGAAAATGTAGATGTTGATAATATTGATTCCATCGAAATGATTGGGACTGAGGCTCATTTACCAGAGCCATTGTTTCTTGTTATACTCGTACTTCGTATAAAGCGAAAACATTAGACAGTGGTCGTGGTCGAACAGCAGCATATTGGATGAAAAGTGTGGAAATGATTGACTTAAGGAATGATTTGTCAAGAAGTGTAAGATGTGGCGATTTTAAATTATACCTTCATTCCCTTAATCAATTGGCTGCATATTTTTTTGCACTAAATCATCCTAACTATGCAAGATGGGTTGTGGGACTTGCAGAAAACCTATGTAATAATGTGAATGTATTTTTATTTTATGTAAAAAAAAATTATACTTTTATAGAAATACGTAAAGTATATTAAAATTATTTATTTTTGTCATTGCTGTTATCGGATGTGTTTGTTCTATATCAAGATTGTTATGAGAATTGCTTAAAAAACGTAATTTCGACATATTAAAACTGCGTCCGGCAAGGGTTTGGCTGCGTGTAAAACGTCTGGGACCCACATATTTGTAATCAGGACACTAACACAAACATTTTGGTGTACTCCATATTTGGTTATCACAGTTATTTCAAAAAGTGATACTATTAGCACGTCTGGCAAGGGTTTGGCTGCGTGGAAAACGTCTGCCACCCACACTTTTGTGATCAGGGCAGTCTATTTTTTCAAAGTAACTACAGACCGATCTCATTGTTGCCTTCTATTTCAAAAGTATTTGAGAAAATAGTTAAATGTAAGATGTTGAAATATCTTAAATACTCGTATAAAAAGTTTTTTAGTTCGAGCTAATTTGGATTTAGATCAGGCCATTCCACTGAGGATGCTCTTTTGGAATTGTGTACCTTTATACACAAATGATTAAATGACAAAAGATTCTGCAGTGGGCTTTTTGAAGATATAACTAAAGCCTTTTTTTTAAACAAAATGTATAAAGCAAACTTCCGTGGCCGTATCTATGATTGATTCGCTTCCTATCTGAAAGACAGAAAACAAAAGGTCAAAATAGGAATCAGTCTCAATAAATCTAAAACGATTGATATTGGCGTTCCCAAAGGACCTGCTCTTTTTTAATTCTATTCTATTTTTAATTTATATTAATTCCATTTTTGAATTACCGTTTGCTGGAAAAGCTCAGGCCCTTGCAGATGATTTAGGTATCGCCTATCGATCAGTTAGGTACCTGGACCTAGTATCTAATCTAAATCATGACGTTCACCTGCTGAGAATTTTGTTTGCTGCACATAAACTATTAGTTAGTAAAAAAAAAACTAAAGTCATGTTCTGTTTCCTTAATACGGAGGTCGCTCCGGATATTGATATTACGTTTCATGCATCAAACTGTCCAAGATATAACTGTTAAGAAAAATATGAGTTAATACTCTGTCAATTCATATAATTTAACATGGCAACTCTGCTTGAAATGTATAACACTTTCCGGGTATATATAGAACCACAAAACCGCTAATAAACTCTCTTCTTTGTTTTGGATTTCCCTTTAAGTCGGTTGTTTTAACTTTTAAACTTAACAGGTTATGGGCCCAGATCGCGCGGTTGTTTTTTAGAGAAAAATTTCTGAAACAGTTTTAAATCCGGTAGTCCATTAAAATACCTAGTTTTCTGCCTTTCGTTTTATATTCATACATACCCGAGTATCCCCGAGTATCCATATTCATATATACCTATATATTTACATATATTCGGAAATTGCTGCATAATACATTTAAATAAATTAATTTTTTTTTGCGAAGTAAAGTGAAAATGGAAAACGAAATTTTCAAGATTGACAAATTGTAGAACTCTGAACACTATTCTGTATGGAAGTTCCAGGTGAGAATATTACTCAGTGCCTCAGATCTATATAATTTTGTTAATGGTGCTATTAACCGACCGGTTAATGCAGAATCTGAGACTGAGGTAGCTTATGAAAAAACGATTAGCTGGGTGGGCGAAAGATGATTGTAAGGCGCAACGTATAATTGCAATGAGTGTTGGCCCGACACCACTTCGCCATATTGTAAATTGCACCACTGCAAAAGAAATGTGGGAAAAACTTCGGTCGGTATACGAGCAATCATCAAATGCAAATGTTCATATGCTGCTGCAGCGGTTTTATACATTTAAGATGGAACCTGAGGATGACGTTGCAACTCACATATCAAAATTAGAAAACATAGTAAGGCAGCTGAGGGACGTAGGGGAGGAGATTACGCAAAGCATGGTAATCACAAAAATTTTGATGACAATTCCCGAAAACTTCAAGCATTTTTTCTCTGCGTGGGAGTCAACAACAAAAGATGAGCAAACTTTGGAGAACTTAACGTCACGGTTAATCATGGAAGAAACAAGAATGCTTTCAAGCTCATCTGTTCCAGACACAAGCACCTCGGCACTAATTGCGAAACGAAGACATTGGAAACAACACAAAAACAAAACTTTCCAACCCGGTAAGTGTTTCAGATGCAATGAAGTGGGACACTGGAAAAGAGAATGTCCCAAAAAGCTAACTGAATATAAAACCAATGGAATCAAAGGTGGAATGAGAAAAGGAGATGCACTAATGTGCAGTGCTGAAAGCTGCGGTGCTAAAAGCTGCTGCGATGATTGTGTGAGGACTGGAAGCAAGGGCGAGGTAATAGTGGTGAGGAAGCCAAATTCAAAGTGCGATGATTGTGTGAGGACTGGAAGCAAGGGCGAGGTAATAGTGGTGAGGAAGCCAAATTCAAAGAACGATGATCGTGTGAGGACTGGAAGCAAGGGCGAGGTAATAGTGGTGAGGAAGCCAAATTCAAAGAACGATGATCGTGTGAGGACTGGAAGCAAGGGCGAGGTAATAGTGGTGAGGAAGCCAAATTCAAAGAACGATGATCGTGTGAGGACTGGAAGCAGGGGCGAAGTGCCAATAGGAAGAAAATCCAATTCAACGGAAGCTAAAAGGAGTGGAAGTGCAGGCACGGTAGAGGAGAAAGAATTAAAGGTGTGCAATGCACTGCTGGGTTATGATGGTGAGTTCAATGATTCTTGGTATCTTGATTCAGGTGCTAGTGATCATATGACATTTCGAAAGGATTGGTTTATAAATTATAAAACATTTTCTAACCCCATTGAGATTAGAGTTGGAAGCGGTCAAAAAATATTAGCGTTAGGTACGGGCGACATCAACATCTTGTCGTTTAATGGAAAAGGGTGGTGTAAAAAACATTTATCTAATGTCTTGTATGTGCCCAAAATCTCCATTCATCTTTTTTCCCAAAGTCGTGCATTGGATAAAGGGTTAAAATTTGTTTCTGATAAGATGAGATGCGAATTTATTAATGTAGACGGAGCTATCGTGGCAGTGGGAGAGCGTGAGGCGCAGCTATTCAGAATGTGTTTTCGTGTACAGGTTTCGGTTAAGCCGACGGCAAATTTGGCAACTACTAAAGCGTTGCCACTAAAGGTATGGCACGAGAGACTGGCTCACCAAAACATCAAGAAAGTGCGTGATCATCTTAAAAGGAATGGGATCAGTTTCATAGACGATCAAGATTTTATGTGTGATGCTTGTGTCTTTGGAAAAATGCATCGAATCCCGTTTTCAAGGAGTTCTTTTGAGGCAAGTCAACCAGGGGAACTTGTGCATGCCGACGTATGTGGACCAATGGAAGAGACATCATTAGGAGGAGCTAAATACTTTGTCCTCTTCAAGGATCATTTTTCACATTACAGAGTCGTACAATTTTTGAAGAAGAAATCAGAAGTTTGTTCGTCCATTAAAGAATTCTTACATCTTGCTAACTCAGAAAGCCACTACTCAGTAAAAACACTCCGTACTGACAATGGTTTGGAATTTGTCAACAAAGGCGTTGAATTGCTTCTAAGGAAACATTCCATTCGGCATGAGACCAGTGTTCCTTACACCCCCGAGCAAAATGGGAGCGTCGAACGAGAAAATCGCACAGTCGTCGAAGCTGCTCGGACTATGCTTAGTGCGAAGAATTTGAGTAAACGGTTTTGGGCAGAAGCAGTTAACACTGCTGTATACGTTTTGAACCGCACTGAGGACAGCGCCTTAGGAGGTAAAACTCCCTTCGAAATGTGGTGTGGAGGAAAGCTAAGGGTCGAGGAGTTTAAAACGTTTGGTATTGAGGGATTTATACATGTTCCCAAGCAAAAACGCCAAAAATGGGACAGAAAGGCTGAAAAGGGTCTATTCATGGGATACTCGGACACATCCAAAGGCTATCGGATCTGGACACCTGCAACAAATAAAATGGTAATCGTCAGAGATGTCGTTTTTAGGGAAGTGGAGCAGCACAGCGAACAAGAAAGACTTCCAAATAGTGTTTTCGACGAATCTCCAAGTACATCTGTTATCCATATGAGCAAGCACGATAATCTTTTACTAGAAAATGTTTTTATTTATACGGAAAAACAAGACGATGTTAATGTAAGGACAAAAGAACAATTGGAAAAGGAGGATTACCATTGTGATGAGGAGGACGCTATAGACATGGTATATGACCCCAACGAGTCTATTCCTTTGAAGAGTCGACTACGCAAAAGAAAGGATACTGCACCAGGGGCTTGTAATTTTGTGGAAAAGCATGTGTATTTTATGCAAGGAGAGCCACAATGTTACAAAGAAGCTATTTCCTGCGACGAGATGACAAATTGGAAAGAAGCAATGGCAGACGAGATAAGTAGTCTTTACAAAAATC
This sequence comes from Volucella inflata, assembly GCA_928272305.1. NCBI lineage: Eukaryota > Metazoa > Arthropoda > Insecta > Diptera > Syrphidae > Volucella > Volucella inflata. The sequence goes on along the minus strand of OV743716.1, from coordinate 92,502,790 downwards.
GCACATGGGATTTGGTATCTCGACCTGGGGGTAGGAAAGTTATTGGTAACAAATGGGTTTATAAACTTAAAGATCTAGGCGCTGGAAAACAAAAGTATAAGGCGAGATTGGTTGCACAGGGTTACACCCAGGAATATGGCATCGACTATGGAGAAACGTACAGTCCAGTGGCTAAGTTCACCTCGATTCGTTCCATTCTTGCCATAGCAGCCAACGAAGGACTTGTTTTGACCCAATTTGATGTCAAAACTGCATTTTTATATGGCGATATCACTGAGGAAATTTACATGCAACAGCCAGAGGGTTTTGGTGATGGCACAGATAAGGTTTGCAAATTGCGAAAGAGCTTATATGGACTCAAACAGGCGTCTCGCTGCTGGAATCAAAAGCTGACAGGAGTTCTGCGAGAGTTCAGGCTAAGGCCTAGCAAAATGGATCCTTGCATTTTTCTATCAGCAGATAATAAATGCAGAATAATATTAGCTGTTTAAATCGATGATGGGCTCGTGGCTTCGAAGAACAAAGATGATGCGAATCAGTTGGTGAAATTTCTGCAGAAGAATTTCGAAGTCACAGTTTTGGAAGCTGGTTGCTTTCTCGGGATGGAAATCACAGTTCAACCAGGCGATGGAATTCATGTTGGCCAATCGAACTACATTGAGCGGTTGTTGAAACGATTCAACATGAGTTGTTGCAAGCCGGTTTCAACTCCAGCGGAGCAATATTCTTCACCAGATACTCTATCTTCGGAAGTAGTGAAATTTCCCTACAGAGAAGCCGTAGGCTCTCTCATGTATTTGGCGGTGGCGACTCGTCCAGATATTGCCTTTGCTGTAGGAGTGGTTTCCCGATATTTGGATTCGCCAAGTAATCATGATGTCAACGCTGTGAGGAGAATCTTGAAATATATCAGTGGAACCAGACGAATGGGTATATTTTTTAAAAGAACTAAATGTTATTCGTTAGTTTGTTTCAGTGACGCTGATTATGCAGGGGATCCTGGAACAAGGCGGTCTACCACTGGGTTCATTTTTTCACTCGGGAGTGGCCCGTTGTCTTGGTCATCACAGAGGCAAAAATGTGTTTCTTTGTCAACTACTGAGTCAGAATACGTAGCCGCATCACAAGCAGTAAAAGACATGATATGGCTACAGCAGCTGCTCTCTGAGATGATTCCGGGTGGTATTGGCGATGCTATGCTGAAAATGGACAACCAAGGAGCGATTCGGCTCATCAAAAATCCAGAGTTTCATAAACGAACGAAACACATAGACGTTCGTTATCACTTCATACGTGAGCGATACGAAAGAGGAGAATTTTTGATAAACTTTGTTCCTTCTGAACAACAACAAGCTGACATTTTAACAAAGGGTCTAAGTAAAGATAAATTTCAAAAATTTAGATTGTTAATTGGAACTATAGAAAAAAAAAATAATGATGAAACCATGTAATTAAAATATTAAATTATCTAAAAGTGGGAGTGTTAAGAAAAATATGAGTTAATACTCTGTCAATTCATACAATTTAACATGGCAACTCTGCTTGAAATGTATAACACTTTACGGGTATATATAGAACCACAAAACCGCTAATAAACTCTCTTCTTTGTTTTGGATTTCCCTTTAAGTCGGTTGTTTTAACTTTTAAACTTAACAATAACCTACGAGGGCGGGTCAATAAGTCCGTGACTTTTGGATTAAAACACAGATTTTTTGATAAAAAAAATAATTTTATTTTTCAACGTAGTCTCCCTTGAGCTCTATACACTTTGTCCAACGCTTCTCCAATTTTTTTATCCCTTCCAAAAAAAATGATTTGTCGAGGTCCTCAAAACAGGCCTTTGTTTGCGAGATGACTTCATCATTGGAGTCAAATCTTTTTCCACCAAGCCATTTCAGGTTTGGGAACAAGAAGTAGTCGCTCGGAGCCAAATCTGGAGAATAGGGTGGATGAGGGAGCAATTCATGGCCCAATTCATGGATTTTTGCCATGGCAACTGCACATGTGTTTGTGGTCGACTGTGAGCAAACGCGGCACCCATCTTGCGGAAAGCTTTCTCATGCCCAAGTGATCATTCAAAATTGAAACCACTGAGCCATGCGAGATCCCTACGGCTTCCACAATCTCTCGCACTTTCAATCTTCGGTCGGCCAACACCGTATCGTGAATTTTTTCGATTGTTTCGGGTGTAGAGACCACAACTGGGCGTCCAGGACGTTCGGCATCTTCAGTGCTTGTACGGCCACAACGAAATTCAGTAAACCACTTTTTTACCATTGAAATCGATGGTGCAGAGTCCCCATAGTATTTATCAAGCTTAGCCTTGGTCTCGGTAATGGTTTTTTTTCGCAAGAAATAATGCTTAATAAGCACGAGAAATTCACTTTTTTCCATTTTCTCCTCAAATTAGTGAGTAGTCTGATAAAAATAGCTGTCAAACACAAACTTGCACAAGCAGCAAGTTTAAATTTTGACAGGAGTCAACTGACAGATGCCTGTTGACAGGAGCAGTGTTGCTGTTTCAGTAAAGAGGTCAGAAATTCAAAAAGTCACGGACTTATTGACCCGCCCTCGTATCTAGTAATACGTGTTCTTTTCTTATTGGTAAGGACTCCTTTGATGTGATTGGCCAATTGTAGCGTCAATTGCTTTAAAATTGAAAATGTCGATTGAAATGAGATTCGGAAGTTTAACAAAAAGGTAAAAATATATCATGCCAGGGATACAAACTCTGAACCCAAGCCTGTCGAGATGAACAAGGGAACATCGTAGTAGAGTCGCAGTCGATGCTAAGGATTTGGAAAAATTTCCATAGACTGCATAAAGTCGATGACGAAACAAATACCGCTGTCAGGCAGAATGAACCTTTTGACCTAGACGAAGTTGCCCAACAATTCCGTCCACCGGACCTGGATGATGTTAAGATAGCAATATCCAAGCGGAAGTCCAACAAAGCTGCTGTAGCGGACGGCCTGAACCTCAAGAAAGAATGCCCTCTCAACTGCGCAAACTACAGAGTCATCAGTCTTCTTAACATTACATACAAGATCTTATCTGCCGTATTGTGTGAACGCCTGAAACCGCTTAGAAAGTCACCTTTGACTGATATAACTTTAAGGTAATTAAGGACAAAGTCTTTCTAGGCTGGGCTATAAATTCAGGCAACGAAACCAGCGCTGAGATCAAACTAAAACTAATTCTTATCAATCGGTGCTTCTTTAGGCTAAGAAGGCAATTAACTAGCAAAGCCTTCTATCGAACAAACAAAATTTACTTTATATAAGACCTTAATAATCCCAGTCATGCTTGCGCAGAGACATTGGCATTATCAAAAACGGATGGGGCTGCTTCGAGTGATTTTCGGTCCTGTATGCATTGACCGTAAGTGGAGGAGGAGATACAACGACGAACTTTATAGACTGTACAGCGACATCGACCTAGCCAGAAGAGTGAAGATCCAACGATTAAGATGGCTGGGTCATATGAATGAACACAAATGCTCCGGTCCGAAAAGTTTGATTTTGAATCCCCGAGGAACAGCGCTGTAGAAGAAGATCGAGACTCAGGTGGCACACGCAAGTGAAAATTCCTTAAAAATAAATACTTTATCTGAAACTAGATTCATATTTGTACCTCACTCGTTTATTGGCTGAAAGAAAGCAGACAGCGAAACACAGCTCAACATATCTAACTGAGCTGGATAAGCATACAAAATATGAATAAATTAAAACATTGTTTATTTATTGTGCGTTTTCGATAACTTTATTTTATACTTTAAAATACCTTCCATTTTAAATTGCACAAATCTTACATTTCTTATGCTAAAATACGAGTTTTTAATACACTTTGCGCTCTGGTCCGAAATCAGGATTGATGAATGAAAAACCAGCAAATTCTTCTTGATTAATACACCTTATTACCTCTTTAGCTACATGTGTTAAAATGGGTTCTTCTTTGGTAAACTCTGTATCAAAGTTGTTCGCATCACGTGGGTTTTTCTAAAAAATAAGAAAGAGGTTAATTATTGTTTGTTTCTTTATACATATAGCTGATAATTTAATTTCTACGAAAAAAGTTAATAAACGGAAAATACATATGTACATTGCACACACATATTATATTCTGGCCATAAAGAATATCATAGAAGTTTCACATAAGAGTGTTAAGTCAAATGCCAAATGGTATACAGTTAAATTATCTAAACACCATTATTATGATTCCATACCTTTCTTTGTGCTAAAGTACGAATATATAGAATGTTCAAAATTTAATATGAAATAAGACTAACGACTTTACAAAATAAAAAAAAATGTTAATAAACATGACGGGTTCTTTTGTTATTTTGGCTTTAGGAGTTGCACGTACTTTTAAGTACAAAACCAATATAAATAAAAAATTCAACACGTGCATTTAAAATAAAAGCTCTCCTAAATAATTAATAACACAAGCTTATTATACCAGCTCCGATTTAGTCAATCTATAGCCAGTTAAGGAACGAGAATGGGAGCCGCTAGGAATAAAAATGATAACCACCAACCACCACAGTGACTACGCAAATGTAACTGAATACTTTGAACTATACAAATGCAGTACACGACAGGTCAACGATAGAACCATTTCAGTGTTGAACTATCGGGAGAACAGTGTAGGATTCAGCTCGACCACGACAAACACTATTTGTATCTGCAGCAACTAAGAGCCTCCTATACGAATTGAAATAACTTTTAACAAGCACATAAATACCAAAACGGTTACTGATCGCTAAATATTCCTACCTTAAAAGAAGTGAAATCGGTTAGCAAAAAAAAAAAACACAGGATGGAAAACTGCACTGGCTATTGTTTCAGTGACTAGAAGAATGTTCTATTTCTTTCTTTACGTGACGGTTCAGTCCGGGGTGGACCTGGGTTTCAGTCAAAAAGCTTCTCCAGCCAGCTCCATCCCTGGCTAGCTGCCGATAAGTTGGCTTAGGTCCTCTTCCACTTGCGTGCGCAACCTGAGCCTTGGCCTTCCTCTACTGCGCTGTCTCTCGGGAGTGGATTCGAAGACTTTTCGGACCAGAGGTGTCCATACGCTCTACAAGACCCAGCCATTTCAGTCTTTGGATCTTCGCTCTTCTGGTTAGATCGATGTCGCTGTACAGTACGTAGAGTTCATTGTTGTATCTTCTCCTCCATTCACCGTCAATGCAGACGGGACCGAAGATAGCCTGAAGAATTTTTCTTTCGAATTATTGAGTACCACATTGAATGCATGTAATGTTTTTTAAGAATTTCGCTCATTGTATGATTTTCACGTTTCGACTGCTCTATTACATGTATTTTGCAGATAATTTGCTTTGCAAGTCGTGCGTTTACAAACTCGCCCTAACTCAAGCATTCAGTGTCGCGGTTTTTTGACATGACTGTGAACTCGAAAGAAAATTCGTTAATCTGTTGATCGTTAAAATCTGTTTTAATTGCATGCAGTCGTTTGGTCGGTGTCATTCCAAATTTTGCTGTAGGACATGTTATACTCGGCACCATAGCTCAGTTTGCGAAGAAACCAGAAAGAATGGTTTTATTAGCAATCGATCCAGCAAATCAGACAGAACTATCACCTACGGAACTCAACAAGGACCTTATGGCGATCATAAGGCAAGTACAGGCATCGGAAATCGCCAAAGAAATTTAAGACCCCAAGAGTAATAAGGGCCTATGCATCATTCTAGCACCATTTTTAGACGAAAAAGGCATTCTATAAGGCGGAGGCCGACAAGAAGCCGTTCCCACTCCCTTCGACGCAAAACATCCCATACTGATTCCGCAAAAGGAATCCATTACCACGATGCTGTTTGAAATAAACCATGGGCCACAGACACTGCTTTCAATCCTAAGACAACAATTCTGGTCTATCAAGGGAAAGATCATGGCTCGTCATACCGTTCATAACTGCGTTAAGTGCACCAAAACTAGACCAGAACTCATGACTCAAATAATGGGGAACCTTCCAGCACATTGCGTTACGCCAAATAGACCATTTATGATTTTCGGTGTCCATTTTTGTGGCCCACTGTGGGTGCATTACAAAATCAGAGGTAGAAGGCCACACAAAGTATACTTGGCAGTCTTCTCTTGCTTTACTATCAAGGCCATACATTTGGAGACTGTGACTGACTACCGACAGAAGCCTTTATTGTGACATTGCAGCCAAATTCGTGGGAGCAAGGAATCTGTAACTCGATGTTCTCCATGCACCAGAAGCAAAGGAAGTGATAATCAAGGCCAGCAGCGACAAAGGAAAAACATTCAAAATCATCCCACCTCGAACTCTTCATTTTGGAGGACTATGGGAGGCTGCAGTCAAATCGGCGAAACATCTGCTAATAAAGACGGTTTCACCTTCGTCACCTTCAAGACCGCAAACTCCACTTGCGTCCGACCCAAATGACCTATCTGCATTGACCCCAGGGCATTTCCTAATTGGTGAGCCTTTGTTTCTCAACTAGATCGTGGCACTGCCCCTTCAAAAACTACTCTGCTGACCCGATGGAAGGCAATTTACTCACTAAAATGCGAATTTTGAAAACGATCGCTAAACGAGTATTTGAATGAACTTCAATATAGAAAAAAGGAACCAGGAAAGGAATAACATCAACATTGGCGATATGGTCTTTATCAAAGAAGACAACACAACAACACTTGAATGGCCCATTCGAAGAGTAGTTCAAATCTTCAAAGGGGACGACAACATAGTTCGAGTAGTCAATGTCAAAACCAAATCAGGAATATGGAAGCGACCAATTCATCGTTTAGCCCCACTCTTACACCGAATTGATGAAGGTAACACGAGTTTTGCTGAAGCGCCAAGCCCCACAGTCCGAGTCCACTATAATTGATACGACGAAAACACCCACCAAACGAAGAAAAACATTGCACGTTTCCTAAGTAACTACCATAATGTTATCATTACTACTATTGCCGATAGTCTGCGCACCATCAGCGAATATTACAAGGTTCAATAGTAATCCAGAAATATATTTCGAAACTATTGGATCGACCAATTTAGTTGCAACTGAATGGAAAATCATTGTTTATTATGACTTAGTACTTATTCAATCAGAGTTAGAAGCATTTGATAATGGAACAATGACACTTCAATCAACCCCAACTAGGCGCAGCATTCAACAACGCTTCGCTTGAGTCTCTAAATGCTCTTCAAGCTCATCGTACAGATCTACAAACCCAAGGATTCCCAGAACTACATGACACAGTATTTGTAAACAGCATTCACCACCATCTAATTAGTTATCTGGCCGTGAAACTATCGATTTCCATCGGAATTGCGATCATCTGCAGGCTGTGCAGCCGAATGACGACAAATCCAAAGTCTGCACCTGTGCCGTAACCTCGAGAAAAATACGCTGTTAATGAAATACGAGGATACTGTTGAATGCAATCCCATTCAACGCGGCGAAGAATGTTAAGAAGCATTATCCAGCAACATAAATAAACAAAAGTCAGCATAAAGGGGACAACAGTCACGCTCACCCAGTTCAGCTATTATATCTTTTGATAAACGTCAGCATAGCTGGGTACAACGATCGCTACCTTGCTGACTCACCGTAGCATTATGCATGTTCGGTTATTATTTTAATGTTTAAGTAGATTAGTTTAGGTAAGCATTTATTTGTAATTAATTATAAATATAAAAGAGGCATTCGGCGCAATAATGAATATCATTCTGATCCAAAGACAGGTGTGATTATTTCATATCGCCTTTTACTACCAGCGAACAAGTTAAAGTGCTTGGCTCACTACTCATCAAGGATTACAAGTTTATGTGCTTGATATCCAATCTCATTCAACTCCATCCTTTTGTATGTATGCGAAGTATGGGCAGATACACTCAAACAGAAGAAGCACAGGAAACAGATGGCAACAGTACAAGGAGCCCTGCGTATCGCGACTTCTTACCACACTGTATCAGAACCACCGCTCCTGTCGTTGCAGGAGTGACGCACATTAACCTCTTAGCCGCAGAGAGGAAGCTGGTATATGAGAAGAGGACGCAACTAGGACTGAAAGCGGCAACCACTGCAGCAAATATCAAGCATCTATCGCAACTTTGATGGAACTCTGCAACAAGAGGTAGATGGACCGCAAGGCTAATCAGAGACATTGCTGAATGGACAGAGCGAAAACACGGCGAGATAAATTACTACACCACGCAGTTCCTAACCGGATATTGATACTTTAATGTATACTTACACAGAATGCGGAAAGTAGACAATGCGACGTGCCAGTACGGCGACTCACCCGTAGACGACGCATTTCACATCTTCTTTATGTGCAGCAGATGGACAGCGGAGAGACAGCAGCTGGAATCAGAGATAGGTTATATCTCCCCCGAAAATATTATATCGAAGATGATCTTAAGTGAATAAAGCTGGAATCGAGTATCATACTTTATCGAAACTTTGCTGAAAACCAAGAAGAGAGAAGAAAGCCAGAGCACACCCTCATAGAAGAACATGAAAGCTCATGAGCTGAGTTTTTCATATCGCTAAAAGCTACTATACGAGGTGTGATCAAAAAGTAAGGTGACTTTTTAAATTTCGCGCGCTCAGTACACTCTAACTCAAAAATTTTTTGTTGTTGTGTTGGTTCACTTGTCACGATCATATATTTATAGTTTTAACCATATAGCAGTTGTTGTTTTTATGTGAGAGGCATAAAAGTTGGACGTGTTTTGTTTACTAGGCGATTTTTTGTGGTTAAAAGTAATGGAGCAGAGTTTGTATTAATTTTTGCGTAAAAAATGGTATTAAGTGCTCAGAAACTCTTGAAATGTTGACAGTAGCGTACGGACAGTCAACTTTAAGCAAAAAAAATGTTTATAAGTGGTATAAATTATTCCAAAAGGGCCGAGAAAATGTTAATGATGAACCTCGCTCCGGACGACCTAGCACGTCAAACACAGACGAAAATGTTAAAAAAGTTAAAGAAATTGTGTTGAAAAATCGTCGAATCACGATTAGGGAAATAGCGGGTGATCTTGGTTTATCGTTTGGCTCAAGCCAATCAATTTTAACGGATGTTTTGGGTATGAAACGTGTGTTATCAAAATTCGTTCCAAAATTGCTTAATTTTGATCAAAAGCAGCATCACATAAACATTGCACAAGACATGTTAAACGACGTCAATGATGATCCTGATCTGCTCAAAAGGGTTATAACTGGTGACGAATCATGGGTGTATGGTTGTGACATCGAAACCATCGAAGATTTGCAACGATTAAGGAGATCAAGGCTGCATCGCTGGAGGAGCTCAAGGCAATACCAAAAAGTGAGTTTCAGAAGTGCTTTGACTACTGGAAAAAGCACTGGCACAAGTGCATTGTATCAGAGGGGGACTATTTTGAAGGGGATAAAATAAATAAATTTGGATTTGGATATAAGACAAGAAGTCCTTAGCTTCCAGCGTGTCGCCAACATTAGCCTTATATGCGCGCATGCCCCCACAGAGGAGAAAGATGACGACACCAAGGATGCCTTCTATGAGCTCCTTAACAAGACCTACGAGCAATGCCCTAGCTATGACATTCATATTGTCCTCGGTGATTTTAATGCAAAGCTAGGAAGAGAGGGTATCTTTGGTGGAACAATCGAAAAATATAGCCTGCACAACACCACCTCCGATAACGTATTCAGGCTAATCGACTTTGCGGCGGGGCGAAACATTGTCGTAGCTAGCACGCGGTTCCCACATCTCGACATACACAAGGGGACTTGGAGAACTCCTGATCAATCAATAGTCAACCAGATTGATCGCATTGCGATCGACGCAAGACACTCCTCCAGTATTATGGACGTCCGTACGTTCCGAGGAGCCAACATCGACTCGGACCATTACCTTGTTGTAGCCAAGTTACGGTCGCGGATATCCCAAACCACGCCAAGACAAACTAATGCCGTGAGAAAATTCGACGTCAGGCGGCTACAATCGCAAGAGATCGCCAAATCCTTTTCCGATCGAGTGTCTCTTAATCTCTTTAGAGGTCCAATGCCGCCAGCATCAAGCATCGAAGACCATTGGAAAAACTGCCAAAACGCCATCAGAGATGCCGCTTTTGATGTTCTGGGTTTCACTCGTCCACCACAACAAAACCCCTGGTTCGATGATGAATGCCGGCAAGCAAATGCAGTTAAGCAAAAAGCACGCAATGCGGCACTGCAAAAAAAGTCCAGAGCTGCTCATGAGCTCTATGAGCGGAAGAGGAGAGACGAACACCGGCTTCTCAGGAGGAAGAAGAAAGAGCACGAGAAGCGCGCGATCGAGGAAATTGAGAGATGTTACTCCCGGAATGAGGTTCGGAAGTTTTACCAAAAGGTAAAAATAACATGCCACGGAAACAAACCACGAACCGAAGCCTGTAGAGATGAACAAGGGAACATCATAGTAGAATCGTAGTCAATGCTGAGGATTTGGAAAGACCATTTCTGCAGACTGTATAACGGCGATGACGGACCAAATACCGCTGTCAGGCAGAATCAACCTTTCAACTTGGACGATGATGACCAACAATTCCGTCCACCCGAACTGGATGAAATGAAGATAGCTATATCGAAGCTTAAGTCCAACAAAGCTGCTGGAGCGAATGGCCTGACTGCCGAGCTCTTCAAAGCGGCAGGCAATGACTTGGTAAGGAGCATACACCAACTCATCTGTAAAATATGGTCGGACGAAAGTATGCCCGATGAATGGAACCTCAGCATTGTTTGTCCGATTCTCAAGAAAGGAGACCCTCTGAACTGCGCCAACTACAGAGGCATCAGTCTCCTTAACATCGCATACAAGATCTTATCCGCCGTATTATGTGAACGCCTGAAGCCGTTCGTCAACAACCTGATAGGTTTATATCAGTGTGGCTTCAGGCCAGGAAAGTCCACCATCGACCAGATATTTACACTACGGCAGATCTTGGAGAAGACCCATGAGCTTCAGATCGATACACACCACCTATTCATCGATTTTAAGGCCGCGTATGACAGCATCTATAGAGACGAGCTATATAGAGCAATGTCTAGTTTTGGCATCCCTGCCAAACTCGTCCGTCTGTGCAGGATGACGATGGAAAATGCACGCTGCTCCATCAAGGTCGGTAAAGATCTCACCGAGACCTTTGATGTCCAGAAAGGATTTAGACAAGGCGATGCGCTGCCATGCGATTTCTTCAACATCGTACTTGAAAGAATAGTGCAAAACTCACAAGCAAACGCAAGAGGCACTATCTTTCAAAAGTCCATCCGCTAATCGCAACTAAGCGCTTTCGCAAGTATTGAGACGGAAGCGGCGAAAATGGGTTTAGCGGTCAATGAGGGCAAGACCAAGTATATGCTGTCAAGCAAAAAGGACAACCAACACCGACGTCTCGGGCAGAACGTCACCCTCGACAGATATAACTTTTAGGTAGTTAAGAACTTTGTCTACCTAGGCTCTGCTATAAATACAGACAACGACACCAGCGCTGAGATCAAGCGAAGAATAACTCTTGCCAACCGGTGTTTCTTTGGGTTAAGAAGGCAATTGAGTAGCAAAGCCCTCTCTCGGGCAACAAAAGTCACCCTATATAAGAACTTAATAATCCTGGTCCTGCTCTATGGCGCAGAGGCATGGACATTATCAAAAATCGATGAGGGTGTTCTTGGTTGCTTCTAGAGAAAAATTCTTCGGGCGATCTTCGGTCCCGTCTGCATTGACGGTGAGTGGAGAAGGAGGAGAAGATACAATCGACAACTTTACTGATCTGTTTTTTAAGTTTTGGGATGAGAATAATCGAGGCTGTTTTCCAGTATTACGGTATTATACTTGTACCAACAATTTTATTATAAACCTTAATACGAGCTATTTTTATTTTCGATAAAGTTTTTACCTATATATTATTGCTTGCTCAAAAGCTTGCATGATCAATCTTAAATTTTAATGTAGAAGGAATAAGGTTATCTTTGTCGTCTTTTTTACCTAGTATTAGGGTAGTTAATATAGAGAAAGATCGCTGCTGTAGAGATCGTCAAGAATTCTCCATTGCACTTTCGGATATACTATATATCAGGGGAGCAGCACGTGTTGTCTATATGTGTGTGTTTGTTGTGTAGAAAAAAGTGTGGGAGGGCCGTCGTTCAACAGAAGAAGGTTAGAATTTGTAAGAAAATTTTCAAGAATAGTTCCTTTTTTAATTCAGCGAAATAAATCCCAAAGCCTACTCCAAGCATTAACATCCCCTCCTATTACGATTGGGCAATGGACCTGTGATACAATATTTTCCAAAACAAACCTCGTGATGGTTTGATCTGGTGGAAGATAGAGATTTATGTATGTAAATTTTAATTTAATATGTACCTCTGGTGCTAACATTAAGAGATTCGAATTAATACTGACCGCAGTGTATGGAATTTTATTCTTTATCATGATGCCAATACCTTGTTTAGAGGATGTGTTTATAGGAAAATTTAAAAGATAACCCTCGAGAGCTTTTGGGATAATAGGACTAGAATTGTAGGGACAATGAGTTTCTTGGAGACTCACAATACATGGATTGTGTCTAGAAATAAAAATATTTAGCTCATCGTAATTGTTTGTAAAGCCTTTTATATTCCGTTGCAAACTTACGAAAACTATATTTTTATGACCAAGATTCCACGTTCTTTTATTGTCTGTAGAAAAAGTCTGGTGCGTTATGTTTAAGTGTGGTGATGAATAATTATATGGTGTACTGTAAAGTGTGTCTTTGGTATGTTTGAGGTGTTCAAGTTACGGCTGCGTTGTGCAGATGCTGAACCATTCGGGCTCTGTATAAACTTTGGACAGTGTTTTGATGTAGATGAATGGTTACCCAAGCAGTTCGCGCATATGGTACGAGAGCATTCAGAATTGGTGTGTGGTGAATGATTGCAGATATGACACATGTGGGCATTATTGAATTTTTTGGTTATGTGACTGTTAAATTTCTTATTAGAGAAGTAAGTCCACCATTTGACTTTTCTGCCGGTTAACTGCCGAATGCCGCTTATTTGATATTCAACATAATATACATTTGATCAGTGTTGCCACTTCTATATTGTAAAAGTAATTTCATAATACTCGTATAACATCTCTCCTTTTATGCTTTAAGTGTTTACTTCATGACAACTTATTTGTTACAAGATTTGTTTTAAATTAAACACAATTTCATATCAACATATATTCAATTCATATTTCAGTAACCGAACTCATATTTCAATAAAATAAAGCAAAATAAAATAAAATTAATAAGGACGATATCTTTCGGGTTTTTTGACATCTCTTCCGTACCGAGTTCTCGATACATTTAGCCTTTTATCATTATCTTTGTTGTCAAGATTCTACGAGAATGTATGTATACCGTCAGGATCACTCAAATCTATTTCTTTGTTATTATTAATATTATTGCTGCCAATAATTTGACCAGCCGCATTGGACTCAAAAGTTCAAATATGACTATTAAAGAAACTTTTATTGTTTCGATATGTTTCCCCATTTTCCTCCCTTATTATGTACGATCTTGGACAGTCCGGTTGTTCTAGAATAAAGCCTGGATACCATAATTGGTCCTTTTTTTGAAAATAAATTTTATCATTAATTTTAAAAATTTTGCGAAGTTTCGCATTTTTATTGTAGTATACTTGAACTTTCTTTTGAAAAGCTTTTAATCTTTTGGCCACAACTTCAATGATTCGAGTTTTTTAACATGCACAGGAATTAGTGTGCGACAGTTTCGACTAAACAAGATTTGAGATGGTGATGCGCGTAAACTTTTAATGGGTGTGTTTCGAAATTCTAATAAAGCTAAAAATAGTTTTGATTGCCATGAAGCTATTTTTTTAACAGAGCTTTGTCAATGCTTTCCATTTTTTCAGCAAAACCATTCGATTTTGCATAATATGGGCTCGAATACTGAACAGAATCCTGTGGCATTAAGCGAATTCTTTAAACTTGAATGAACTGAAAGGTTTACTGTCACAAACTATTTCCTTTGGAATACCGTAGATAGCAAAAACGTTTTTAACCTCTTGTTGCACAAGCAGTTAAAAAAGCAGTATAAGATTATTTTTATTCGATAATTTTTGATTTAAGAGTGTTATTAGAAGGAGAGTTCAAGTTTTGATTTCTCAAGGACTCTCAAGGTCGAATACTGATGGTTTTACTCAAAAGTATCGTTGGGCTGTCGGGTAACATTTGTTTGAGAAAACATATTTATAGTATATTCTTTTGCTGACGAAGTTGTTATAAATTAAAAAAAAAAAAATTTTTATTTGTTAAATATGTTTAACACTTACTTATGAAAGGTATTTATTACGACAAAACCCAAAATCAACTAAAATAGATCTCTTCAAAAATTAACTTGCTGTCAAAAAAATACAGTTAAAACTATTAAGACCAAACCAATTTAAACATGCAACAGAAAACATGGAGATAATATGATACTTAAAAGTACCATTGGTCGCAAGTAACAAAATATTTTTGTCTATAGATTTTATTTGAACTTTAACATGGTGGTACTTAAAAAGTACGACAAAGGATTAAATTTAGTATTATTTCATTTATGCCTTTTGATATTTACTCTAAGATTTCTAGCCATTTTGAAAAAAAGTCCCGAATAATCAAATGACTTTTATTTTTATATTCTATAATATCCACTCCTTGGATGAATCGTTGAATGGCAACGATTAGTATAAGGAATGGTAGAAGTAGCATCTTCTGACAGGTGCGGGTTCTTTAAATAACGAGAATTAGCCTCTGCAGCCGAACATCTTTCAGCTATGCTAATAAGCCCTACTTCACGCCTCCCCGTGGCGCCATCTGGAAATCTCACTAGAGATTGCGAAGCGAAGGGGACAAATGGCGAGTTTTCCGCGCCATAAACCAGGATAAGTGTCGGAAAAACAAGATCTTATCCGGGCTACTCAGACATATTTGGCGCTCAGGCCGGAAAGGATTTCCAGGACTTAGTCAGGGTCTTGGAAAAGAGATGCTGGCGGACGAGCCCTATATGGGCCAACGGCAGCGCTCACATCCCGGAACGGGTTACTGGCTTCGGTGTAACCGACTCCTCGTCCTAGGGGCATTAAAGATGGAACTGGTCCTCCAGATTGGGGGTTGTACCGCCGGGGTATCGGCCTTTCAAAATAACAAGAAGTTACGGAGCATCAACAAGCCTCGAATATGGACGGATCCACTGTTGATAACCCACGCAAATGATTTAAGGACAATGAGCTTCGGATATGCACGTGGAATGTTAGATCCCTTAATAGACCACTTGCAGTCGAGCAACTAGTGAAGGCCCTAGACTGCTGCAAAGCAGACATAACCGACATTCAAGAAATGCGATGGGATGGGCCGGACAAAAAGAAGATGGAAAACTACGATATCTACTACGGCAATTGCTACCGACGGCTAAAGCAACGCTTATTTGGATGCGGATTTGTTGTCGGAGGCAGACTACGACAAGAAGTCCTTAGCTTCCAGCATGTCGCCAACATTAGCCTTATATGCGCGCATGCCCCCACAGAAGAGAAAGATGACGACACCAAGGATGCCTTCTATGAGCTCCTTAACAAGACCTACGAGCAATGCCCTAGCTATGACATTCAAATTGTCCTCGGTGATTTTAATGCAAAGCTAGGAAGAGAGGGTATCTTTGGTGGAACAATCGAAAAATATAGCCTGCACAACACCACCTCCGATAACGGATTAAGGCTAATCGACTTTGCGGCGGGGCGAAACATTGTCGTAGCTAGCACGCGGTTCCCACATCTCGACATACACAAGGGGACTTGGAGAACTCCTGAACAATCAACAGTCAACCAGATTGATCGCATTGCGATCGACGCAAGACACTCCTCCAGTATTATGGATGTCCGTACGTTCCGAGGAGCCAACATCGACTCGGACCATTACCTTGTTGTAGCCAAGTTACGGTCGCGGATATCCCAAACCACGCCAAGACAAACTAATGCCGTGAGAAAATTCGACGTCAGGCGGCTACAATCGCAAGAGATCGCCAAGTCCTTTTCCGATCGAGTGTCTCTTAATCTCTTTAGAGGTCCAATGCCGCCAGCATCAAGCATCGAAGACTATTGGAAAAACTGCCAAAACGCCATCAGAGATGCCGCTTTTGATGTTCTGGGTTTCACTCGTCCATCAAAACAAAACCCCTGGTTCGATGATGAATGCCGGCAAGCAAATGCAGATAAGCAAAAAGCACGCAATGCGGCACTGCAAAAAAAAGTCCAGAGCTGCTCATGAGCTCTATGAGCGGAAGAGGAGAGACGAACACCGGCTTCTCAGGAGGAAGAAGAAAAAGCACGAGAAGCGCGCGATCGAGGAAATTGAGAGATGTTACTCCCGGAATGAGGTTCGGAAGTTTTACCAAAAGGTAAAAATAACATGCCACGGAAACAAACCACGAACCGAAGCCTGTAGAGATGAACAAGGGAACATCGTAGTAGAATCGTAGTCAATGCTGAGGATTTGGAAAGACCATTTCTGCAGACTGTATAACGACGATGACGGACCAAATACCGCTGTCAGGCAGAATCAACCTTTCAACTTGGACGATGATGACCAGCAATTCCGTCCACCCGAACTGGATGAAGTGAAGATAGCTATATCGAAGCTTAAGTCCAACAAAGCTGCTGGAGCGGATGGCCTGACTGCCGAGCTCTTCATAGCGGCAGGCGATAACTTGGTAAGGAGCATACACCAACTCATCTGTAAAATATGGTCGGACGAAAGTATGCCCGATGAATAGAACCTCAGCATTGTTTGTCCGATTCTCAAGAAAGGAGACCCTCTGAACTGCGCCAACTACAGAGGCATCAGTCTCCTTAACATCGCATACAAGATCTTATCCGCCGTATTATGTGAACGCCTGAAGCCGTTCGTCAACAACCTGATAGGTTTATATCAGTGTGGCTTCAGGCCAGGAAAGTCCACCATCGACCAGATATTTACACTACGGCAGATATTGGAGAAGACCCATGAGCTTCAGATCGATACCCACCACCTATTCATCGATTTTAAGGCCGCGTATGACAGCATCTATAGAGACGAGCTATATAGAGCAATTTCTAGTTTTGGCATCCCTGCCAAACTCGTGCAGGATGACGATGGAGAATGCACGCTGCTCCATCAAGGTCGGTAAAGATCTCACCGAGACCTTTGATGTCCAGAAAGGATTTAGACAAGGCGATGCGCTGTCATGCGATTTTTTCAACTTCGTACTTGAAAAAATAGTGCAAAACTCACGAGCAAACACAAGAGGCACTATCTTTAAAAATTCCGTCCAACTACTCGCATACGCCGACGATATTGACATAATCGGGAGAAAGCAGCGTGATGTCAGTGGCGCTTTCGCGAGTATTGAGACGGAAGCGGCGAAAATGGGTTTAGCGGTCAATGAGGGCAAGACCAAGTATATGCTGTCAAGCAAAAAGGACAACCAACACCGACGTCTCGGACAGAACGTCACCCTCGACAGATATAACTTTGAGGTAGTTAAGGACTTTGTCTACCTAGGCTCCGCTATAAATACAGACAACGACACCAGCGCTGAGATCAAGCGAAGAATAACTCTTGCCAACCGGTGTTTCTTTGGGTTAAGAAGGCAATTGAGTAGCAAAGCCCTCTCTCGGACAACAAAAGTCACCCTTTATAAGACTTTAATAATCCTGGTCCTGCTCTATGGCGCAGAGGCATGGACATTATCAAAAATGGATGAGGGTGTTCTTGGTTGCTTCTAGAGAAAAATTCTTCGGGCGATCTTCGGTCCCGTCTGCATTGACGATGAGTGGAGGAGGAGATACAACGACGAACTGTATGGACTGTACAGCGACATGGACCTAGCCAGAAGAGTGAAGATCCAAAGACTGAGGTGGCTGGGTCATGTAGAGCGCATGGACACCAATGCTCCGGTCCGAAAAGTCTTCGAATCCGCCCCGAGGGACAGCGCAGTAGAGGAAGGCCAAAACTCAGGTGGCGCACGCAAGTGGAAGAGGACCTCAGCCAACTTAGCGTTCGAAACTGGAGACAGCTAGCTAGGGATCGAGCTGGCTGGAGAAGCTTGTTGACTGAGGCCCAGGTCCACCCCGGACTGTAGCGCCACCTAAAGTAAAGTAAAGTAAGTAAGCTTACACATTCCTAGGAAAATCTTAGACACGAAGTTTTGATCCGAGTGCAATTTCATCGACACGCCAAATCTGCTCACCCAGTTATAAATGATCTGCTCAATCACGGTTACTGGTGAGGGATAGCGAAAGCCTCAGACCACTTACTAAAGTAGTCCATAATAACAAGAATGCAGCGACTTCCAGTTTCGGTTTCAGGAAACAGTCCTGCGATGTCAATTTTATTTATTGGATATTTCCTGCCAATCAGATTTGCAAGGTCGCCGGAACAGAATGCGTAGAGAGAAGGGTTCCCTTTCGGTGCTGTATCTCTGAGTCGTACATCTGGAGACGTTCAATCCACCTAGCGACTTGTCCTTCAGGATTTTTAAATTGCAGCAACCACTTCAGAAACGCATGGTCTGTACGCAGAATGAACTTTCGTCCGTACAGGTACTTATACAAATGCTTTGTTGCCAAAACCAAAGCAAGAAGTTGCCGGCTGGTGACACAGTAGTTCCTTTCCGTTCCTTCACCTTACCAGAGTAAAAAAACTACTTTCTCTTGCCCGTTATGCATCTGCGAAAGGACAGTTCCAATTCCGACGTTACTGGCATCTGCATCCACAATAAATGTTTTTCCTGGAGAAGGGTACGTGTTCCCTTTTCTGTTTGTTGATGCAAACTCTTTGCGATCCCAGCAAAATCCTTCACAAACCACCTGTAGTAGGTAGCGAGTCCAAGAAAGCTTCTCAGTTGGTGTTTGTCTCTTGGGACTGGCGAATTTTTCACCGCTTCGATCTTTTCTGGGTCTGTCCTTACCCCCTTCGGATGAAATGATGTATCCGAAATATTTGACATCTGGCCGTTTGGAACATTTCCTTTAAGTTATCACGATGTTCTTGAAAAGTTTTGCTGACCACGATGACATCGTCCAGGTAGGCCACACAGGTTTTCGATGTTAGTCCCAGCAAAACGCGTTCCATGAGGCGCTCAAATGTTGCCGGAGCATTGAACAATCCGAATGGCATTTCTGTGAATTGCCAAAGCCCGTTTCCTGCGGTGAAGGCTGTCTTCTCACGGTCCTCCAGATGGATCTGTATGTGCCAGTAGGTTCAGATCAAGGGTGGAGAACCATTGCGCTCCTGACAGCGTGTCCAATGTGTCGTCAATCTTTGGCAATGGGTAGATATCATTCTTGTTGACATTATTTAACTGGCGATAAGCGACGCGGAATCTATTGGTGCCGTCTTTCTTCTTGACCAGTACAACCGGTGATGCCCACGGACTCTTAGAGCTCTCGACCAAACTTTCCTTTTCCATAGTGGAAACCATTTCTGACACCTCCGCCTGCTTAGGTAATGGTAAACGCCGGGAGGGTGACGTATTGGTCTTGCATCTCCAGTGTCTATTCGGTGTTGTACCAAATGTGTTCTACCATACTCGCCATTCTGCGAGGCAAATACATCGAAAAAATTGTTGATTAGTTCCTCTGCTGTCGCTCGTTGTTTTTGATTCAGCTCGGTTTGCCGGAGTATAGTTCTTTTCAACTTGGCTGTGCTATTTGATGGCAAAGATATACCAGAATTTTCCTTCGACAACTTGGTGACAGCAGTTGTCGGTATGCACCCTCCGATCGATTGCCCTTGTTTTAGTTTGATGCTCTTATTTCCCACATTCAAGATTCTTACTGGAACCATATTGCCTTTTGGCTACACGAGTATCTTTCCCACGACGTAGTTCTGATAATAATTATTAGAACAATCAAATAGAATCGATGACTCCCAAGATGACCTTCCAGCTTCCCCCAAATAAGTGTCTCTGCGGAAGGTGGTAAAATCTCGTCCTCGCTGACTACTCTCCTAAGGCATGCGGCATTCTCATTCCCATATACCATCGGAATCTCAACGTTCTTTCTTCTTCTCGAGTTCTTTAGCAAGATTCTCAATATTGTTTTCAACCTTCTCGAACTGTTCCTTGACTTTCACAAGTTTTGCCCCATGCATATTTAACTTTTGATCCATTATTTCGAAATTCACTTCTAGAGAGTTGTTGAACTCTTCAACAGTGTCTTTCTGTGCGGCAACGATGGAATTCTTCTGTTCTTTAAACTTGGAATCCATACTTCTTCTTTGTTCCTCTAACTTAGAATTCAATCCAAGGAGCAATTCCATCATGGCAGACATGTCAACTCCTGTGCTCACAAGCTCCTCTTCTACGTCGAATGAAATGGATTTAGGATCTTTTCCATATTATTCGATCGCTTCTTGTAGCCGAGGAATCAAATCACTTTTTCCTCCAGCTGCGGAAAGATTCCGCTTCCCTAGCTCAATTTTTAGCTGGGGTATACTAAGCTGTAGCAATGTACGGGACATTTTTTTTTTTTAACAGCACTCAGAATAAGTTTTATCCCACTTCTGATACCAATGTAATATTTCGGCTAGGGTTCGAAATGATAAAACGTTATTCTGTTTAATAACACTCTATTTATTATCATTCAACACAACTTTCAACTAATTCAAAACCGATTTCACTACTATTTCACAAATCAGATCTCTTATCGCGTACAACGTTTTCTATCGTTTTCCAAAAATCACCTTATCATACGCTGGTTCTCATCCTGTATTTATACCACATCTGTAGGGTTCTAGTTCTTTCTCATAAATCCCGTTTTGAAACTGGGGTAATAACTGAACTATCCAACGTAGAGACTTTATTAATGATGTATGATCCTAAAGTTATGCAACACTGGATTTTTGATTTTATCACATCTATACCACAGTATATTTTTGAAGTCCTTGTTGTTAAAGTAGTAGAAATGGAAAAGAGGTTCTTTGAACGCGGGGCTTCTAAGTCAGCACATTGATTGCCATTTATGCTTTAATGCCCTGGGACCCACTCAAGTCATTCTAAGGTTTTTCCTCTTGGCAATTAACTTGTCGCGGATTTCAAGGGCAAAAGCAGAATAGTTGTTGATATTTTTAACTGCATTGATTGTTGATAGGCTGTCAGTGGATATAATGGTTTAATTATTTTTGCAGCTTAAATTGCGTTGAGAATCGCTAAATGTAGACATTGTGGGATGCAAGAGACCTTTACTTATTACAGAGCCATACTCATCGACAACTGCGTAGGTATTTCCAAACTTTGTTTTAGATGCATCACTGAAGAAAAGTTGCCAACCATGTTTTCTTAAGTTAGGCTTTGCTTCTAGAAATATACTTTTGCATGTTTCCTTATTAGCACTAGCTTTGTGGAGTTGTGTGAAAATTGGGACGAAGGATTCGGATTAAAGATTCCAAGGTAGATAGTTGCAAATAGACTTCTTTCCAATTATGATCGGAGTATTAAGATTAGTTGCGGCTGTTATTTCTGTTTGCAGGGCCGAAGGATATTTGTTTTTTTTTTCTTTTTAGTATTTTTCTAGCGTCATCTTGGATTGGTCTTTGGAATGGAGAATGGACCTAATGTAATATTTGCTAGGTGAGATATTCGGCTCTGTCAGTTAAGTTAGGCAGTCCAGCTTCAGCTAAGATGTTTTTTATGGGCGTTGTGCGAAAAGTTCCAAGGCACGGCCTTATGGCTGCATGAAAGGGTGTTGATATAAGTTGCAATGATGATTTAGCACATTTACCACATTTTAGGAGGCCGTAGCCAATTTTAGAAAGTATAATGGATCGTATGACAGCAATTAAAGTATTTACATCGCAATGCCTATTTTTTGAGCCCTAAAACTTAACTAATTTATCTATGGCTTTTTTTAATATATATACAATGATCCTTAAAACTATACTTAGAATCAAGTATTTTTCCCAGTAATTTGGAGTAATTTACATTTTTAATATTTACATTGTTAAGACTCACATCTTCAATACACTTTGTACATTTATATTTTTTACATATCGTATGTGTAAAAGTTCACGTTTTGAGGTGGATGTTTAAGAACCAGATATATTACCCCAGTTGGATTTGTTAACGAGTATTCTTGAAAATGTTGACGCTAACAAACTAAGATTTTTACATTTTGAGACCAAAATAAGATCATCGGCATATCAAATATGATTAATATGATTAATTGTAGGAAAATGTATAACTAACTTTTGACTCATTCAAAGCAATTATGAAAAGAATAACTGATAATGGTGATCCTTGTGGGATGCCATTTTTTAAGCAGTGGGTAAAGGAATATGTAAATGTTGTTAGTTCTTATGCGAAGTTGACGATTAGTGAGGAAAGCTTTAACATAGTTTAGATTTAGATTTAGATTTTGGGCCCAACTTTCCATTCAGCCAGTTGTTTTAGGATGACATGGGGGCCAACTCTATCAAAGGTCTCGGCAAAATCAACTGACAATTCGCTTGGAAATAATTTAACCCAAAATCTTGCTGGTACAGGGAAGAAGCGATATGAGACGGTATCCTGTTATGGTGGAGCGATCTTTGCTTGGTTTAGCTATAGGAATTATGATTGCAACCTTCCATGCTTGAGGGATAATACCTTTGTCAGAAATGTTGTTGTAGAGGGTAAGTAGTTTGGATATGAGACTATGAGGGCATTTTTTAAGCAATTCGTAGGATATACTGGCGAAACCAGGTGTTTTTTCCTTTTGCAGAATATAAACAGCTTTCGAGCTTCAATTAAAGCAGCTGAAGGAGAGATGGTATAATGTGAAATAGGTGTTGTTAACCAATGGTATTTTTGCCGTAAATAAATCAAATGGAATTTGGAGTCTCAAAAAAACAGTCAATTTATTGGTTACCATTATTGTTGTTGAATTAATTTGCAACAATCAAACAGATTTAAAACTTCATTTTTATTTTAAAGCTTATAAATAACATTGTTGGTTTAACGTGCTTAAATCATTATTTCTATGGTTATACTGGCACATTGCTCACACCACGTCTTAACGCCTCGAATCCTGAATATAAAAGAGAACAATATCGGTTTCTATCTAACCCTAGTTAACATAGGTATTTTATTTCCGCCATATCACTTCCTTTCTTCCAATCGGATCGACGACCTCTACATCTGCAATCGCTAACTATATTGTAGTAGATTTGTTTCACGACGCGCTGCCGGTACATCATCCCCTTCCCAGCGTAGCGAGTAAATGTCAAATCATTGTCAACAACTTTTCAAATGGTTTTATTTTGTCAATCGACACTTATTCTAATGTACTTTTTTTATCAATAATGAAATAATTTCGCAAATTTTCTAACTACGTTGTACGGACCCTCATATGGAGAATCCAGACTTCGTTTGACCTTGTCGTTTCTCACCAAGACTTGGCTACAGCTGTGGAGACTACTGGGCAAGTGAACAGATTTGGTGCTTTTTCTAGTTTGCAGTGAAGTGATGGGAATGTTGTTGAAAAAACTTTTTAATTGTTCTACGAAACTGTATTCATCAGATATTTCCAATAAGACAAATCTGGTGGTATTCGAATATTTTCTCCGTACAGGAGTTCAGACGGTGTGAGACTAATATCTTCTTTTACAGATGTTCGGATACCTAACAGTACTAAAGGCAATCGTTTCGTCCAATTTGCTCGATCTCCGGACGCTTGTAAAGATGTCCTTAATTGTCGGTGAAATCTTTCTACCATTCCGTTGGCCTGTGGATGGTAAGCCATGGTGCGGATGCGCGTTGTTCCGAGGAATTTAGTCAGTTCATGGAAAAATGTTGACTCAAATTCAAATCCTTGATCTGTGGTTATAACCCCTGTTACATCAAATCGTGAAACGTGTTCGTGAACGTATGTTTGCGCGATACTCTCGGCGGAAATATCCCGGATTGGATATGCTTCCGGCCATCGTGAAAATCTATCGATTATTGTGAGTGAATATTTATACTCATATCGTTCATTTTGGGCCAAAAGTATAATTTACAAACTTTCTTTCTCGTAGCGCGAAAGCCTGGATGATCGAGTGAATGGATTGATTTAAAAATGGAGTTTTTTTTTTGTAGGGGTACGTACGGTCGGATGTTTTGCGTAGAAGTTTCACACTACAATGGTAAGTCACAGGCAGGTATTTTGATGGGTTCAAGTTTGGCTTTCGAAGAAGCTGGTATGTTGTTTTTGAGAAGTTTGAGTTACTCATCGCATTGTTGATATTGGGCTAACTCCTCGATTCCAGGCAAGGTAAATTCTAATGCGTCTGCGCTTGGCCGAGAAAGCGTATCAGCTGTGACGTTCAATGAACCTTTGACGTATCTTATGTCATTCGTGAACTGCGGGATGAAATCGAGTTGTCGTTCTTGTCTGGGGTAACCTTTTCTTTTGGTAGTTAAGGCTGTTGTTAATGGTTTATGATCGGTAAAAATGCAAAAATCTTGTCCTTCGCCAAATTTTGAAAATGGTCTATGGGTAAATTGGTTTGCAAGTAACTCTCCGAAAGCCGAATACCTTAACTGGGTGGGTGACAATTTCTTGCTGAAGAAAGCTATTGGTTCCCAGATGTCTCCTTTTAATTTTTCAATGACAGCCCCAATGTCAGTACCAGAAGCGTCGGTTGTAATGCTTAGCTTGGCGCCTTCCTTTGGGTTAGAAGTGTTGCCCTCGCAAGTTCGTTCTCTGCTTTTGAAAATGCGTCTTAACATACTGGGGCCACATGAAGTCCTTAGGTTTCGATTTGTTCTTATGAGATTTGCTAAATGATCATGAATTGGCGCAAAAATTTTTCCTAAGTGGGGAATGAATCTGTGGTAAAAGTTTACCAATGCAATGAATCGTTGTGCGTTTTTTATCGACCTAGGTTCAGGCATGTTTTCAATGGACTTTACCCGTTCCTGAAATGGTTTTATGTCTTCTCTCGTAATATCGAATCCTAGGAATTGTAACGTCGGCGTACCGAACACGCATTTTGAAGCTTTTATTCGAAGACCATATTCAGACAATCGTCGGAACAGTAATTTGAGATGTCGTTCGTGTTCCTGTTCTGATCTGCTCACAACCAAAATATTGTCTACATAAACGAAGACAAACTCGAGCCCGCTTGTTACCTGATGCATGAAGCATTAAAACGTTTGGCCAGCGTTCCGAAGGCCAACCGGCATGCGAACAAATTCGAAAAGGCCGAAGGGTGTGGTTACGGCAGTTTTAAAAATGTCTTCTGGTGCCATAGGAATATGGTATAATGCGCGTACTAAATCAATCTTAGAAAAAAAAAGGTGCATCCGTGAAGGAGAACAGAGAAATCGTGAATGTGTGGTAGTCGGTACCTATCTGGGGTTGTGATATCGTTGAGGTTTCTATAGTCTCCGCATGGTCTCTAATTGTTGGCCTCTCTTTTTGAAGCCATGTGAAGAGGAGCTGCACATGATGATGCGGATGGTCTACAGATCCCAATTTGTACCATGTATTCGAACTCTTGTTTTGCGATTTTGAGCTTGGTTGTATTTAATCGTCTAGGACGAGAGTGTGGTAAAGGCCCTTGTGGTGTTGTACTGTGTGGTTAACACGGAAATGAAAATCGGGTGGTTCCATCAATAGCGTTGTATTTGTGTTCGAACGCGAAAATACGTGATGTTGGCACGTTTTGTAGGCAGAGTATGCTTTTCACCGCTGTGTTAGTGAGTGGGTCGATAAGCCGTGCGTTTTTGACGTGGATTACCAAACCTGTGTGACTTAAAAAGTCTGCCCCGATTATTGGTTTAATAACCGCTGCTATTAAAAACGTGTGGTTGAAAATTCGTCGAAAACCCAGACTGGTTCGAATGAACTTTGTGCCCAAAACGCTGATTGCGAGGCCGTTGGCCGCGGACACTAATTGGTCGGGCTTGGCATTAAGAGCTTTAAGAAGTGACGAGGGTATCGCAGATATATCCGATCCGGAATCAATTAAAAAAGGAATGTCTGAGACAGGGTCTTTTATAAAAAGGCGTATATGTAAATCTACAACCTTGCTATTGTTTGCCGCCATCACAACGAGTATTGTTTCTTGAATGAGATCTGTTGCGTCTTTGGTATTCTGAGGAACGAGGTCTAGATTGGCTGCGACAGCGTTGTCGATTGAGGTTCAAGTTCGAAAGCATTTCCTTGATTCCATGTATCTCAGCTTGCAGAGTTTGATTAATGTCTGTTAGCTCGGCTATAGTTTTGTCTGCGCGGGATGAGATAGAAAATGAAGAGCAATTTTGCTGTTGATATACCTCGAATATGTCGTCTGCAATTTCAAGAAGCTGTTCCGTTTTGGACTTTGAGCTTGACTTCAATAAGACCTGAACGAGTGTGGGGAGAAGACGTTTCCACAGTTCTGAAATCAGACTCTCGGTAACAATCATAGATTGTCCCGCAAATGTTTGCAGTCCTTCGATAAAATTCGGACGGTTTTCTGTCACCCATTTCCTCGCCAGACAAGAGAGCCTCAATCCTCCTTCTTTCACTCATTATAGGACGCTCTATTAACGCTTTTTTTTAGGTTAGTGTATGCAGTAGTTGATTCTTGCGTGAGTATGTCATATACAGTTGCAGCCACGTCCTGCGGCAACGACTGGACAACGTAGTGAAACTTAGACTGTTCGACTGTAATATTTCGAATAACGAACTGTGACTGAGCAGCCAGAAGGACTGGATTAGAATCAGAAACCGAAACGTTTGACGTGAGTCGGGGGCGATTTTCGCTTTGATTCAACATTATTGTTGTGCTTTTGGGTCAGTGTATTTGACCTCGGTTGGAAAATAGGAAATGATTTACAAAATTAATTTATTATATAAACTAAATATGTATATATATATGTACATAAATTTATATATGTATATATATATGTACATAAATTTATATATGTATATATGTATATATATATATATGTGTTTATATTTATATATATATATATATATATATATATATATATATATATATATATGTGTGTGTGTGTGTGTGTGTGTGTGAGTATGTATGTTTGTATAATAATGTGAAAAGGGAAATAGAAAAAAAATCGTGGTCCCGATAAAAATTAAAAAGGTATGAAATACTTGCTACTGCTTGATTGAAAGGATGAAATTTGGTAGCGCTTTTATGCATATGATGTGTAATTGCTGAATATTGATATGGTGCAATGGCTCTGGAACTCTGATGGTGAGATTTTATAGGTGAGTTGATGAGATGCAATGGTTCTGGAACACTGATGGTGAGATGCTATATGTGAGCTGATTGGTGTTGGTGTTGCGGTGAACAGTGCTGTATCCGCGTGCTCTCGCGGCTCACATTAACTGGAGACGTTTAATGCTGTTGCGTACTTAGCCCACCGCAGGTTTTATTGTTGGTTTCTTGATGCCACGTGCTCCAGAAGTTTGAAAATGTATTTGTGTCAATCACAAGACAAATTTTGTAAATCCTGAGAATGGTGCACACACCCAGAACATCGAACGCGCTTAGAGGGAAACATGGGCAAATATTCCTCGTTACGGAACACCAGAAAAGCACTACGTAGGGTATTCAAGCAAATAGTTATTTCATTTTTGTTTTTCACCTTTCACCACGTAAAATAAAAGTCTCCCCTCCCCAATAAATTATAAGATGTTTTTTAATTTTACTTCTGATTTCGTAGCTCTACGTTCCTATTAATAATTACAAAAGAAATCTACAACATTATCAGAGAAGATTCCATAAACAGTACTATGTGTATGGGGGGGGCATGCACACACTGTTGGATTTGGAGTAAGTGCGAAGTTGGGGTATATATAAAGTTTCTTGAATTCAATATTTAATTTCCTCATCCAGTTAAAAATGCCGAATCGAGAAAAAAACAAAAACAATGTGGGAGCTCTTCTCATTACATATTCTAAGGAGTTAAAGAAATTTAACGTGAAGAATGCTTTTATATAAAGCATCGTTGCATACTCCCAGGCATTACTGAAACAAGTCTCATATTCGTTTTGTATGGAAACTTTCAAGGCACATATCTCCAAAACTATGATACAAGAGCCCAGCCTAAAAAAAATTCACAACTATCAGAAGAATTACTTTTTTCACATTTTAAAATTTCATCAAAATCGGATGTGGTGACACCTTTTCTAAATAATTACTAACTTTGCTTGTTTGTCCTTAAGCTTATCTTTGATGTCAGGATACAGTTCTCAATTAAAAACAAACGAATGGTTTTATTTTATTTTCTCACCGCGTTGAATAGTTCGTCCCCTGGTGTTGTGCTAATGCTGTAGATAATTCGATTAGAGTACTGTGGATTCGTTCAACTTAACCGTTGGTTGTCGAATGGTGAACATTTACGTTTGTGAACGCTATTTGAACTCTCCAACGTGGAGAGTTTATTAATGATGTATGATCCTAAAGTTATGCAGCACTAGATTCTTGATTTGATCACATCTATACCACAATATTCCCCTCTGAACGTCCCGAACAAGCTCTTCGACATTCTGCCCAATATAGCTATGTATCCCATCCACATGAACCACTACATCGTTGATGCGTTTTACCACTTTATAGGGTCCTTCCCAGTCTTGCTGTAATTTGGTTGATACGCCTTTCCGTCTAGGAGGGTTATATAGTCACACTAGATCTCCTTCCTGGAATCCCGTTGTGGTCGCCTTGACATCATACCTCGTCTTCATGCGGTCACTGGCTATCTTGATCTTATCCCTTGTTCTTTAGTGCACGTCCCTAATAATCTGTCTAAGTAACCGGTCTGTTCGACCGAAAAGGATTTCCGATGGAGTGTGACCTATGGTGATGTGTACTGCACTCCGATAGGCTAATAGGAACATTGGAATCTGCCTATCCCGATCTCGTTGATTGTTGCCGACGACCTTTGATAAGTATTCATTCAAGGTTCTGTTAAAGCGTTCTACCATCCCGTCCGATTGTGGGGAAGCGGTGTTGTTCTCGTCTTTTTAATCCCCAGTAGCTCACAAACTCCTTGGAAAATCTTAGACTCGAAGTTTCGCCTTTGATCCGAGTGCAATTCCATCAGTACGCCAAATCTGCTCACCCAGTTGTAAATGATCTGCTCAACTACGGTTTAAGACTCCTGGTTAGGGATAGCGAAAGCCTCAGGCCATTTACTAAAGTAGTCCATAACATCAAGAGTGTAGCGATTTCCAGCTTCGGCTTCAGGAAACGGTCCTTCGATGTCAACTACGATTCTCCCGAAGGGTGCTCCAACGTTGTATTGTTGCATTCTGCCATAAGTTTTTACTCTCGGGCCTTTACTGGCGGCGCAGGTGACACATTTTCTGCACCAATTTTCGACATCGTCCTTGGCGTGCACTTAATAAAAACGCTCTCGCACCTTTTATAACGTCTTATTCACTAGGTGGCCTCCCGATACTCCATCGTTCAGTTCTCTTAGCACGTTACTGACTTTCGACCTTGGCACAAAGAACTGCATCACAAACAACTTTCCATCCGAGCTTTCCCACCTTCGCCTCAAAACACCATCTTAAACATAAAGCGGGTCCCATTGTGGCCAGTGTGCCTTTAGCTTGGGACTTTTATTGGATATTTCCTGCCAATCTGGTTTTTCTTCATGTTCTCTCCAGACGAGTATTGGCTAGATATCTTAATGGGCGTTTCGCATTTCACTTTCATTCCAACCCTCAGTGGGTTCAGCTCTTAGCCGTTGGGTGGATATCGCATCTTTTTCTTCTTGTCGTGCGCAATGTTTGCAATCAGATTTGCAAGGTCGCCGGGACAGATCATCCGCATTATATGCTTCCATTCCCTTTCGATGGTGTATCTCGTAGTCGTACATCTGGAGTCGTTCAATCCACCTAGCGAATTGTTCTTCAGGATTTTTAAATTGCAGCAGACACTTCAAAGGCGCATGGTCTGTGCGAAGAATGAATTTTCATCCATACAGGTACTTATAGAAATGCTTTGTTGCCAAGGCCAAAGCAAGAAGTTCCCGACTGTTGACACAGTAGTTCATTTCCGGCTAAGAGAACAACTTACGAAAGTAGGAAACTACTTTCCCTTGCCCGTCATGCATCTGCGAAAGGACAGCTCCAATTCCGACGTTACTGGCATCTGCCTCCACAATAAATGTTTTTCCTGGAGTAGGGTACGCTAGTATGGGGGCCTCACATAGTTATTGTTTGAGAGTTTTGAAGCTTCTATCGCATCCACTTGACCATTTGAAATGTTATCCCTTTTCTGTTAGTTGATGCAAACTCTTTGCTATCCCAGCAAAATCCTTCACAAACCGCCTGTAGTAGGTAGCGAGTCCCAGAACGTTTCTCAGTTGGCGTTTGTCTCTTGGGACTGGCCAATTTTTCACTGCTTCGACTTTTTCTGGGTCTGTCCTTACCCCTTTGGATGAAATGATGTGTCCGAAATATTTGACATCTGGCCTATGTCGTTGACATATCTTCGGGTTTAGCTTTAGCTGTGCATTTCGTAATCTTTGGAACACTTCCTTTATCTCGATGTTCTTGAAAAGTTTTGCCGACCACGATGACATCGTCCAGGTAGACCAAGCAGGTTTTCCATGTTAGTCCCAGCCGAACGCGTTCCATTAGGCTCTCAAATGTTGCCGGAGCATTGCACAATCCGAATGGCATTACTGTGAATTGCCAAAACCAATTTCCTGCGGTGAAGGCTGTCTTCTCACGGTCCTCCAGATGGATCTGTACATGCCAGTAGCCACTCTTCAGATCAAGTGTGGAGAGCCATTTCGTTCCTGAGAGTGTGTCTAGTGTGTCGTCAATCCTTGGCAAGGGGTAGCTACCATTCTTGGTGACATTATTTAGCTGGCGATAATCGACGCAGAATCTATTGGTGCCGTCTTTCTTCTTGACCAGTACAACCGGTGATGCCCACGGACTCTTAGAGCTTTCGATCTGACACCTCCGTCTGCTCAGCTAATGGTAAGCACCGAGGAGGTTGACGTATTCGTCTTGCATCTCCGGTGTTGTACCAAATGTGTTCTACCATACTCGCCATCCTGCGAGGCAAATACATGGGCAACATCGTTGCTCCTGATTCCTGACATCGTTGTTCCGATGTCGAGCACTACATTATGCTCCTTCATTAAGTCAACTCCAATGATGCATTCGCCGCATATTTCGGCCACTAGGAATACGTGGGTGAATGTTAGTCGTGCACCTTCGCCGTCGCTCCTGTTGCTGTTTTCAGACAGAAGCTACTGGTATTGTGCAGCCATGAATCATGAGCGATGTCCCTTCTTATAATGGAGGAGGTGGCATCAGTGTTTATAGTATCCACACACTTATTCTCACCTCTTGTTACTTCGTTTTGTTTCGGAGACTTGGATTTTGATCCTGGGGGCGTCAATTCCAGAAACCAACTTCTGCCCTTCGAAGTTGGTCCTTACACGTTTTCCGTCTGTTGAATTGATGTTGCGCTGCTTGCAGGATAGATGTTATTCCTGCCAGATGCCTCTTCGTTACGCCTCCTAGCAGCGCATTGCTGACAACTGCGTTGTTTAAGTGGAGCCCTGCACTCACGCTGCAGATGTCCTATTTTGTTGCAGTTCCAGCAACGGACTTGTCCTGCACGTGCACTGTTCCGCTCCACAATGTCTGTTCGTTGGCATGAGCATTCCATGGTTGTCACTTTTCTCACGCGGTGGATTCCTTGAGATGCTTGGGCAGCAGCTTTCATCGTCAGGGCAAATGCTAGAGCCTCAGGGAGGCTCGTTTTCCAGCCATTTGCAACTGCCTACCTTCAATCGCTCGGGTGAACGCCTCTACAGGCATTTTGTTGATAAGGTCTTCTCCGGCATTAGGATACGATAAATGCGCTAACCGTTCGATATCGGCCTGCAACTGCTGAAGTGTTTCTTCCCTCTTCTAGACTCTGCTGCGCAGTTGGACTCTGTGTACCTTCTGCATATGGTCATCACCGAAGCGCATTTCTATGGCTTTAACCAAAGCGTCGTAGTTGAGTTGTTTATCTCCTGAGATGGTTTGCAGCAACTCCGCAGCTGTACTTCTCAGTGCCACCGTTAGCGCAATCGACTTTTCCTCGTCGTCCAAGTTGTTGGTCATGTCAGCTGCTCCAAATTGTCCTTTATACAATATATTGGCCATGATGTTTGGCCATCAAAAACAAGCTGTTGCATCTCTTTCCTTCTGCCTTTTTCTCGGGCCTTCTGCTTCTTCACTCCCTCTAGTTCTGTAGCAAGATTCTCAATACTGTGTTTAGTTTTCTCGAACTGTTCCTTGACTTTCACGAGCTATTCCTTGAATTCGGTTCCAACCTTTGCGAGTTGTGCCTCGTGCATATTTAATTTTTGATCGATTATTTCGAATTACGCTTCTAAAAAATTGTTGAACTCTTCAACAGTGTCTTTCTGGGCGGCAACAATGGAATTCGTCTGTTTCTCTAGAGAATTCTTCTGTTTTTCTTGAGAATTCGTCTGCTCTTCAAACTTAGAATCCGTACTTCTCATGTATTCTTCTAAAGAATTCTTCTGTTCTTCAAACTTAGAATCCAAACTTCTCCTTTGTTCTGCTAACTTAGAATTCAATCCAATGAGCAATTCGATCATAGCAGACATGTCAACTCCTGTGCTCACATTTTCTTCTTCCTGTAGCCGAAGAATCAAATCACTTTTTCCTCCAGCTGTAGAAAGATTCCGCTTCTCTAGCTCAATTTTCAGCCGTAGTATACTAAGCTGTAGCAATGTACGGAAAATAAATTTTTTTTTTTCACAGCACTTAGAATAAGTTTTATCCCACTTCTGACACCAATGTAATACTTCGGCTAGGGTTCGAAATGATAAAACGTTATTCTGTTTCAAAACACTCTATTTATTAAAAAGAACTTTCAATTAATTCAAAACCGATTTCACTACTATTTCACAATTCAAATCTCATATCTTTCACTATTAAAACTTAGCTCCTTCTCTATCGCTTTCCATAAATCAACTTATCATCCACTGTTTCTCATCCTGTATTTATACCACATTTTTCGGGTTCTAGTCCTTTCTCGTAGCTTCGGGTTTGAAGCTGGGGTAATAACTGAACTCTGCAATGTGGAGAGTTTATTAATAATGTATGGTCCTAAAGTTATGCAACACTGGATTCTTGATTTTATCACATCTATACCACAGTATTTATTTTGTAGGCTATGTTTTCTTTCCTACACATTTCTTGTATGATCGATCAGGTATATGTGATTGCGATTGCGATCTTGTGGTTGTGTTTCTGTGATTACAAACAGGTTTGGTGCAAAAGCTGCAAGGATGTCATCCCGCAAATGGAATGAAAGTGTCTTATCTAATTATGATGTATAGTATTTGTTACCTTTGGATTCACTATGTGTTTTAATCTACCCATTAATTCATCTTTGCTTTTACAGTAAATAATATGCCTAATTCGATCCGGAAAAATAATATGTGTTTCTATTTCGATTATGTATTTTATTTTTGTCAAATATCGGTATTATTTGATTCCCGAAAGCATTTACAGGTTGTTTAACTATTTTAATAACTTCTGGTGGTGAGCTCTGTGTTGAGTGTTGTAAAAAGCTTGTGGTATTATTTCTCTGTTGGTGAGATAAAGCATCCACAACAATATGTTGGTGTCCTGGTTTATTAACCAATTTTGCTCCATATTCTTTAATGAAATTTTTTTTTTTTTTAAGTTTAGTGTTGGGATTTTTATCCGAAATGGGAAAAATTAAAGTTTGGTAATCAGTGTATATCAATCAATATCAATCAGTGTATATCGTTAAGTCAGCAATACCGTAAAGGTAGTTTCTAGGTTTTTGGAAAGCCCGGACAAAGGCTAATATTTCTTTTTCATTTGTGCTATAATTTTTCTCTATCTCATTAGTTCGTGAAATAAATGCTATGGGTTTCTTGTTTTAGGACAGTATTGCACCGATAGCAAAATCACTTGGATCCGTGGTTAATCAAATGGTTTATTAAATTCAGTTTGAAATA
Source organism: Volucella inflata (assembly GCA_928272305.1). NCBI lineage: Eukaryota > Metazoa > Arthropoda > Insecta > Diptera > Syrphidae > Volucella > Volucella inflata. Next base: position 92,468,761 of record OV743716.1, on the reverse strand, counting down.
ATTCAACTTGTGCTTGAAGAGCTGCCTTTACTTTATTTAATGTATCTGGTTCATTTAGGTTTGTTTTTACATTTACTATACACTTTGATTTTTACTTATTCCAGGATTTTCTTCTCTGAGGTGTATTGTGAGTGGTTTTATAATTGTAACAAAGTTTTGAATAAATTTTCTATAATTTACTTAACCTAAAAATGATCTAAATTCTTTTAAATTTGAAGGAATGGGATAAATTTTCATTGTTTCGACTTTACTAGGATCTACTGTTTTTTTATTATGTTTTTTTGTGTGCTCTAGGTATTCAACAGAATCCTGGAAAAACTATAATTTTTCGTTAGATATTTTCATATGAGCGATATGCAATGCTTTAACTATAGTTCGAATATGTTATATGTATTGTCATTCCAACATCAGGTATTTATTGGGTAGCGGTCAGTGATTGTTTCGGCATTTAGCTTTTGAAAATTAATTACCATCCGTCTTTATGGTATACCTCAAATAGATTAATTTTTGCTTTGATTTCACTATGGCGTAAAAATTCATTTCCGTTCCACTTATTCATAGGACTCGATGCAGCGCCAATTATTTTTGCACTGATTATTCAAGCACAGTAATAACATTCCGGGCTATTTATAAACTGTTTAATATTCTCCGTTTGGGCCCACACTTGGTTTTCCCAAGGATTATATTCACCTTCCGTATCATCAAATGTTGGGTAGACACTTAAAATCCTTCGTATTGATTTGATTTGACTGCGATAATTGAGGTTTTAGTACAGGCGTTATTGGCACAGTAGTTACCGTAGTAGACTTTAGGGGGTTCAGTGAAGTGATCGTAGGTATGCGATGATTTATTTTTTTTATTTTTAACGGGGTACGGTTAGAATAGAGAGGTCTGTGTATTTGCACTCAAGAAACTATGCTCACAGCACGAAAGCCAGTCGATGAAGCAGTGCTATTATACTATTATACTATTTTCATCTTACAGACAATCAATTCCTTTCAAAGCAATAAAGTAATCTTCTTTAAGTGCAGTGATTTCCTTAAATAGAATATCAAGTGTGATGGTAGTCAGTGACACATCCTTATTTGCAAATTCAGATGATTCGAATTTAGAGGGGAACGGATGCATCCCCTCGGCGAAAGATAGACTACTAATTTCTGTGGGGCGGGTTTTATCGTTCGAGTGTAAGCACTCTAAATGATTTGTGTATTAGACTAATGACTACACTCTCAATGTTATTTGCGAAGACAGGATTGTAGAAACCAAGCTGCACCGAAGACATATTACCAATACAGCCAAACTGTATTGTGTGCTGAAACAAGAGACAGTAATCAACACAGCCCAATAGTGTCTCAAGCTCAACTTATGCATGCCAGCAGAACTCACAGTAAATTACTGTTGTATAAATAGACTAGTATTTTGAATAAAAACGAGTTTGATTTCAGAAACTCTACCAAGAGCAATAGCCCACACGAGGTAAGATATCTGAAGGTCCATTCACATCTTATCGAACTGTGAATACGTACAAGTGTATATCGCGTTTCGCTGAGTTGTAAATGGACCTTAAGTTGAACACTGAAATATATGCATGATCAAACAAAAACGTTCAACAAGATCAGATTCCTATGATTGTGTTTTTTTGGCATCAGTATAACTTGGCCGCTGACCGAAAGCAAGAGCAAAGTAAAATGAAAAATTATCAAACGATGACTCTTGTGCATTTCATCAGTGATCGTTATCTGCGACTGATGCTGCCGATTTTTTCAGAAGCCTAAGCAGAAGCAAAAGTTCATTTTAAAGGATTGAAGGCCGTCAAAGCTGTGAAAAGCAAAAATTATACAACTTTTGCTACTTCGACTGAAGCAATTCAAACGCGGAATAATATACGTATTGATTCTTATCAAGTATACAACGGATATATAATTTTATTTTTAAAATAAAGTAGCGACTTCTGTGTTCTAAGAATACCTGTATTTATATTCAATATAGGTATATATGGTTTCTCTTTTGATCATTTCTGTCGTGGTCATTTGCAGTTAATCACTACACGGGTCAGTGAAAATATATGCATTTGCTTCCCTTAATCATGCTGATCAACAGCATTTCTACTGAATTGACAGACTATCGAGTAAATATAAGGTCAGGTCGCGTACTTTTATATATAAATATGTAAAAACTGTCAAATCCAGAGGGGTGGAGAAAAAAAATTCTCTCTGAAAGAAAATTTGTGAAAAAGTAAGCGAACCGATTTTGGACAGTTTTTACAGGGTAACGTCCGTTTTTACTCTAATTGTTTAAAAAAATTAAAGTTTTGATGGAATAAGTAGCTTTTTATTTATTTTTATTAAGTTCAGAACGCAGATTATTTATTTAAGGCTACAAAGGTCTGAATGAGTGAAAATAAGTTCTGTCGATAGTTTCTCTTTTTATTGGCATCTTAATTGAATTTGTATATATAATTGGACGCGTTTGCAAAGGTGAAAACATCAAGCCAATATTTCGATAAATAAGCCATTTATAGCCGGGAGAATGAAACGAGTTTTGCGGCGTCGAACCGAGAGGCATAGCTAAAACCGAGCTGCAAACGCAAGAACAGACAAAAGAAGGTCGAATACGGGGCCAACAACAAAATTTAGAAGCTATGAACATTCTATCGACCGTAAAAGACTTACACTATTGGCCTGGTATCGATGATTCCTTGTAAGTTGACAAATTTATTCCCAAATTTTCAATCGCGTTTTTCTCAAAACCATGTTTTTGAAATCGGTACCCAGATTCAAGGCAATCAGTTCATTGGTTTCTCGAAAACCACCATTATCTAGTACTTGTCATAAGATTTTTGTTTTGTTACTACGTTCTTATATAGACAAAATAATAACTAATTTTTGATTCAAAAATCACTATTTATGTTCAAACTTCCGCTATTTTGTCATAAATCAATAATTCCAAATTGGCTATCTTTTTGGTTTTTTTTCAGATGATTTTTGAAGAAACGCCATTGGGTACCGTTTACGCAGACCTTTTTACGACGCTTCAAGAATCGTAGCTGGTGTATATTTTTGATATTTTTAAATAAAAAGAAATTAAACATATTTGTGAATGTGTATACTTTTAGATAAACAACTCCCCATTCCGAAATTTCAAAAAGTTTACCTTAAAAAAATATATAAAATTACCTTTTTTCTGGATCCTAGGTGTATATTTCCCCTTAATTGATTTTCCATTTAAATCTTACTTATTTTTCCCAAACCAAAGTTAATTTGTTTCAACTCCAAATAAAAACAAAGCCGATGACAGTTTCAAATAAAAAAAAGGCTTTTAACAGTTCTTACAAAATTGGCCAAACGAATTTCCTGGACTAAAATCTATCCTGCCAAAAATTACGAATAATATGGGTCTAGTGCGATTTAAAACAGTTGGCCGAAGGCCACATGGGCAGATAAAGTAAGAGAATGGAAAGGAATGGTTTTGCATGCAGGTCCTCTTCCATTTTTTTCCTTCCGCAGCGATCGTTTTTAAAGATCCCAGCACAGTATACTGACCAACTGATCTTGATCCCTGTATACGTCAACGCATTTTGGAATATTCCTCGTAGTACGCGAACAGACCTATTGTCACTGTGTATTAAAAAATAAAGTTTTATGAAAAATGTGAAAATGCAGGAAAGTTTAGTAAAAGGCGCAATTCAGGGATATACAAATTTCATTCAGATGGATAATACAAAAGAAGCTCATTTACACGTGTCAACTTCGATAATCTTCGTCCTGAAGATAACAATTTTAACTAACGAACAGTAATATGCATTAAAACTTGTTTTTGAATTTTTAGGGGCAAAAAGAAAAAAACGAAATCAAAATCCCTAAGAGATAATTTTATTTCTACTCCCCCAGATTTGCCAGTCCTTTAGTTTATGAGCTCTTGGCATGAATAGCCATGAATATGTGAAATTAAAAATGCTTAATAAAATTATTATCACATAACGTGGAAAGAATATTTCTGCATTAAGTAAACTGTGTATCAAATTTATTGTATTGTCATGAAAAAATTATATAAAATTAATTATGAAATAAAAAGGAAAACTGTGTATTTAAATCAGAAGCACTAAGCTAGGAATTTCCTCTGAATAACTTATATTATTTGGAAACTAAAAATTATACAAAAAAAGTTTCAATGGCATTATAAACAAGTATCAATATTTACCATTTTTGGCCTAAAGGGTGGCTTAATATTGCGATTCGCTAGTTCGCTCCATTCTAATTTTCCGAAAAATGGATGCCTTCGTATTTCATTTTCGTCTCCACTGCAACCTAACCGTTGTGTAGGATTTTTTGTCAAAAAACCTAAAACAAAAATAGATAAATAAAAAAAATAAAAAAAAAATACTAGCGTTAAATTATTAATTTTTTTGTGTTCTAGATTTCAAAATAGTACATGTTAGAATGTTTTCAAAGGTATTAACAAGGCCATCAATGTATTTTAGTATGTTATTATATTTATTTCATTGAAAAGATTTATCTGTTCAATAAAATCATAGGCATGATTGTCGTTTAACTCTCATTTAGGATTTAAAGCGGCATAAAACTGCCATTATAATCTTAAGTAAGAATGAATTAAATTAAGGAAAATTTTAATGGTACGAGTAATACGGGTAATTTGCTCGTACACTTATACAGGACGCACTTTATTACAATTTTGTTTATCTGTCATTTTAGTTTGTCGTATTCAATAATAATTTCAGCACGTTGTTGTGGCATTAAATGCTTCATATTAAAAACTCTTAACAATTGTAAAATGTTAACTAACAAATAACATCCAAACAAAGTGGCCTAAACTATAAAACGCACACTGTTCATCCTTTCAGACAAATTTTCTTTCATATCATCTTTAAAATTAACTTTATCTTTACTAGGTGGGGTGAAAAGTAACCTTATTGACCGCCAGAATGCGCTGCTACTGCAAAAAAGGTTATGGTGCCGTTCATATTTAGGCAGACATGCCAATTTTCAGTGCGATACTGTCTTTAGTTTTGTTTTGACAGCTGATTGTTGTTGACGTGTTTGGCATCGTGTTGAGTATGGACAAAAACGATTTTCGTTCTCTCATAAAACATTATTTTTTGAGAGGCAAAACGGCGAAGGAAACAAAAGAAAAGTTGGATAAAAATTATGGGGCTAATGCTCCGTCAAATTACACCGTCAAATATTGGTTTCGAAAGTTTCGTGGTGGCAACAACTCCACTACCCATCAAGTCCGCAGCGGCAGGCCCTCCGATGCGGTTACAGAGGACAATGTCAAAAAAATACATGAAATGGTGTTGGCTGACCGAAAAGTGAAGGTGCGCGAGCTAGCGGATACCACAAAGATAAGTACAGAGCGCACACGCCATATTTTGGGCAATATTCTGCATATGAATAAGTTATCCTGCCGCGCATGCTCACTCCTGACCAAAAGCACGAACGCGAAAGCAGTTCGAAAAAGTGGTTGGACTTGCTGATGCGGAAACGGGCGGGCGGTGCTGTCGAATGGTAACTGTTGATGAAACCTGGATCCACTTTTACACACCAGAGAACAGAATGAGTGCCTGGCAATGGACTGAAGCCAGCACGAGTGCTCCCAAGCGGCCGAGGGAGGCTCAATGGGTCGGAAAGGTTATGGCGTCGGTCTTCTGAGATTGTCATGGCATACTCTTCGTGGACTACCTCGAAAAAGGAAAAACCATCAACAGCGAGTATTACTGTGCATTATTGCAGCGAATGAAGGGCGAAGTCGCTGCAAAACGGCCTCACATGAAGCGAAAAAAATTTTTTTTTTGCAAGACAATGCGCCAGCGCATAAGAGCATTGCAACCGCGACTAAAATCAATGACTTACAGCTCCAATTGCTGCCGCATCCACAGCATTCGCCCGATTTGGCTCCCTCGAACTATTATCTCTTCCCAAACCTTAAAAGATAGCTCATCAATAAAAAATTCAGCTCACGCGAGGAAATCATTGACGCCACAAAGAAGTATTTTGCAGACCTTCCGGAAAATTACTTTTCGGATGGGATCAAGAAGTTGGAAAATTGCTGGAATAAGTGTATCAAGCTTAAAGGGGACTATATTGAATAAAATGAAAAAAACATTTAAAAAAAATAGTTTTTCATTCCCAAGGAGGTTACTTTTCACCCCACCTAGTATATTAACTTTAAAATTGGACAGCACTATCCGCTTGAAACATATGTACCTATGTGCATATCACTTTCTTCAGTGAAAATAAAGTACCCACCGAATAAACGGAAGCAAATGAAAATGCAACTTGCTTTACATATTTCTCAACAATTTCAAAACGCAATGTAACAACAAATAAATATAATCAAACTTCAAACAGCCGCCGTAACGACATACAATGCGATCAAAAGTCTATGGATAAACATGAAAAAAACTTCTGCGGAATATCTGCATATCTTTTTGACTGGCTAAGAGAAGCACCTGGTAATGTTCTTGAATGAAAGCTGTGAGATATCCACCAAAACATGAAATAAAAAACCAAACCAGTAAAGTGTATATTGTGAAAAACCCAGATACAAAAAAAAATTAAAATAGATAGATATAGTAAACCAAGTCAGTGTTCAAAATCTTTTTCATCGTATTTGTCTGACGATCAATTGACGGGTACGAAAGTGTCCCTGGTTCTTTTGATTTATAATAGTGATTAACGAGCAACGATGGGATATCCTATCAGACAACTCATAATAATCAGCAGAAACGCCAGACGAATCAGTGATATAATCACTCATACAAAGACTGCATTGCCATTTTTTCAAAAAAAAAATCGGTACAAATACCATATGCAAATGAAGCAAAGTATCTAGGAATGACACTAGATGTAAAACTGAAATGGAAGCCGCATGTTAAGAAGAAACGTGATGAACTTGAAAATAAATTCAGACAAATGTACTGGCTACTAGGAAGACATTCCAAGTTAAGCATACATAACAAATTGTTCATCTATAAGCAAGTGCTTAAACCCGTTTGGACGTACGGTATACAACTTTGGGGTTGTACTTTCCAAGCAACCGAAATATTCTCCAAGGCTATCAAAACAAAAAAACAAAGTTCTAAGACAAATCGTGAACGCCCCATGGTATATCAGAAACAGTGATATCCACAGAGACTTAGGAATAGTTACCGTCGAGAACGAAATAATTAACTTTGCTCGCAAACTCCATATTCGTCTTCATGGTCATTGTAATAATAAAATACTCCAAATTTTGGACGAGACAAACTTAGTGCGTCGATTACAAAGAATGAGACCATTCGATCTGGCGCGACAAGGACTATCCGCATATAATAGCGGTACTAGCAGGTGCTTTTGCTGAAATGCTACCTGCCCCACGCGAACGTTATTTGAAACGGAAACTACTTGATATGGTTACTTAATAGTAGTTAGTAGTAGTAGTAGTTAGTTAGTGGTAAGAAGGGAGTCGTGTTTTTAGTGAGTAAGAATCTCACACTACTATGAGCAACGGGTTCATAGTGTCTATGAAGATTTTCACACCTACCCACCAAAAAAAAAAAAAAAATTTTTCAAAACAGCAAACCATTTTAAATCAGTTTGGAAAGATTTTTCGAATATTATTAACAGTTCAATTTGTTATGCATTTTTGTAACACATAATTTGTTAATACTTAGACAAAAAATGCTTAAAAATTAGCTTACTTTACATATACTATCCCGCTGACCCCATCCGGGTGCGTTGTACCACATGAAATGTCTTATTTCATAGCAAAAATTTAAAAGCCAATATTATTTTTATTCAATCAAAATAAAGGTAGGATCTGGACGTTTGAGTCAATGAAATCTTCAAAGGTTTTTATGAGCTCTGCTCGCTTCCGGAAGACCTTCTGCCGGCAAAATGAATCCAGATTGCGGAAAAGATGGTAATCCGTTGGAGAAATATCAGGAAAGTACGGTGGATGCGGAAGAATTTCAAATATAGTATTGTCATGCAAAAGGATCGGACCGTGCCTATTGATCAACGCAGATTGCTTTTTAGCCAATTTGGTATACAATGTCGATTTTCTTACAATATTTGATAGCGTTTATCGTTTCTCCTGGTTGAAGAAAGTGGATTGGTCCTTTTGAAGTCCACCAAATTGTCACCATAACTTTTGAATATCAAGGTTGGGGGTGTGTTTGGTTTTTTATCTGCATCCAACCACTGCCCAGATCTTTTACGATTACCATTCAGTATCCACTTTTCCTCACAGATGACTATCCGATGCAAAAACGTATACGTTCAGTATAAGCGATGCGCAAATATCCAGGCGCAGTACTTCTTAGAATTCGTTCAGTTCATGGAGTACCCACTTATCGAGTTTCTTTACCTTACGTATGAGAGAAAGGTGTTAACTTATTGTCATTGCACCAATTTCGTTGGATCAACTAACGTTTCTGGCTTTCCACGTGCTTCATTTTCGAGGCTGAAATCTCCCGAACGGAACTTTCCAAACCAACGTCGTATAATGTGTTCGTTTACCGCTAAATCCCCAAATGCATCATTAATGTTTTTCATTGCCAATGACGGGATTATTTCTAACATTTCTAAACGTTTTAGAACTGTTGACTCATCTACTTTAATGTTTTTTCCAAGTTTTGCTAGCCTGCGACATCGGTCTTGATCATGTAATTACTCCAATTTTTTGCCTTCAAATTTTTCGGTGCGCCAGAACATTCTTTATCCTCAAGTTCAAAATTATTTTTTTTTGAAGCGTCGAAACCAGTCTCTGCATGTCGTGGCCGACAGAGCATTGTCACCGTAAATCTCAACAAGAATTCTATGTGATTCAGATTTCTTTTGGATAAAATACTGCAAATACGCTTTATTTGGCACAAAAGTAGACATTTTCAGATAAGATTTCTTACACTAAAATGAACTACCATACACTGAAATTTAAGGTGCGTTTCCGTTCCATGCACGGAGTACTTCTACTGCCATCTTTCCAAAAATATCAAGAGCTCGTTTAAGGTCCTAATATAAATTGCCTCGTATTTATTTTACAATTTTTATTACTACTTTGAGTCACCTATATCATTGTTTTTGCTATTATATTATGCCTGTTTTGTACCCGCAAATCGAAAATTTGTTTCATCTGCACGCAGAAGGCAAACAGGGTGTAGTCAATCTGCTACAATCCTGTTCATAACCATCATGGCAGCAGAGTGTTTTCAATATCATTCTAAGAGAATTATGATGAAAAGAAAGCGAAAATGTAGCTTTTGATTGATTAAGGAAAATTAAAAAGAAAAGAAAGCTCGTTATAATTAATATTTGTAAGTTTAATATGTACGAGTATAGCTATTTAATGCCCAAAATGGTGAATGTAATGAACACAAAAAAAAAAAAAACACTGCTCATGTTATCATTTTGGTCACATCTGAGCGGGGCCTACGGTTTATCGCCGAGTCCGAACGGCACTCCTTAGAAGCTCTTTCGTAGGCAATTTTACTTTCGGGAATTTGCCATTGCCCGCCGAAAGGGTGATCGCGATTTGAAAAATTGTTGGTGACCCAGCCTGGAATCGAACCCAGACTCTCTGCGTAATAGTCCAATGAGCTAACTACTCGTATCACGCCATCGCCATCGCCTGAATGTAATGAACACTATCGAAAAATATCGTTATGATATATTTCAAATCCATTTTAGAATTACAAAGTCCTCATTTAAGGTAGTTTTACATTTCTTATATGTAAATAAATAAATAAAATAAAATGAAGGGGGTGGCCGTGGTGTAGGGCTATCGCTTCTTACTCGGAGGGTCAAGGTTCGAATCCTACTCATGACAAGTTTTTCATTTGTGTAATTAGAACTCAGTCAGAAAAATCTGCGTGTGGAGGCATAACACTGGCATGTGGATTTGGCTGTTGTAGAGTTTCAAGCACAAAACAACCGTTAAAATTTATAACCTGAATCATTCCGAGTGAAGAAAAACTCTCCGTCCTATTCAGACTTCCACCCCTGGAGAGTCAATATCGAAACCAAACATACCTGAGTTTCAAACCACTACATTACAAAAATGCTTTCCTTTCTCCTTCTTCTAACTTTCCGCCCGCGAACAGGCAACAGTTAAAGGGTATCATAACCTCCTTGAGGCGCGCGTAAAAAAAAATAAACGACAACAAAATTTGTCAATATTTTATAGAGAATGGACTCATATACTTGTGGCAAAAGAAAGCAACAGGGCGACATAAGCTGCAGCTGAAGTTGGCGTTATACCTTACACTATTGAAGTAAGCCAACGGATCGACATTTCGAGAAATACCAAAACTCTTAAATATTGCCAAAGGAACAGCGTTTAAGTAGGTTTTATGAATTTGCGTCAAAATGCAATACCATTTGTTATAGGTTGTGTAGACGGAAGTCATATTCCCATTCTCACACCTTCAAGTGACACAACAACTAATAGCTATAGGTTATAAGTTATAGCTACTGCTGTTCTGCAAAATGTAATCATTCAGAAAGAAGGATTAAGTAATAATGAGTCTGAATTAATTCCCCACGAAAATTATAAGACTCAATCGGAAAACAATAGTCACGCTGAAAACACCAATAACGAAGCAAGGCAAAAGGCGGATGAAATCGCAATGCTGTTCTGTGCATAACAGATTACTTAAATTTAAATTTCAAACCATATCCTTTACCCGAGCATCGATACTTTCTCTAGATGAGTCTTGAATCACCCCTGGACCGCAACAAGGTCCCTAACCGATGATCAGCCTGGCTGAGATCCAGCATCTAAATAGCTCAGTCATTAACGGGGTATCTGGATACCTGGCGACCTCCGGATAAGCTAGCCTTATCTGTATACAGCGAATTTCTGTACAAACAAAACGGAAATTAAAGTAGGCTAACAAAATCCTCAACAACGGACTGCCCACCGTTTCCAAATCACTAAAATACTCCTCCAGAGTTCATTGGAGGAAACCACTCCGGTTCCTAAGAGGCCCGAAACAAAACCACTCCCTGGACCTTCCAATGCTACATCTCTGAAGTCTTTTAGCGATGTCCTAAAGGACCAAACACGATCGCGGTGATCGACAGGCGCGACTTCGACGGATCCATTTCCACAGAACGGTAGTAACTGGTCAAGTTGAAGTTTTCAAGCAACTTCTTGGCCATCATGCGGAATAACCCCTGACCGCCTCCCATCATAAGCGACAATGGCTGATATCAGGGCCATGTCAAGCTGATCGCTTGCATCTCTGGCCAGGTGCTAGGCTTGAGGTAGCAGATCTAGAACACTATACCCATGACTCGAAGGTCGCGAAACTAGAGGAATTTAGGGGTCCTTACAGATGTGCGTTAATCGTGATAAATAAGGAACCCTTAACCATCTAGCGCAGACCAAAGGCATGATTCGGTTCGGATTCGAGTCTATTCACCCAAAGGTCTATAAAAAGGCTGACAAGCAACCGGCTCCTTTCTTATTAGGAACCATAAATCCGATCTCGGACCGTCGATATCCTTTCTTAAATTGGATAGCGACGATTCCAAGCCTGGGGTGACTAGTAAGACGTCGGCAAACATCTCTGGCTTTGCGTCGGAAATGTATGGCGACTACGAAACAAACAGAGACCCCTGGAGGAAGAGCTTTTGGGCTCGCCTTCAAAATCGGAGCACTCTTGCAGTACCGTGTGTAGTAGTTATATGTATACAGTAGTAGCATAAGATTATTTATAAAAATACATATTGTCACAATACCGTTTAGTATTATACATACTTTCAACATCACGTGATACTCTCAGTAGGCAGTTACAAATAGTAAATAAGATCATTATTCACATACATTGTTACACATATATATAAGTCTAGCTTTAAGAGATAACGATGTACAAAGAAAGGAAGAATAGAGGACAGTTGTTGCCTGACACGCGAAGAAACAAGTCGTTTTCCTCGGACCACAATTTCAGAAGTGGGATATAAAAATCCAAACGCAGTTTTTTTTTTTTCCCTCGAATAAATTCTTTTTTTCCGTTTCATTTCCGACCTTTAAAATGAGTGTTGTCTGCTAAACCAAACGATCGGTTAAAAAAAAAAAGAAGATAGTTACGTGGGTTCACAGAAAACGATCGACACACAAAAAAAAAATATATGAACAAGCAGCAGTTTTTGTTCCCTTTTTTGTTTTGTTTATTTTTTTTTACTTCTTCTCGTGTGCGCGTCGTTAAAAGATGGACAAGCAAATTAATGTAAAAGAGTATTCCGTCGCACAGTTAAGGGAATGGTCGCATCGCCTTGGATTACCAACTAACGGCACCAAATCAACACTCGCTATACGTTTAAATAAAATACCAACACAAGAAAGAGGTGAGGCACCCAAAGGAACCGTTGTGGAAGAAGGCGAAAAGCTGGCAACAAGCAACAATGAAGAACCCGGAGAAGAGTACGAGAGCGGCAACGAGGAGAAGGCGAATGAAAAATCGACCAGAAAATGCAGAAAACTGAGAGACATATGCAACACAACAGATAGAAGAAGCCGAATTATACAAAAGAGAGATGGAACTGCTAAGACGGGATCGAGACGTGCTGAGGAGAGAAAACCAATTACTTAGAAAGAGAGTTGAGCAAAACGAAAGATCGATAAACAACAGAGAAGGACCAAACGTTAGCGGAACGTTCGAGCAGGAACATCCGACGGCGAGCACAACAGGATCGAACAAGACGACGTGGGAGTGTGAGGGCGGACAGCAGTTTGCCGTTTGGAAGTAGATGTTGCCAGATTTTGAAGGTAATGCAAGCGTGAAGATATGGCTGCCACAGCTAGACAACGTGCGTCAGGTGTATGCAGTCGAGGAACACATACTACACACGCTACTTGTTGCTAAGCTGAAAGGAAGAGCACAAGAGTGGCTGTATTCGAAACCAAATTTCCTGCGAGAAAGCGCCAACGAGCTGTGTATCCAACTAAGAGTGACGTTCAATATTAAAGAAAAACGGATTGTGATTCGCAAGAGGTTCGAGGGACGAAAATGGAAAGTAGCGGAAACGTTCTCGGAATATTTCATCGATAAAGTTCGATTGGCAACAGGATTGGACATGGAGGAGGAAGAGTTGGTGGAAAACATCATCGAGGGGTTCGTCGATAATACGATGAAAATGTATGCTCACGTACAAAATTTTACTACCAAGGCAAGTCTGCTTAAGGCGTTCCACAAAACGACACAGGATCGAGGATAAACGACCGCCAACAGGAGAGTAACCCTTAACGACAGCAAGCCATCGACATCAACTGGAGTGGTAGCAAACAGAAAATTAAATGTGAGGTGTTACAACTGCAACTCGCTGGGACATTTTGCCGCCGATTGCAGAAAACCCAGGCGAGAGTATGGAGCGTGTTATGCCTGTGGAGTAATGGGTCACATGGCTGCAGCGTGCCCGTATAGGAAGTCAGCGGTTTACACAATGAACGAGGATGAAAATGATTACGTAAGAAATTTATATTTTTATTATTATGAGAGTAGTCACAAAAATTCTTTTTCCCTAGATTGTCTCATAGACACAGGAAGCCCTATAAGTTTCGTAAAAATATCCTGTTTACTGCAATATATAAAGTTCAATAGTACACATGTAAAGTCAATTTATTGATAGTAGAAAACGAGTCAACGTGCTACGAGGCAATCCTGGGAAGAGATTTTCTTCAGAGTGGAAAATTTAAGCTAGTAGGTCCAGCTGAGCCGGTAGTTAAAAGCGAGATGAAAATAACTGCAAACGAAATAAAGCCTTTCCATTGTCAACCGCGACGGTTATCATATACCGAAAAAAACGAGTTAAGCAAATCGTTAGAAGAATATTTGGGCAAAGGATACATCAGGGAAAGTGAGTCAGAATATGTTTCACCGATAGTGTTGGTTAAAAAGACGACAGGAGAGTTAAGAATGTGTGTAGATTGTGTGACATATTGATTCCGTGAAATATACGTCGTTTATCACACCACTAGGACAGTATGAATTTCTCAGGATGCCGTTTGGGCTTAAAAATGCACCGTCTGTGTTCCAAAGACACATAAATAAAATTTTTGCAGACATGGTAAAAAGGATGAAGTAATAATCTATTTAGACGATATATTGATAGCCACAGATAGTTATGACCAACATTTTAAAATACTTGGGGAAGTGTTTGATAGAATGGTCCTAAATAAGTTAGAGCTAAGGATAGATACATGTGAGTTTTTGCAAAAGAGTGTTATATACTTGGGTTTCATGATTACGGGAGAAGACATACAGGCAAACGATAGGGGCATAGAAGCCATTCAAAATTTTCCGGTACCACAAAAGACACATGCAGTTCAAAGTTTTCTTGGTTTGTGCTCATATTTCCGAAGATTCGTCAAAGATTTTTCAACTATAGCCAAACCATTCCACGACTTGACTAGAAAGGACAAAGAATTTAAATTCGGACCGGAACAGACCGGATGAGACTGAGTTGCAATGTGATGCTTGTGCTTTGGGTTTTGAAGCAATTTTGCTACAGAAAAAGAAAGACGGAAAAATGCACCCAATATATAGTCAGTGCACTGAGTCGTTTCCGAATATATCTCCAGGGTAAAAAGTTTAAGATAATAACAGACTTTAACTCATTAACGTTAACCCTGAATAAAATAGAATTGAATCCAAGGATCGCTAGGTGGGCATTAGAGTTGCAAAACTATGATTACACACTAAAACATAGCACAGGCAGTCGGATCAAACACGTCGATGCGCTGAGTAGGTCCACTAATATTTTAACATTAGAAGAGAATTTAATAATACTAGGCTCACCCGTCGCCGAAATTCGACGATTCACAAAAGCAAAAGTTGCCGTGTACACAACAAAAGTGTCTTCACTTTTCGACTATTCGCTTATTCCTAGCATCTTTCCTTTTCTTTACTATTGACTTTCAAAGGCAAGCAGACTTGACAATGTTTTTTTTTTCTCTCAGTAAAGCTGGCCATACACGACGAACATGTTCATGCGATCTGTTTGTGTTCATGGTCTTGTTCGACGTTTGTGGTGCTGTTGACGAACCGATCCAATGTTTATGAAAAATTTCAAAATTTGTTCGCGAGCATGTTCGCCGTTTGTGGCGTTATTCGCAAATATTTTCTTTTTTAAATAAATATTGTTGCGTGCACATCAGCGGAAGAAAGCAAAACGTTTCTTTTGGAATTTATCGAAATTCTTAGAAATATTAAAACTTTAGTTCCTCGAAACTTTGTCCAGTTGCGAGGAATCTTAAAGTTGCTGACAGTCTCTCGTTTGCTGTAATTGCTTCTCGCATTCCTGTGTTCAATAACTGATCTGACCAACTCAGTTATTCAATATAAGTTTCTGAATCCATTCTAAGAAATTTTTAAAAATCTTTTGGTGCAGACATTTCTAATTTTCTCAACAATTTAGTATGAGTGCGATCGTTTCTACCATACAGGCTCTCTTTCATCCACTCTCGCCTTTTTTGGGGATGTGGCGCTCCCATTGTTTCGATTTGAGTTCTGTTTTTTTTTGTTAAGTTGGTACATCTATTATTGATATTCCCACTGAATCTTTGCGTCATAGCTTGACATTTGCAAAAGGTTTGTAGCCAGGAGTACATCTATCTCTGTGTGTGTTAGCGATTTTTTTTTAAGTTTGCAGCAACGAACTTGTATTAAATTCACCTGATTTGGCTCCCTGTGACTTCTTTCTGTTCAATCGAGCTAAAAAAAAACCACTACGGGGAACGCGTTTCAGCAGACGAGAGGAAGTAATAGAAAAATCTCAGGCAGCATGGACGGACATACCGAACACCGAATATAAAAAATGTTTCGAGGATTGGATCAATCACTGGCATAAATGTGTTGCAGTCGATAGGAATTACTTTGAAGGGGACAATATAGATTTAGATGAATAAACTTGTATTTTGAATTTCCGGGAACGTTTTCATCAAGATGGTAAACATTGTTAATAATGCAATTGCATCATCCGCGTTTCCTTTTTTCAATATTTTCTTGTTGAAAGTTACAGCAAAAGTTATGTTCCGTAAATCGGTTCGTCATGTGTGGCCAAATGCCAACGAATAAATCGCACGAACATATTCGTCCTGTATGGCCAGCTTAAGCTACGTAAAATCGTAAATATTGTAATATTTCGGCTAGGGTTCGAAATGATAAAACGTTATTCTATTTCAAAACACTCAATTTACTATTATTTAAAATAACTTCCAAGTAATTCACAACCAATTTTACTATCTCAGAATTCAAATCTCTTAAGACTTAAGGGCTGAACAGAATGTGAATCTGTATCTGTATCTCCAAGTTGGGTGTTCAACTTCGAGACACGGATTATAAATGTATTGAACTTTTGAAAGTTCTATTTCAGATACAGATTCAAGCTTCAGATTCACATTCTGTTCAGCCCTTAAGCTCCTTTTCTGTCGCTCTTCAAAAATCAACTTAACTCACGCTGTTTCTCATCCTGTATTTATACCACGTTGAAACTGGGGTAATAAATGAACTCACCAGAGAGAGAGAGAGAGAGTCTATTAATGATGTATGATCCTTAAGTTATGCAACACTGGATTCCTGATTTTACAACATCTATATCTATAGATATATGCACATCTACGCGAAATTACCTTTCCAATGGTGTAAGTATTGTGCCATTCGGTTCAGTAGAACGGCGTTAAAGTGTACGACAAAAATAGGCAGCGCGTATTTATATATAGGTGTCAAACGAAAGATAAAACGAAAGTCAGTCTCAGGGAAATGCTAGGAAAGTCAGAGCATGCATTCTACGAAATGAGAAACGGTATAGTCTATAGAAAGAAAAATGATAGTACAGTACCATTTTTTGTTCCAGAGGATATGGAAAACCACATTTTATTTAAATACCATGACGAGGTAGGACACGTAGGCACGGATAAGGTAGTCGAGTTAATATCGAAAAATTATTGGTTTCCCAAAATGAGAGAAAAAGTGAAAGCACACATAGGAAACTGTCTTAAGTGTATAGTTTATTCATGTTGTTGCCAGATTGGCAACGGCCAAAGATATCTTCTGGGTAGCATCGGCGTATCTGGGTCACGACCAAATGGGAGCTCTCCCAGGTGATAACCTGGAAAGAGTGGTAGTAGAAGCAGGAAGACAAAAAACTGACCTCATCATAGGATGCAATCACACTGTATGGGGCAGCACCAACACCAACGATAGAGGTGAATCACGTTTTGAATACATTATTAGTACTAACCTCATTGTTTGTAACACCGGTAATGAGCCAACCTTCATTACAAGAAACCGACAAGAAGTGCTAGACACACTCTTGTCTCCGAACGCATCGATCATTTAATAACGAACTGGATGGTATTGTCTGAACACTCATTTTCAAATCACAGATACATCCGATTCAATTTAAGTGGGGTTGATGGTGGTGTTTTTGCCGATAAGCTTAGCGTTAGCCTGTCCTTCCGCCTCCCCAACCACTGTAGCGTGTTCCAGGCGTATATTCTGGCAATTAAGGAAGCCCTGCCCTGGCTGAAGAAAAATGTAATATCGGCAACGGATATCCGCATCTTTTCCGATAGTCAGACCGCTATCAAACACTTAGACTCATGTTCTCCAAATTCAAAAACGATCATGGACTGCTGATCATCTCTAATGGAGATGGCGGAAAGGTTTAAAATTCAAATTTGCTGGGTGCCAGAACATAGAGACATTCCAGGGAATTGTAGTCCGACGAACTTGCCAAAATTTTAACCACTTACCTATCACACCTGAAATGGATGAAATAGATATACCTATCGCTACGCGCAAGCTAGAACTAAAGCTGGATGCTAATAGAAGAACAAATTATAGGTGGATGATTGGATCGACATGTTAAGCGACAAAACAAATCTGACCAAAACTAGATCTGAATCGCTTCAGGAGTTTAATCCTTCTAGCGCAATTATAGGTGTAATCACTGGACCTTTACTAACGACTTCTGCATGGACGAGGAGGAGGAGGAGATCCCTCACCTCCTCTGTACATGTCCAGCTCTCTCCCAAAGAGGAGCCTTTTTCCACAATGACTTAAGTGACTTAAGCAACACAGACATTAAAAGTCTCCTATGCTTTATTAAAAGATCCAAATGGATCTCAATAGCCTCGATATCAAGCCGCTATCTGAACCATTTTCTAAAAGAAAAAAAAAACACAAAACAATGCTCCTATGTAAGTTTTCAATCCTCAACCTACCACATCTAATTCAACCGATCCGAAGTTCATTCCTATAAGTGCGACTGATAAGAGTTAAAAGTCAGTACGAGTTATAAATCAATCACCCAACTTCGTGACGGAAGTCAACTTGTTCGTTGCCAAAAGGTTGCTGACTTATTTAAATCAAAAAAAATGTTATCAAATGTCTGCCTCATTAAAACATTAAAATGCTCCAAAGGTACTGTTTATGCTCCTTGCTTTATCCAGTCACGGGAAGGGAAGGAGTTCGGCGTTCACTAAAGTCATAGCGCTTACTTATAACCGTTTTTATCCACCACCAACGGTACATAATGGCTGGTATAACGTCAAAGTGACATTGCAAAAACTGCCAAATTTTAGGACACACCACAAAAAAGATGCAAAAATCCTTCGGAATGTGTTAGCTGCAAAGTTCCTCGCTGCGACCTCCACCACCATCTGCTGCGCTAACTGCTCCGAGTAGCATCCAGCTTCTTCGAGACAATGCAAAGCCTATCTCAAGCAAAAATAAATTTGTAAAATAAAACCATTCACAAATGTACGCTGTCGGAAGCAAAGAAAGTATTTAAAACCCAAAACCCAAACTAACACTTTTGCAACAACATTAAAAGCCTCCGTCGATCCCCGTCCAGTCCGTACAACATCAACCTCCTCTAGCACTCAGCCCCCGAGCTTCTTCTCCTGGCCCATCAACACAATTCTATATCCTTAGTGATAACGAACAAAAAGGCAGCGATATTCAAACTACTCAAAAGTATTCATCTAAATCTAATAGTCATTCCACTTCAACTTCCAAAATTACTACAGATAACCAACAAAAATCAACTTTACAGGAAACCAATTCTCCTAAATCACCCTGATCGATCCACCGCAATCTTCCTTAAGTCATCAATGAAGCACCAACACAAGACCTATGCGAAACAAGTACCTTCTCTCTGAACATATACATACGGACTATTATTCGTCCTAAACAAATAATAATCTCCAACGCTATTGACCCCTCCATCCTTAGTCCGCCCTGTTTGGGCCCAGCCCTAAGCAACCAACAGCTTAATCATGGACGGCGCCGGGGTCTCACCAAAATCAATATCAGATCACCAACCACAAATTACTCACCACGTATACTATAAACCCTGCATTAAAAATAATTCAATGGAACATCGAAGGCTATTTAAATAATTAAAATGATTTATTAATACTTATTAAATCAATCACTCCAAAAAATTATTGCACTCCAGAAAACCCACTTCACATCCACATCATTTCATCCCTAAGACCATTCCCTAAGTCCCTATGGCAGAATTGCTCTTTTAATTCACTCTTCAGTTCAATTTAACCAATTTATCCATAACAATGACTTTGAAGCCCTTGGCGTCACAATCTCACCCAAAACAAACTTTCAATCATTAATATCTACATTCCAACCTTTTAATTTGACCAATTTAAAGAGTGTCCTTGACTCTCAGCATGTAATAACTCTAGAACTTGGCGACTTTGACAGCTGGAATTCTAGCTGGGGCTCGCCCAAAAACAATTATCGTGGTAACACTCTTTCAAATTATACAACTTAGTCTGATTACCAACTCCTTCATGATGGATCTCCCACACATTTTAGATCCCACTCAACATTAACCCAAATTGACCTTTCTTTCTGGTCCCCCAATAGACAGTTTTTAATGACTTCTGTGGAAGTGACCACTTTTCTTTTATAATTTCTATATCCCAATCTCCCCCTAAGAAGACCTAAATTCAAATCTGACGAAGCCAATTGGATTTACTAACGACTTCTAGATAAACATAGCTCTGTTCACACTTTAGTGACAATATTAACAAAGGAGCTGCTAACATCCACAAAATCATTCTCCAAAGCGCTAACCAATCTATTCCTCCAACTACTTTCTCAGCAGGGAAGCCAAGAGTACCCTGATGGAATCACGAACTTGAGCAGCTCTAAAATGAGAAAAGAACAGACTTTGGAATTCTCTAAAACGCAATATTTCCAATGAAATCGTTATCTACCCATAAATCTACTTCTGAAATTAACCCTTATAGTAACTCCCCTTGCATTAATATCACTTACCCCCACTCATTTTTTAAGCACTTTTAGGAATTTTGGTCTAAAGAGTCCTACGATTCAAAGTTCTCCAATTATTTTTGTCGAAATAAACTTTTCTCTACCCCTTCTGTCTAATACTCCCCCACCAGACAATAGAAAAATGATTGACAAAGATATCAGCCTTTTGGAGTTAGACATAACATGAAACAAATTAAAAGGTGAGACACGTAGAATATCATATGCAATGTTAAAGAATCTCTCTCCTTCCATGGAAGCCAGACTTAGCTCGATCTTTTGCTAGTTGCCTCCAATTTCGCACGCTAAGTTGGCTGAGGTCCTCTTCCACTTGCGTGCACCAACTGAGTCTGGGTCTTCCTCTACTGCGCCGTCCACCGGGGCCGGATTCGATGACTTTTCAAACTAGACCATTACTGTTCATCCGCTCTACATGACCCAGTCACCTTAGTCGTTGGATCTTTACTCTTCTGGCTAGGTCGACATACGGTGCATACAGTTCGTCGTTGTCTAATCCTCCACTCACCGTCAATGCAGACGGTCCTGCTCCATGTCATTATCATCGGCGTAATTGGACGGACTTTTGAAAGATTGTGCCTCTCTTGTTTGCGGATGAGTTTTGCACTATTCTTTCAAGTATGATGTTAAAGAAATCCGCCTTGTCCAAATCCTTTTTTGACATCAAAGGTATCGGTGAGATGTTTATCGACCTTGACGGAGCAGCATGTATTCTCCATCGTCATCCTGCACAGACGGACGAGACTAGACATTCCTCTCTATAGCTCGTCTCTATAGATGCTATCACACGCGGCCTTTAAATCGATAAATAGATGATGTGTATCGATCTGAAGCTCATGAGTTTTCTCCAAGATCCGCCGTAGTGTGAATATTTGGTCGATGGTAGACTTTCCTGGCCTGAAGCCACACTGATATGGACTTATCAGGTTGTTGACGAAGGGCTTCGGGCGTTTACACAATACGACAGATATGATCTTGTACGCAATGCCAAGAAGACTGATGCGTCTGTAGTTGGCGCAGTTCAGATTGTTTCCTTTCTTGAGGATCGGACAAACAATGCTGAGGTTCCATTCATCGGGCATACTTACGTCCGACCATATTTTAAGGATGAGTTGGTGTATAATCCTAACCAAGTCACCGCCTGCCGCTTTGAACAGCTCGGCGGTCAGGCCCTCCGCTCCAGCAGCTTTGGTGGACTTCAGCTTAGATATTGCTATCTTCACTTCATCTAGGTCGGGTGGACAGAATTGTTGGTCATCGTCGACCAAGTTGAAAGGTTCGTTCTGCCTGCTAGCGGTACTTCTTTTGTCATCGCCGTCATACAGTCTACAGAAATGATCTTTCCAGATCCTCAGCATCGAACAGGGACTCTGCTACGATGTTCCCTTGTTCGTCTCTACAGGCTTCGGTTCGGGGTTTGTGTTCGAGGCATGTTTTTTTACCTTTTGGAAATCCTTCCTAACCTTATTCCTGGAGTAGCATCTCTCAATTTTCTCGACCGCGCGCTTTCTTTTTCCTCTTGAGAAGCTGGTGTTCGTCTCTCCTCGTTTGCTCATAGAGCAGTCTAATCTTATTTTGCAGTGCCGAATTGCGTGCTTTTTGCTTACTGCATGTGCAGCCCGGCATTCGTCATCAAATCAGGGCTCGTTGTGGTGGTCGAGTGAAACCCAGCACATTAGAGGCGGCATCTCTGATGGCCTTCTGACAGTGTTCCCACTGGTCTTCGATGCTTGATGCTGGCGGCAAGGGACCTCTTAAGAGATTAAGGAAGACTCGATCGGAAAAGGACTTGGCGATCTCTTGCGATTGTAGCCGTCCGACGTCGAAATTCCTGACAATATTAGCTTGTTTTGGCTTTGTTCGGGATATCCGCAACCGTACCTTGGCTACAACAAAGTAGTAGCCCGAGCCGATGTTGATTACTCGAAACGTTCGGACATCCATAATACTGGAGGAGTGTCTTCCGTCGATCGCAATGTGGTCAATCTGGTTGACGGTTTATTGTTCAAGAGTTCTCCAAGTACCATTGTGAATATCGAGATGAGGGAATGCCGTGCTAGCTATGACAATGTTTCGTCCCGCCACAAAGTCGATAAGGCTGAATCCATCCGTTATCCGAGGTGGTGTCGTGTAGGCTGTATCTTCCGACAGTGCTACCAAAGACGAATTCTCTTCCTAGCTCTGCATTAAAATCGCCGAGGACAATTTTAATGTCATAGATAGGGCATAGCTCGTAGGTTTGTTCCAGAGCTCATAAAAGGCATCTTTGGTGTCTTTATCTATCTCATCTGTGGGGTCGTGAGCGCATATTAGCCTATATGTTGGTAAATTTTGCTTTGATGCGGATTGCTACGAGAGGCTCTTTCACATGCCGGAAACCCAAGACATCTTGCCTAAAGCTAGGATTACACGATTGACGATTTGCGTAAATATTCACGATTTTTTGAATTCCAATCGCCACCAATAGTGCAAAGGCACATATTTTCTACGTCGTGTATAGGAATCAATTGAAAAACTAGCGTCAACCCACAGCTCAATTCCGTCCGGCGACTCGAGCGTCAACCACAGACTTCAATATTGGATCGATTTCTCAGTGAAATTGAAAAATCTCGTGTTTTTTCGTTTCAAAGAACATGTAAGTTTTGATTTAATTTTTCTGTATTTATTTAAAAATATTTATTTTCTAGCGGTTTTGAACATGATGAGTGAGGAATTGTTCAAACTTCTGGTGTGATGATGCAAGAAACAAAAGAACAGAGGGTAAACAAATCAAATTCAAAAGCAATGCCCAAAGTCACAATTTCATGGCCGCCTGAAATTATGCATCTTCCGATCACCTCATTCGAATTGCATCCAAGCATATGGGATTTTGCTTGCCCCGATCACACAAATTTGATAAAACGTAAAGCAGCTTAGAACGAAGTCAACAGTGTTTTTGACAATCCACACGGTATTCCAGAATGTAAAGCCAATTGGACAAATGTGAAAGCCAAAATGCTAGACACCAAATAAGGTCAAGCCGCCACAAGTATTAATCCACATTGGCCATACTGGGGAAAAATGCAATTTGTGATCAAAGGCGAGTCAGCAAACTACATAATTTCGGTGTCGAATCTTAGTTAGTTAATGCAGACACAGAATCGTCATCAAATTGTCAATTTTAACGTTTGGCTGAAACACCGACCTCATCTGTTCTAGCTATGAATAATGACGCGGCCAAACGCAAAAGAAAACAATCAAATAATTCGTTTCAAGCACACTCCCGAAGCAATGGTACGAGCAATGAAAACTTTGGAAAGGATGATGACGATGAATGGCAGACAATCGGATACTATTTAGCTGCGTAATTGCGAAATATTGCTGGGAAACACTGTGAAAAAGCTGATTGGGTTCATCGTAAATTAGTTAAAACTGTTTTGGATGCGTTGGGCGAATTGGATGACCCGCCGCTTGAAGACCAATTGAACGCAAACATGGGTTTCAAGAAGACCAATTGAACGCAACATGGGTTTAATTTTAAATCGAACGGTATAAGCATTTTTATTGTAATTTGTAATGTTTTTTTTGATTAATTAATAAAAAATTTAAAATTATATTTGTAAGCTCAAATGAAGCGTAACGTACGATAAACTTTTATCAAGCAAAAATTATGTAAAGCACAGTACGCTAGTGTCAAACGCCTAGTTTTTTAACATCAATATTAATTGGGCTACGGAAAACACATTGAATAATTGCAGTTATTCATGTGTACTGGAAGGAAACAACAATTAACACAAAGACAAAACTGCATGTAATTTTCAAAGAAGAATATATCGCGTCGCGGACTTCTGGTACTTTGATTAATATTGTGCAAGGTGCGATTCGAAATAGTATCCAGAGGGATTTAAAGTTGTCGCCAAAAGCTAAAAACCTCAAATTTACGGATAAACGCTCAGATGCGAAAATTAACTTTCGCATGTTTTTGTCTCGTTTTTGACTTTTGTTTTCACTTTTTTTTAAATTGCGCCAATCGTTATTTTGGTTGACGCTGGCAAAATTGATGATTTCAAGTCAATCGTGTAAGTCAGGTGAAAAATTGATTTACCCTTCTGTCAAAACTACATCAATCAGGCGAAAAACTATTGACGCTAGATTTACGCCAAGAGATTCTGGTGGTTTGTTTCTCATAACAAACTTCTCTGCAGTTATCAAATGGGATTCAAGAAAGGTAAATCTATTTTCGGTTGCCTTCTTTATCTAGACCACCTTATAACCAACTCCAATTCGAAAAATAGTCAAATTCCCCTTATTTCCCTTGATTTCATAAGAGCCTTTGACAAAATCAGAGTCAACACAATAATCGATCAACTTAGGCCCGAACATCATTAGGTATATCTTCAATTTTATGAAAAACAAAAAGATCACCGAAAGCTCATGAGCCTGTTTTTTTAGCTCTCTTCAACGGCATCACTCAAGGCTCCCCCCTGTCAATTCCACTCTTTCTTTAAGCATTTCTCCATCACCAAGAAATAAAATACTGTACCCACTCTGACGATTTAACAATTGTCAAAGAGCTAAATAAAAATACTTCTTCCCCCATTATTGACCTCAACTTCATCTTTCAAGATATACTATCCTGGTGCGAGTATTCTAAAGCTAAATTATCAGCTGTTTAAAGAAAACATCTCTAAATCTATTGAAAAAACAAATGCACATGCAAAATTGCTTCAAATATCATCAATCTATAGAAAGTTGACAGACTAAAAATCTTGGGCCTACTTTTTTTTAGAAAAAATTACAGATGGAATGAACATTTTGAATTTGTCCTTCACACTTTGGGGAAAAAACTGAACATAATAAAATCCCTTTCATACAACAAATTTAACTGCAACCCTGTTTCCCTCATTTCCACCATCAAATCTAAAATAGTTACCAAAATTAACTACGATCTTTTTCTTTATGATTTCTCTGAATTGAATACCCTTACCAACTTATTCAACCTTCCCCTTCATATCCACCTCTTGGCTATTTCAATCTTCTTCCATCATTTCCTCTCTAAGACCCCATAACAAGTCCCACACCCTCCCTAAAATATTCCGAGCTTATTTCTCCGAACTCAAAAATAACTTTCCAAAACATTCTTTTTTTCCTCTTACGCCAACAAACCAATGTTACTATCCTTCTTTAATTCGAAATTTTTTACAACCGAATAAGTTGCAAAATCTGGAACGCGAAAATTCTGACCTCCGTCAACAATCATCAACAAAAACAAATCTTCTATTATAGATTACGCTGCTGCGTCCAAACTATCCCGTAATGAAATAAGCAAAATTGCTCTGCGCCTAACTTAAAAAAGAATAAGATGCCATTGTCTGATCAGCGACTTGACCACCCGGAAAACACGAGTTTTTACACGGACGAAGAAGTGCTAGTCCGAAACTGACTGGATACTTAAAAAAAGACCATGTAAGAAGCGCAAAGCTGATTCCTCGCCTGAAAATGTACAAAAAGAGACGCCACCCAGCTCTAATACTGAAGGAAAAAAGCAACCCAAAAAAAGACCGCCGCCGCCAACAAACTTTTTTGGAATCTCGGACTATAACAAGTTGCACACGCCTCTTGCCCTAGAGAAAACATTTTATCTGACCTTAAAAATAAAGGCCTAAAAATAATCGATATACGAGTACTTGCGCAAAAACAGCGCAGTGTTGAAGGCGAGAGGACGACCACAAGACGCGGTCTCCCATTTTTAAGCTGACTTTCGACAAAACCGAAAGCCTAGAAAATATTTATTCTATAAATTAAATTTTGAGACTTGTTGTCAAAGTTGAACATTCGCGAAAAAACTCGAGGCTGACTCCCCAATGTACACGTTTTCAGGGATTAAGCCATACTTAGGCCTACTGCCAGAAAGAGCCTCGCTTGTGAAATGCTCCGAAAAACATCATACGCGAGAGTGCAGTGCCACGAAAGTGTCCCCAGCGGCATGCATCAACTGCAGGAGAAAACGTCCAGCCAACTATCGAGGCTGTGAAGTCGCGAAGCAGTCCAACCCCAAAGCCTTTAAGGAAGCCAAACCTGATCCTGCCTCAAACGTTTAGTCCTATTCTGCTAAACGGCCGATCGAACGTTCGATAAACTTCTTCGATTAACTTTCACTCAACTTGGCTATTCTGCTAGACGGATGATCACTAGCTTGCCGATATTAATTCGAAATTATTTCGAAAACGACTGTCCTGTGAAGTTTTACTTCTATCATTTGTTTTGAGGAGATATTGTTGGTGAAGAATAAAATAATTAGATTTAAATATTTTAAAATGGATAGTGTAGGTTTTTATTACCCGTTTTTTAATCAAACGCAGAACGATGCAAATAGAAGGGTACAAAGTAACATCCGTAAAAAACGACAAGATATAACGGATTTCAAAGAAAACTTGAGAAAAAAAAAATATGAATACAAACAGATTGTTTTTTAACGATTTATTAAACCATTCATTAAGCATTCAGCTCTCTTTTATCAAAAATCATTTTTTTAATATTGGATTTGTAGGAGCTTCAAACACAGTGCCAAAAGAATATTTCAATACAAATTGAAACTCCTCTCTTTTTACCTTTTCTACACAACGACTTACATAGTAGGTAGACCTAAGCAATTTTTTTTTGTAGCACAGTCGATTGACACCCTCGACCACCGACGTAATGTCTCCTGTCTCACCCTATTTTATCGCTATTTCCACCACCAGTGCTCCTCTGAAATTGCCAGTAGCATTCCGCCCCTTCAAACCTCCAACGTTAACACCCGTCTCGCTATGAATGCTCATTAGTACACCCTCAAGCCCACTTTCGGACGCACCCTGAAATATCGTAATACTTTCCTAAGCCGAACAACTCGCTCATGGAATGCCCTGCCGAGCTCTTTATTTCCTAGCCATTACAACCTTCAAACATTTAAAACCAACGTACATCGGTACCTCTCTTTTCTCGCTCCCTAAATTTCCTTCGCCCGCCCTATGTGCAAACATTTTAAGGGTGCATAATCCCTTGTGCGCGCGCAAATTATAAAAATAAAAAAAAAACATTTTGAAGCACACCTTTTGGGGCTAAAGATGTACCTCACAAAAAGGCAAAGCTCTTTACAGGGCTGGCATGGAATGTGGCTGGCATGGAATGTGGCTGACAATTTTACTCAACAGGCAGACCAACGTACTGGCCCTCGGATGTCGCAAAAATTCGCGATCTGATAGACTTCTTTATGAGAAAAGGAGTAGACGCTAGTTGCGTTAAAATTGAAGAAAGCTTCGATCTCTCCCCGATCATTCTCCAATAATCCTTTCATTGTGCGAATCCTTGGTTAAGAAACAAAGACCACCCAGATTATCCAACAAAAAAACTCACTGGACAGATTTTCGAATAGAGTTTATCAAATATACTGAGTTAAAAGTACCGCTTAGAACGCCATATCAACTTGAATAAGAAGTTGAACAGTTTGTTGAAGTCATACAGCAGGCGGCCTGGAATAACATTCCACGCGAATCGAATTAAGTTGCCAGTATCGGCAAAATATACCCGCCAGAAATCAGGGGATTTATAAGGAAGAAACGAAGAGCGCGGAAAAAGTGGCATGAAACGTGGGGTCAACAATATAAAACGTCAATTAATAGGCTCTGCAACTTGTTGAAAAAATCGATCAAGGACTTCAATAACAAAGGTATTAATAACTACACAGAAAACCTCACAGCGACAAAAGATACCAATCACTCCATATGAAGAGTCATAAAGTCTTCGAAAGCCCCAAATACACCTAGCGCCAATAAGAAGAAAACAGGATGACTGGGCGAAATAAGATAAAGAAAAAGCTAACGTTTTCGCCGACCATCTTCCACGAACGTTAAACCATTCGACGGGGGAGTACTTCCAGAGAATATCAATACGCTAGATGTGACAACGAACTTTCCAATAAAAAAGGCAACACATAGGACAAGTTATAGACACGCTTAAGCCCAATAAAACTCCCGGATATGATTAAATTACAGGAGAGATACTTAAAACGCTACCAAAAAAGGGTTTGCTAAAGCTGCTCTACCTTATAAATGTCACCATAAGATTAGAGCATGTACAGCATCAATGGAAAGTTGCCGAAGTTATTATGGTTCCGAAACCTGGCAAACCGCTGACTGTAGTCAAGTCATACGGACCAATATCGCTCCTCCCGATTATATCAAAAGTCTTCGAACGAATCTTACTTAATCGTCCTTTCTTTCCTTTCGCAAACGAGGCCAAATATCTTGGTATGACACTCGACGCTAAATTTAAATAGATGTTTAGAAAAAACATGAAGAGCTTGAGATTAAGTTAAGAAACATGTACTCGCTTCTTTGAAAGTATTCCAAGCTCAGCTTAGAAAACAAATATCTGCTATATAAGCAGGTGCTAAAACCGGCCTGGACATATGGTAAACAGCTTTGGATATGGTAAACAGGGGAACTTGTGTTTGTATTGTGGGGTGCACACGCATTTTAATTTCACTCTATATAAAGAAATAAAAACAAACAAACAAAAACATAAAAATAGTGACTAAATAGTCTTGAAACAATTCTAATACTCAAAACCAGCTGATTTGGACTACATGTAAAAAAAAACCGTACCATCTGGAGATGCTCTAAATGTGAGAAATCATATAGAAGTTAATTTTCTCTAAATAGTCCTCTCCCTCTCCTGTCTTTTTACATTAAGAGGAAAACAGCTGATCAAGAAAAACATCCAGTGAGACTATAACAATAAAAATGGTGTTCGAAGAGTTAAAAAAAATAAATTATAAAATCCTTGAACTAAAAAAAATAAACCAGGACTGTTTAACATTAATTTATTACAAAATGAAAATAAAGAACTACAAGGGACTGTGTATGCATTGCAGGAACGCGTTAATTTCTTAAAGCAGGCACAACTCAACAACCCTATTGAAATTTATAATGTTCCTCACGTCAATAATTCAAACGCAGTGCAAGCTACACTGCAAATTGTGCGCGAAGGACTAAACGTACAAATAAGTGAAAGTGACATGAACTCTTGTTTCGTGAATCAAATGAAAAGTAAGAATACCTACATCGAGTAACTCAGATAAGTGCATAAATGTCGTGTTAGTAAGTTTCATTCAGCAATTAACGAAAGAGAAAATTATGACAGTTAGAAGTGCAAAGAGACAAAACTTAACGACAAACTTGCTCGAAAACAATAACGGACGGCTCCCGTATTTACATAAACAACAGCTTAACATTCCACATGGGATCTTTCTTCAATGCAGCACAGAAAATCAAAAAAGAGATAAATTATAAGTATGTGTGGATGAGAAATAACATAATATTTCTGCGTAAGAATGAAGGTGATTTAGCGTTCAAAGTGGGGTGTCTGGGTGACCTCAATAATATTTAAACATACATACGTCTTTTAAATCATAACCCAAATGAATAAAAACAACTCAACTTATGCAGAAAACTATGATATTTCCACCAATTTGTACACTATAGTTACACACCAAAATATACGTAGTGTAAGAGCAAACTTTGATTTGTTTCCAACACACTTAAATGCTTGTACCTTTGAACCAAAAGTAATTGTTTTAACTGAAATTTGGCTATTTGACTATGAATTATCCAATTATAACATATCTGGCTATGATCAATATAAAAATTGCAATAATTCTTACAGATCTGGCGTTACCTTAGTATACGAGTATATGAGGCCATCAGCGCAAAACTGGTGTAACCCACAATTTTTGTTGGTTGCTGTTCTGGTGTTACATACATTCCTTACATAAAATTAAAATAATGTTTACAAAAGAAATTAACTTAAAAAAATATTAACCAAATTTAAATCCCCATTCTCTCCTAATTAAATAGTTTGGGGTTACACCACTTTTGCGCTGATAGGCTCATATATTGTAAAAGAATACTGTGAGTGTGAAGTAGTGAAAATGAATTTGAAAAGTGCCGATGTTCAAAAAATACGAACAGTTTACTATTTTTTGCGTTTACCGGCTTCATGGTAACAGCTCAAATAATCTAAGCAAGGACTTTTTCGTAGATGAAATGAACACGTTACTTAAAGATATAGAGTAAGAATTTATTAGTCGTGGGTGACATTTTGAAAAGTACATGTGACGCCGATAATTGTATGCTTTTAATGTCATCTTATGGCTTAGAACCTCTATTAATGGAACCAACTCATATCACAGATGATACGCGGACTTGCATCGACCTTAATTTTGTTAGATTAGGTAATGCTGAGGTATTAGATCTTAAGATTACTGATCATTGCATGAACAATTTAAACGTGGAAACTGTACACTTGAGTTCCACAGATAAATATGTTCCATTCTCTACAGTTCGCAAAATAGATTTTAGTAAGTTAGTTTCAAGCTTGACTATTGAGTTCTGGGAACCAGTTTATGCAGAAAGAAATCCTACATTGGCCTATGTTATTTTTCTTGATATCCTTCAAAAACATATCTCCATTTGTATTCAATCGTCGACTTCACGCAATTGTAAGTTGAAGCGTTTAAGGCCATGAATTAGGAGAAATCTTTTAGAAAAACGAAAACGAAAAAAAAACTATAAGGAAAAGCTGCCTACGTCAGCCTCATAACAAAAGTTTAAAAGGATATTACCTAAAACTGAATAAAGAGGTAAAAGAACAAGTACAAATAAGTAAAGACAATTATTACGCAAATAAATTCCAAAACTGTAGAGGAAGGGTTAAGGAAGAGTAGAAAATTATAAGTAATATTCTTAGTAAGTCGGAAGCTAAGGAAGAAATTTACAAAATAGAAGTTGGAGGTGAAATTGTAACTGATCAATTGGTTATTACCAACCATTTCAACAAGTTTTTTACGTCAATTGCCAACCAGTCAAAACCTGTTCCATCTCTATGTGATTGTACCTGCAATCCATATGCAGACGTAGTTGACGACAAATTCGAAAAAATAACTGTTGTTTTCACGCCATTCACAGGTATGGAAATACATAAACAAATTATGCAACTGAACAACAAAAACTTCAGTACTTCTGACAATATTACTAACTGTCTTTTAAAGCGTATATCGCTATATGCCGTTGATGTACTATGTCATTTGTTTAAGATGAGTGTAATTCCTTTATTAAAAAAAGGAAACAGAAACCTAGTTTCTCAATAAAGGCCAATATCAATACTGCCTACATTTTCTAAAGTATTCGAAAAATTAATAAAAATCCGTCTAGTATCTTTTCTTAATAAAAATAAATATTTCTGCAATGATCAGTTTGGATTTCGAGAAGGCAAGTCAACCGAAGATGCGATCCTTGAACTATGTAATGAGATCAGTGAATGCTTCAACAAAAATTTTAATCCCTCAGTCCTTTTTATAGATATGACAAAGGCTTTTGACACGGTTAACCATAAGATACTCTTGGATAAACTATACAAAGCTGGACTGAGAGGAGTAATTCACGAATGGTTTACTTTCTATTTAGCTGGTCGAATTCAACGAGTAACATTGAAAAACGTGTATAGTACAGAATTAGAAACATGTATTGGAGTGCCTCAAGGGTCAGTCCTGGGTCCCATACTATTTCTAATTTATATCAATTCCTTATTTTCCCAAAATCTTAAGTGTCATATCACAGCATTTGCTGATGATTTTGCATCATCCTATACAAATGACAGCTCAACTAACTTATCAATAAAGATCCTTAATTGTACACATGTAACTTATAAGTTTGGAAACACCGAGAGGCTTTTTAAAAACGGATACACTTTATTGACTTGATTGTTCGGCGGGCACTTATCAACTAACTTTACAATTTTTATACAATCTTAAAATAACTTATTCTATTACAAGTTTACCTGTCGAATTTGCATGATTCCCACGATCATGCAGGAAATGCATTTAATGTGATCCCCAAGAATTTGCGAATATTCATGGGAAGAGAAATATTCAAGGTAATGGAGTTCATGTGACATATGACACGCGCATGTTTCTTTACCTTGACTTTAAACATGTATAGTTTATCGTGGAGAGGCTCGGGTAACGAGCATGTGCCACTACCAGATACGTAACCTATACTACGATAATGGTTTGCCAAGCATGAACTGTTAATTAGTGAGAAAACAAAATTAATGTCTTTTAACTTAAAAGGTTCTTGTCGTAATGACTGTCTCATCTCGTTTAACTCCGGTATATGTACAAAACTGTCTTTATCTGTTTACACATGTGGAAAACCTAATTTTTCACAAGAATATGCTTGTAGTTCTAGATGTTTGGAAATTGAAAATGAAGATAGTTTTAAATATTTGGGAGTATTTATTTAATTTAAATTAGAAAAAACATGTCGAGGAATTAATAAAGTATATATTAGCTGTTACACGTAAAATGTACCTACTCAAGCCACATTGTTCAAAAAGGATTTTGCTGATGATATGCTGTGGACTTGCACACTCCAAACTGCAATATGGGATTACAAGTTGGGGAGGTGCCTATAACTCAACAACAAAAATACTGCACATAGCTCAAAAGCACTTTATGTGAATAATTTGAAGGGTAAACAAAGTTACAGCAAGTTGGCCTCTTTTTTGTAATCTTAGAGTATTTCCACTAAATCATCTTTATATCTTTAAAGTACTTAAAGTATTCTTCTTGCAAAGTGGTTATAGCTCAACGCTTAGAAGCTCAAATATTAATTGATTAGGAGTTAATAATATGACATTTGTTAAAATCCAGCAGCACCCATACTTTTTAATAAGCTACCGCTTGAAATAAGAACGACTATTCCAGCCCGTCTATATTTCTTAAAAAAGTAAAGACATGGCTTTTTAATATGGATAGTTCTGCAGTCAATTTATTCCTTAACAAAAATTAACAAATATTACTACATCGTATTACATAGTTATTTTTTTTTTGTATCTAATTATTTTGAATTGAATTTAGATTACATTTTATCTTTTGTATCTGCTCCACAAGTACATAAACATATACATACATATGTACCATTCAACACTAACTTCCCAGTTACAGAATAATAGCTATTATTTATTCCTTTAGAAATTGTAATTGTTCTTATTTTAAGTTGAAAATTGTTACATTGAATTTATGGATCACTCGCCACAGCCACGTAAAGTGCTATAGAATGATACAAGTCATAAAAATTGTTATAACACAAGATCATTGATTTGTGTGCATCACAAAAACACAGGATCCTACCTTTGATCAGGATCAATTTTCGTAATCCAAAAATTAGTTCTTGCTATTGTGAGATTACATTTTCATTCGCAAAATTTGGTATAACTGTCAACGATTGTCAAGGCCCATGTTGCCACATAAAAATATGAAATATTCACCCATTCATGTATTTCGATCGGATAGGAATTTTCTGCAATTTCTCCGAAATCGAACGCACTCATCGGAAAAAATTCCGAAAAGAAATAATGCAAAGCATCGCATTGCAGAAGTGAGCGATGAATTAAAGTTTTTTGAAAGTTTCCTTCAATTTTTTCCGATATTCTCCGACAGAAATTTGTTGCGAAATTTAACCATTTAACATTTAACATTTAACCTATGTCTTTCAACCTAACGTACAGGAGTTGTACTGGTTTATTTCGTTTATTTACTTGAATGCTTCTCAATTAGTAAGTTGTCCACTCTCCTCCATTATCAATAATTGCTTGGAGTCTTCGAGGCATGCTTTCTACTAATCTTAAAGCATAATTTTGAGACAAAGATCTCCATAAAACTCGTATTTTTCGTGATAATTGTTTGACCGTCGAGATCTTCTTTCCTTGGAGCTTTAGCTTCATGAATGCCCAAACATTTTCAATGGGATTTGCATCCGGCGATTGTGATGGCCAATCTAAAACATCAACGTCATTTTCTTGTTTCCACGCACTGCACAAACGACTAAACGACTACGATGTTTCGGGTCATTATCTTCTTGCAATAACCAATTCTCATTCCTTCTTTTAAACCACCTTTGGGCAGATGGTAATAAAGCCCTCTTATAAATTTTGACCATGTTGGGTGCGTTTAAGCTATTTGTAAACATGAACAAATTGCCAACTCCTTGTTTTGAGAAGCATCCCCAAACGTGCACCTTTTCCGGGTGTTTGACGGTCGGCTGGATTAATTTATTGGATTGTGTACACCAGGTATGAATGATAGGAGACCATGCCCAAAAAGAAGCTTCATCCGAAAAAATAACGTTGTTCCAATCTCTGTCCAAATTCTCCTTGGCCCAACTGAGTCGTTTTTCTACGTGTTTTTTTGACAGTAGTGGTTTCTTTATTGTGCTTCGAAATTTTACGTTATTGGCTAGTAAATGTCTTCGTATCGTATCGCAACACACATTTAGACCCCTTTTACGTAAAATCCCTTGTCCTCCACGTAACGATAGAAGAGGATTTTTTTCAAACACGCGTAGAATCATTTTGTCCTACTTTTTTGTTGTATTTGGCGTAGACCCACGATCCGGCAATCATCCACATTCTTAACTTGGGAATAACGGTGCACCTACTTGCTAACAACTGCTTTTTTGACTTTTTCATGTATTTAGCAGCTGCTCCGTATGACATTTTCGGTTGGTTGGATGCGTGCACAAGAGTACGCGACACTCATTTTAAAATACTTCCGTACTTACAAAAATTGAACACTCTTTAAATTTTTTTATTTAAAGCATCTTAGCAGAAGTATTTTTTATCTGCTAATACAAATGCCACTTCCAAACCGGTTTTCATAAACGAGTTTTGCCGTATACGATCTTATCAAACGGACTGTATTATTATTATATATTATTATTTATTGAGCTATACATTACTGTACAGATAATATCTTAAAATCTACAGCACTAGCTACCAGGGCTTACGACTGGGATCGAACAATCTTAAGCATAGGTTTATGAAGAATTATACCATGTTGTCAACATAAAACCACCACACGCTCCCGCCAAACAGTATCACTTCTTCAATTATCATAAAATTCCGATCTGCGTATTAATATGTTTAAGGTCTAGAATACTCGTATTATTATTTATTGAGCTATACATTAAAGTACAGATAATATCTTAAAATCTACAGCACTAGCTAGGCTAGGCACTTAAGCATAGGTTTATGAATAATTAAGTTGAATTTTCTAGGTTTAGATATTGTAAAATGTTCAGAAGAAACTTGAAGAATTGTTTTAAAATTCGAATTAAATAATGAGTATTAAATAATTAATTGTATTACATTCAGTGATTAAATGGTTTATAGTAAGTTGTTTATTTGCTTGACAGAAATCGTTTTTGCTTCCTGATCCGCTAATTCGTTTCCCTTTATTCCGGAATGGCCTGGAATCTCAACCAGGCTTGAGGTATTATGCCTTGATTAAATATGTTGTTGAATCCCGAGACAGATACTAGTCATTATGGGGAAATGGTCGCTACCGCGAAGGAAATCGAACCTTGACCATATAAGGGTGAAGTCTACATGGGTAAGGGATTTGTGTGTAGAGAAATGGGTTGGACTGCCGTCATTTAAAAAGGAATGATTGAAGCTGGTTAAGAATGTTTCTACTACTTTGTCTAGATCTAGGGTTGAGAAGCTTTCGGAGGGTGAATGTAGAGTGATATAACTGTTAGCTTTATGTTGAGTTGAATTTCTATTGCTATCGTTGGGTGGTTGGAATTTAATTGAACGATTTTGTGGGCGATTGATTTGTGGACTAGCAGAGCGGTGCCTTGTTTACCTGCAAGATTTGTATCAAAATTGTGGAAGTAAGGTTCATAATTCTTGGGAGATATTACTGTGGTATTCGATTTGATGTGGGTTTCTTGCAAAGAAATGATCGATGGATTTTGTTCTTTTATAAGTAGTTCGAGCTCGTGATAATTGTGTACATATTCTTTAAGGTTCCATTGAAGGACTTTCTTACTGGATGGAGTGGACTTTTGTGCAGTGTAATCATGGTTATACTGTGAAAAATCATCCAGTCATTGGGAATCCGGGTCTGTATTCGAGGTCTTGAAAGTTGCATTAGAAGTCTTCGTTATCATCGTTTGCGTAGATCATGTCGTAGTATGCGCTGTGTGTTGGAATCAGTGGACATTGGGATAGGCATTGTGTTTATGTTCGTTTGGTTTTCTATTGTGAGCAAATTAAGTGAGGTTAATGAATGTGAGTTTGGGTTGGATGTTGAGCGTAGGTGAGCATGATTAAGTATTGCTGTGTGTGCCCTTGTCTTAGATTTGGAGTGTGATTCAGTTGTATTTGATTTTGGTATTTTTGTATTTGAGTGAGGTGCCAGGTTTGAGCGCGTTTGGCATGAGGTGATAGCATCAATCAAGTTTGATTTGACAAGCGTAAGCGTTCTTAAGGTATTAAATGAAGGAGTATTGAGTGAACATTGAGATGACAATTTATGTTTTTGAGTGTTTGAAATAAGGACAGGTGAATTATTATTTGTTGTTTGGGTGATGTTAATTTGGTTCGTGTTGACGGGCACTGTGCCTGTGGTAACTTTTATGGCGTTAGTGTTAGTGAGATGTTGTTGCGTGTTTGTAGTTATTGGAGTCGGACTGGTAGAATTGATTTGCAATGAATTGTTTCTATTATTTGAGGCAGTGGGAGAGTCGAATTTTTGCTTGATTGTTTTGTGGAGTATGGTTGAGCAGTGTTTTTTACAACGGAGAGATATGTAGAATAAGTTTTACTTGGATTTCGCTCTTTCTAGATTTTTTTTGCTTTAGCCATACTCCATTTTTTGGGTCTTTATTTTAAGTGTTTCTTCTGCTTCCAAGTAGCTTTTGCAATGTTTTGAAGGGTGTTATTCGGTACAGTGCACAAATGTGTATCAACACTGGCGGCAGCCACTTGGCATATATCATCTTTTCCACTTAACAGAAAAAATGTATATGTCCAAATAAAGATTTCCATCACTCAAAATAATTCTTTTTTATTTAGTAACAAAGTAATTTAAAAAAAAATTGGATGACTAATTTTGCGCGACCTTGTACTTTATTCAACTTATAAACTTAGTATCTAATATGAAGTACAATGCTGTCTAGGGTTGCCAAGGGCATACATATACACAACACTTCCCCCTTCTTAGATTGAAACATATATACATATAATACATTTTTAAAGCAGTTTTACAAAAACAACAGAATAGTGAATTCAGTTTTATATTTTGATTCAATTAAACAAAAATTTAAAATTCAGCAAAAAATAAAATTCAGCAATTTTCAATAATATCATATTTGTTAATACGAGGGCGGGTCAATAAGTCCGTGACTTTTTGAATTTCTGACCTCTAACTGAAACAGCAACACTGCTCCTGTCAACAGGCATCTGTCAGTTGACTCCTGTCAAAATTTAAACTTGCTGCGTCAGTTAGTTTGTGTTTGACAGCTATTTTTACTTACTAATTTGAGGAGAAAATGGAAAAAAGTGAATTTCGTGTGCTTATTAAGCATTATTTCTTGCGAAAAAAAACCATTACCGAGACCAAGGCTAAGCTTGATAAATACTATGGGGACTCTGCACCATCGATTTCAATGGTAAAAAAGTGGTTTACTGAATTTCGTTGTGGCCGTACAAGCACTGAATATGCCGAACGTCCTGGACGCCCAGTTGAGGTCTCTACACCCGAAACAATCGAAAAAATTCACGATATGGTGTTGGCCGACCGAAGATTGAAAGTGCGAGAGATTGTGGAAGCCGTAGGGATCTCGCATGGCTCAGTGGTTTCAATTTTGAATGATCACTTGGGCATGAGAAAGCTTTCCGCAAGATGGGTGCCGCGTTTGCTCAC
Organism: Volucella inflata; assembly: GCA_928272305.1. Lineage (NCBI taxonomy): Eukaryota > Metazoa > Arthropoda > Insecta > Diptera > Syrphidae > Volucella > Volucella inflata. Next base: position 92,430,659 of record OV743716.1, on the reverse strand, counting down.
AGTCGACCACAAACGCAATCGTGTAACAATCGCAATATGGAGGAGTTTTTGCGCCGGTTTGTAACCGTGGACGAAACATGGATCCATCACAACACACCAGAGAACAAACAACAGTCAAAACAGGGGGTTTCTAAGGGTGAATCGGCGCCAAAGAAGGCCAAGGTGGGTTTGTCAGCCAATAAAGTTATGGTGACTGTTTTTTGGGATGCACGTGGGATAATCCACATTGACTACCTTCAAAAGGGAAGAACAATCAATGGGGAATATTATGCCAACTTATTGGACCGATTCAATGACGATTTGAAAAAAAAACGACCTCATTTGGCCAAGAAAAAAGTTCTTTTCCACCAAGACAATGCAAGGGTGCAAACATGTGCAGTTGCCATGGCAAAAATCCATGAATTGGGCTATGAATTGCTCCCTCATCCACCCTATTCTCCAGATTTGGCTCCGAGCGACTACTTCTTGTTCCCAAACCTGAAGAAATGGCTTGCTGGAAAAAGATTTGCCTCCAATGATGAAGTCATCTCGCAAACAAAGGCCTATTTTGAGGACCTCGACAAATCATTTTTTTTGGAAGGGATAAAAAAATTGGAGAAGCGTTGGACAAAGTGTATAGAGCTCAAGGGAGACTACGTTGAAAAATAAAATTATTTTTTTATCAAAAAATCTGTGTTTTAATCCAAAAGTCACGGACTTATTGACACGCCCTCGTATAATGTAGTTAGTACAGCTATTTTTTTTCTTTTCCTTTTTTAGAATTTCCATTCGCAACATCTCTATCATCTCTCGCCCCCTTTCGATGAATCTTATCTTCTTTAAAATTATTATTTATATTAAGTTGGTTATAGTTTGTTCTTGGTATAAAGTTAAAAAGCAAACTCGATGGAGAAACTTTAGTTGCAATAGTTGGAGTAATTCTATACTTAAATAGAAAGTTATTGATTGAGTACAATCGGCATGTATCGCGTTTTCTCGTCAATCAGAAATCTCTTAAGGCTAGTTTTAACTGTGTGTACAGCTCGTTCTGCGATACTATTGGATTGCGGAGACTTTAATATGTTAATATAATTAGCTTTACAAAAATTCGTAAATTCCACTGAATTAAATGGAGGTCCATTGTCGGAAGCAATCTCTTTGGGAAGCCCACCAATTGAAAAAATTCGTCTCAACTCCTTAATAAAGACATAAGCTCTTACTTTCGATATTCTTAAAGCCTCTAGCCATTTCGACCACTACAAAAAAAAAATGTCATGCTTAGAAAATTGAAAAAGTCCATGTGGAGCTGTTAGAAGAGAAATGGTGTTGTTGGGTATATCGTTTCTCTGCCTTTCTTACTTTCTTGAAAGGTTTTCTCACACTTTTGCCTCGATATGAATTCTGTGTTCGATTTTAAAAGTTCATATAGAGGAGCGAGCCTTGACAACAGATTGGGGATGAAACGTCCGTAAAAGCTCCTAGGTAAGATCTCTTTTTAGGTCATTTGGAAGGAACATTAACGACAGCTCGAAGCTTATCTTTCCTAGATTTGACACCTTCTTTTGTTATCTTCTACCCCAAGTATTCTAGTGAGGATTCGAGAAGTCTACACTTATCTCAACGCACCCTTATTGTGCAAAACATTACAGAACCTGGAAGATATTCTGCTTACAATCTTTAGGCTTTTGTCATAAGTAAGCCCTGTAAAATACCATCCAACTCTGTTTGGAAAACCAATGGAGCAATCTTTATAGCAAAATGTAGGCGTGTACTCCTGTGTCCAAAAAGTAGTTTGAATTTTTCGATTTAAATTGGTAAATATTTTCGCTCAATATATATTTTTTTAAGTTGGTACAACTGTTACTGATTTCCATGCCAAATTATATGTCAAAATATTCATTAGTGTTTGAGTTGCGCTTGTTTTTGTGCGACACAAAAAGTGAATTTGGGGATTTTTACAATGTCTGAATATATTCAACAAAATGCGATCAAATTTTGTTTCCTGAATGGAAAAAATGCTGCAGAAACGTTGAAAATGTTGAAGAAGGCTTAGAGCTCTACCAAAATCAATAACATATGATTGGTATAAATTGTTCAAAGAAGGTAGAGAACGCGTTGAAGGCGAAGAGCGCCCTGGACGACCATCGACCTCAACTAACGATACTCACATCCAAAAAGTAAAAGAATTAGTGCTTGCAAACCGTCGATGCTGATGAAATTGGCGTATCAAAAGGATCAATTAATACCATTGTGAAAGATGTTTTGGGCCTCAAACTTGTCAAGTCTCGATTGGTACCAAAAATGCTGAATGCACTGATGCTTCGTGACTTTTTCGCCAAAAATGCAACCAATATCGTTTCGCAACCACCTTATTCACCTGATTTGGCTCTGTTTGACTTCTGGATATTTCCAAAACTACTACTAACTCAATTTCGGCCTAAAAAGAGAATAAAGTCTTTATTCGTATCAATCACAACCAATGGCAGAAAACCGTTTTTCCACCTTACCAAGAACTACCACCTCTTTACCTATTACTACTTTTTATGCAAATATATGAAAATAATGGAGTGAGACTGGAATAATAGACATGCAAGCTACGGAATCAACTTCCATATCAATGTTAAAATTATTTACATATTTTAAGAGGCTTAGAAGAGAAAAACTTACCCTCCCTTAATATTTGCTAGCTTTAAATTTGATAGCATATTGATATTGTCCGATTGGTTCATACGCTTGACATATTAAGTTTTATTATTATACACATTTTTGTTGACCCTTTTATTATGGCACTTGCTTGCATAATGTCCCCAGACTTGACATTTTCCTTTGGTTTTGCTGTTAGTATTGGTGATGATGTTTCGGGTTATGTTTTCCGTTGTAATTTCCATGATGATGATTCTGTCTTCTTTCTGGTCGATATCTAGCTTTCTCCGTTGATCGAACTGTTAACACAGAGGAATTGTTGCAAACTCCTTCTCGCATGCCCTTTACTTCCTTTAGCGTCATTTCCATAAGTAAGGCGATTTCACAAATTTTGTTAAGCTTTTGGGTTATCGATTCTTCTAAAAGCTTACGCTGAATACGTTCGTCCCGTTGAGAGAGTATGAATTTATCATACTCGCAGCTCTCCGCTAATGTCTTTAACTCGATGAACTCCGAAAATGACCCTCCCATTCTCTCAGGGAATGGACGTTTTTCTTCGGTTTAAAATACGCATGTAATACCATAATTATCTCGCTGTATCTGCAATCTTTCGATACTTTTGGTGAAAGGAGAGAGCGCAATATTTTATACACCTCTCTCCCCCGCAGCTTATGAATAAAGGAGCCTTTTTTCCCTCCTCGATGTTATTGTGAAGAAACAGTTGTTCTTACCTTTCGATGTACTGTTCGAAGTCACCTTCCGCTAAAAATTGTTCGATATTTCCCATTAGACCTCGTGCCGCATATTTTACACTGGATTTGCTATTGGCGCCGCCCATGATAACAATTTAAATGATACACCTTTTTACCCAAGATCTATGTGCTACGCACTTTATTTCTTTCGTTGTTTTTTTCTTTTCACAAGATGTATGAGTTGTTTTATTTTCTCTCTTTTATTTACTAAATTTAATCTTCCGTTGAGTTTTTATGGATATGTTTAAGGTCTAGAAATAAGAACACATCACCGAGTCTTCAAGTACTTTATTCAAGACTGACTAAATGAGATCGTAATTAAAAACTTACTACCTAATTCGGAGTACAATGTTGTCTTCTTCTTATCCTTTTATTAACCCTTTCCTCGTTATACGAACTTATGCGTAACGAGTTTCCCATTTTTACTGCATCGCTGCTGCTCCGCTTATGGGGTTGGCTAATGTCGCAGACCGCAGAACGCGTCTACATAATGCTCGGTCCTGGATCGCTTCAGTGGTTAACCCCAGACGTTGTTGCGCATTTGCCATCTGAGAAATCCAGGAATTCTTTTTCCGACCTCGTTTTCTTACAGTTGGAGTGACCGTAGTTGATAGTGCCTTTTTAACCGGATTTTCCGCAGATCTTCTTTGAACGTGGCAATACCAACTTATTCTATTCGCGTCAAGCTGTTCGGTTACCGAATTCTTTATATGTAGACTTCCTCTTATACACGTAGATCTAATGCAATCGCGTTTAGTGACTCCACTAGACATCCTTAACATTTTCATTTCCGCTGCCGTCATTTTGTTTTTAAACGCTTCGTACATTGTCCAGCACTGTGAACCGTATATAAGAGCTGGTCTAACAACCGTGGTGTAGAGTTTCCCCTTTAATTTAAGTGGAAATTTTCGGTCGCAAAAGATTCCCGAATTTTCCCGCCATTTCATCCATCCTACACTCACTCTGTGGTTTACGTCGTCGTCACATTTCGCTTCCATGTTAACGATTGATCCTAAGTACTTAAAAATAGTGCTTTTCGGAAGAACTATTCCGTCTAACATTATATCCGGAACAGGTCGCAACGGATGTGAAAATGGGCACGTCAAATGCTCCGTCTTTGAACGACTTATTTTAAACCCGTTTCTCTCTAGCGCATTTCTCCATGAATCTAAGGCGTTCTGTAAATCTTCGACGTTATCGCTAAGTATAACTGCGTCGTCAGCGAAGAGAATTGGCGTTACATTTGCTTCGCGCATGCAGTCTTTTAAAAGATAGTCGAATACTACGTTCAAGAGGAAAGGGCTAAGTACGCTTCCTTGATGCACTCCGACATTAACTGGAAATTCTCTCGTTAGTCCAGCAGGGCTTTTAACCGCAGTTTTCACGTGTCCGTACATGTCTTGTATTATTCTAACATACGTTTCCGGTACATTTTGAGACCTCAGCGCGGCCCATATGAGATCCCTAGGCACTCGATCGAATGCTTTCTCGAGGTCGATAAATACCATGTGTAAATCCTTAGACGAATCTCGGTGCTTTTCCATTATTATTCGTAGACTTTGGATAGCGTCCACCGTCGATCTTCCTTCAACAAATCCACACTGGCTATTATCGAGCTTTATTATTTGCCGAAGACGTTCGTTTAAGACTCTTTCGACGATTTTCATTGTGTGTGACATAAGCTTGATTGAACGGTAGTTGTTGCATTCTCGAGTGTCGCCTTTTCCTTTGTATAATGGAACCAAGAAGCTACGTCTCCATTGATTCGGCATGGGTTGTCCACATTTTAATTTATTTAAAAGTTTCGATAGCCAAACGCTGCCGATCCCCTCCACCTTCGACCAAAACTCTGATGGAATGCTGTCTGGTCCCGCCGCTTTCCCCCGCTTCATTTTTCCAATTGCTATACTTATTTCTTCGATTGAAAAGTCCGAAACTTCCTCCTCGAATATACCAGCTGTCGGCACGATATCACGTGGAAACTGTTTGTTAAGCAACTCCTTGCAGTATTCAAGCCACCGGTCACAAATTTCCTTTTCATTTGTTAGTAAGCGACCATCTGCGTTTTTGATGTATTTCGGCGAGGTTATTTCCATTGAATTTTTTCTCCTCTGTGCAGCGAGCTTAAAAATATTTGGCATGTTAGTACTGTACAACGTTTGAACTTCTTGGATAGCTTGTCTTCTATCCGCCGATCGTGAGGATATTTGTTCCAACTCCTGGTACAGGTTTTCCGCTTCTGCCGCTCGAGTTCGAGCCAGGACTTTCTTTGCGATCTTTTTAAGACGCTCATATTCAAGAGCCAGTCGAGCTTGCACTCTTCTTGTCGGCCACAGCTCGTTTGGTTTCGTCATTCCACCACCATGTTTCTTTGCCGACGTGATGGTATTTCGATATAGTTCCTAGATGGGACCTTGCGAGTGTTATGCATTCCTCGTGCATGCTGTTCCACATTTCTTGCGGGCTAAGTGAGTCTGCGATACCGTTTATATTGTGAAGTACTTCTTTAGCCAGTGCGATAGATTATACCACCGGATTCTTGGCTTTCCAAACGATGCCCGTGTTTTCGGTGGTTCCGCTGTGAAAAATTCTGTAATGAGCAGACGGTGTTGGCTTACTAGCGATTCTCCAAGTATTACTTTACAGTCCTTAACACGGTTTCTCATCGATATTTTGCAGAGGTGATAATCTATTTGCGTTTCGTGGTCTCCGCTGCTATAAGTGATGAGATGTCGTTGATGTTTAATAAACATTGTATTTAAGACGGTTAAGCCGTAAGCCCTACATGCTACAAGGATGTCTTCGCCAGCTGAATTTCTGGTTCCAAAGCCTTTACCGCCGTGGCAGTCCTCATAATCAACATTTGTTTCTCCGACGTGGCCATTTAAATCTCCGCCTACGAAGAGCATCTCATCGATAGGTATATTTCTAAGCAAATTACCGAACTCTGACCAAAATGTATCTTTTTCCGATTGGTCGCATCCATTTTGTGGAGCGTACGCGCTAACAATGTTCCATGTTGTCTAGAGTTGCCAAATTCACAACAGGTATAAAACAAACTGGCGATGGCGATGACGCGATAGTTAGCTGATTGGACTATCACGCAGATAGTCTGGATTCGATTCCTGGCTGGGTACCAACAATTTTTCAAATCGCCATCACCCTTTCGGCGGGCAATGGCAAACTCCCGAAAGTAAAATTGCCTACAAAAAAGCTTCTCAGGAGTGCTCAATCATATGTTTTGCTACGTAAGTATCTCTCATTTAACAATAACAAACTGCTCCATGCTGCATTACAGCTAAAAAGACAAAAACAAATTCACTCACTCTTTACTAGATGTGGACTTGTCTTCGTAAAACCTCACGCAAATGAAGAAGAAATTAACATCAACAACAAACCCATGCTGCATGAAATTGCCAGACCCCAGGGATGATAGCCTGCATAGTTTTTCTAAACACATACTCTTATTATTTTATTATTTACTAAATATTATTATTAATATTCTTTTTCCGAAATTGAATATCTAGCTTTTATATATATATTTTTTTAATCTTACTTAATTTACACTTTTATTTTTGTTCCTCATAACATTTCTATCAGTCTATTAAAGTATCTTTTTAATTTTACTCACCGATCAATGATCTTTTGGCTAAAAGGAATATCACTAATGGTATGAGATCTTTAAATTCACTTCCACTCAATACCACAAACGCAAGACACGATATCGCTGAAGCTAGTGCTCTTATAGATGTCTTTTGTATAAGCGACCCCAGCGATAAACTTTTTAATGACAAGTTGTGTCCGCACCCGTTTTCTCCAAGCATGACCTGCTTTTTTTAACCTTCAATTTTTCTGTAACATATTCAAACACAAGCTATGAGTATAGGGACTTCCATATCATCGACTATTGACAGCTGGAGCTAGACACCCGACAAATTGAGGGGATCGCGTTTAGTCTAAGTCATCTAATTGCGGACCATATTGATTTTCTCCATGTTCCAATAAAAGCAAAATATATTTACAATGGTTTATGTGCCTGGTTCACTCATGAAATTACGATTAGCATAGATCAACGATACAAACGAGATTCTCATTTTCAAATCTATCAGTTGCTGCGAAAAGAAGTTGTAGGTAAAATAAGGGCTACTTTTTTGAAGCAGAAAAAAAATCGATAATGAATCCAGCTTTGGAAAGAAAAATCCGAGAGTAAGAAATTGGCAAACAAATATTAATGAACTTGATAAACGTTTTATATCTTACCAAAGTCTGTTACTCATGAACTTAGTGCCGTTCATAGCCTCTTTGAATTAATTTACTTGTGTTGATAATACTGAAGTATTTGCACCCGCTTTATCCATTATATCCAAAGATGTTTGTTAGGAATATACCCTAAATTTATTTATATTACTCTCCCTAATGAGTGAAGAATCATTAGGGCACGTCTTCTTTATCCTGACCACAGGTTGCTACCCCTCGCAATAGAAAAATTCAAAAATGTTGCCTTATTAAAAAAAAACACAAATACGAGTAGTAATAACTTCCGTCTCATCTCAATATTTCTTCATCTTCATCTTCATTTTTCTCTTAAGTACGTATGATATTAAAGGGAGGAAGTTCTAGACCTCACTCTATGTTCTCCTTTCAATCAAAACATTGTCGAAGACTGGCACGTGTCCGATGAGGCATTTCTATAGGATCACATGCTTATTAGGTTTAAGATGAGATGCAACACCGAACACGAGCCAGTTAGATACGAAAAAAAACTCACTAACTGGAGAGCTTAACGCGAACATTTAGCGGTCAAAGCTGACTTGCTGCCTTCCGCACCACATACAACAGTAGATGCTGATGAGGCACAAGTACAGCTGCAAAATTAGGAAAGCTATGGTGAAAAGGTGCGTACCATGGTGGAATGAAAACCTCGAACCTATTTGGAAAAGAGTGAGAAAACTTTTTAACAAAGCTAAACGCACCGGTAGTTGGGAACAATACAAATCCCTCCTAACTTCCTACAACCTAGAGTTGAGAAGATCAAAGAGGGCCTCCTGGCGCGCAATCTGCGAGAAGCTGGAAAACTCCCGGCAGTGGCACGCCTCCACAAAGCCCTCTCCAAAGATCACAACGATTGCATAGGATTGCTAATAAAAGCGGAATGCAAGATCACACGCGACCGAGAAGAAACACTGAATACCTTACTTCAGGTTCACTTCTCAGGGTTTTACAACTTTGACATGTCAAATGGACCATCAGCTGAGCTTTATATACCAAGAAGTCTCAGCAGAATCAACAGTTTATCCGGTAAATTTTTTAATCCCGGATAAGGTGAGATGGGCTATTAACTCATTCAAACCATACAAGCCACCGGGTACGGACGGCACATTCCCAGCTTTGCTACAAAAAAGAATAAACTTTCTGACACCGACTGTAATAGCCTTACTTAGGTTTAGCTTCAATTGGGGTTACATACTACGTACTTGGAGGGAGGTAAAAGTAGTATTTATCCTAAAACCAGGAAACAAACCCAGTGAGCTACCTAAATCATACCGTCCTATAAGCTTGACATCGTTTTACCTAAAAACAATGGAAAGAATTATTGACGTACACATAAGAGGAAGGTGCCTATGCACCCATGTCAATACGCTTATCAGAAAGGCAAATCAACAGAAGGAGCTCGTTTCGTGATAAAGAAATTGCACTCTGCGCGTTTCTGGACATAGGGGGTGCTTTTGATAAAACTGGATATGACTCCATATCAAAAGCTTTGTTCCACAGAAACGTGCTCACTGCACGCATGCAAAATGCCCTTAAGATAGTCATAGACTGGTGCAACGGAGAGAATCTCTCCATCAATCCAAACAAGGCTATCATAGTCCCCTTCACAAAAGGGGAACCAGCACCTGTCGGTATATGCTACTTCTACGAGGCCTTATACTAATCGTTGCCATTATTTATTTTGTTAAATTAAATATTAAAATACCTAATTTCGGTTTCTTCAAATCATTTCGATTATCGAAAGCGGAATTTATGCCCGTTCTTGAAGAAATTAAGCCTTACATGAAAAGACGTGTACATTCAACATCAGTGCCATCCATGCCAAAGTTGACCGCCTTTTTAAAGTTTTGTGCGGAAGGGAGCTATCAAACGAGCACTGGAAGCGATTTCTGCTTGGGTATATCCCAACAATGTAAAACAGATCTTGGAATCTGAAACATTGCAACAGGGTGTAATCAAATACAATACAATGACAATCATTTACACGCATTTACTCATAGTAAAAAATTTCGCAGGCCGTTTATAAACGCATAAAAAAAAGAAGTAAAACAAGTCTGTTTCCACTTTTTCCGTATACAATACACAGCGTTTTGTACTCTATGGAGGGGGGCAAAATTACTCACAAAAAATTTCTCTGTTCAAGTAAATTTCCATAAAGAAAAAATGGGCCTTCTAACTCAGAAAATTCCAAAAAAATTAAATGGGATTTGGAATTTGAAACAAAGCAGATCTGCGTTAAACCAGCACTCCAGAGTGAGAACCACCGGAACCTTACTATAAACCAACACCCCAAAGGTAAGAGGCTCCGGGACCTCAATCAAACCAACACCCCAACACTTAAAGGCAGTATCCCAAGTTGCTATTGCAAGATATACTTTCCTACTAGTCCCCTCTCAATGTTCTATAATCCTGTCTTATAAATCCAGCCAGAGCAAAAATATTTTTACCAAATCTTTGGATACAAAGGACAAACTGGGACGAGTCCGTACAGGCACAGATTTATAACGAATGGCACCAATCCCGTAGTCGTTTAAAGTTGTTAGATGCCATCAGGTATATGTTGACACCGAATTATAGCACCTTTGAAATTCATGGGTTTGGGATGCGCCACTTAAAGCCTATGGGTGCTGCATATACATACCTTTTGTATATTCGAACGACGAACGTAAATCATAAAGTAGCATGCAACTTATTGGCGGAGAAATCGAGGGTGCACCAATTAAAATATAAAGCTTACCCAGATTAGAGTTGTGCGTAGCCGAAATGTTAGTGACGCTATTAAAATTGATTCTACCAAATTTGTCACATATTAACGTCGATCAGATCTATTTTTGGAAAGATTCTAAAATTGTTTTGCGTTGGTCGTCGTTGCATACTTCTTCTTGGGAGGTGTTTGTAGCAAATAACACCCGGCGGACATTATATCAAGAGAAGCATATGGTGAAGAACTAAACGCAAGCATTTAGTTTACTGGGCCAAACTTTTTCTACTCCGGAAGTCATCGTTAGCCTGAAAAGAAAGATTGGTCATTGATAAGTAAGGACACACCTGGACGGCGCAATGGCGAGACAGTGCTAGTGGCGTCAAGTAGAGCATCAACATTTTCGGATGTTTGTATGCGAGCCATTCAAAGTGTTTTCCCCAAGAAAGGCAAAAGAAAAGATTCCGCCACTAACCACAAGGGATATAAATGAGGCACTTCTGCGAATTGTATGGCACATTCAACGGGAAAACTTCAAATCTGAATTTAAACAGGTGGAAAAAGAGAATTTGATTAGCCCAAAACTTTGAACCCCTTCCAAGACGATTCTTCGTTGAAACTCCTCAGAGTTGGTGGGCGTTCGCAGAACGCAAACATTCCTTACTCTATCAAATGTCCTCTCCTTCTTTCAAAAACCCCGCCGTTCTCAACTCTCTACTTCTGTGTGCGATGTCCAGCGACCCCAGTGATGAACCAGTTCAGACCCCAGTGCAGTTCCTGATTGGTTCCCGCTATGGCGAAACCATTGCTAGGCGACGAAAGATCACTCGGATTGAAGCGATGGCGAAGAATTGTTGCAATACAGCAACATTTTTGGGCCCGATGTTAACGCAGAGGACAAAACCCCACCGCAACAGTGGTTGATGGGAAGAATCACCAACCTAATTATCTCTCAAGAGGGCAAAGACAGTGTGGTGGATGTGAAGACAAAAAAGAGCGTATTCCGAAGGGCTATTCAACGATTGGCACCCTTGCCAAAAGATTGTTAAGCTATCGGACAGATACTTCAAGGCGGGAAGAATGTTCATGCATGATAAATATAGTTTCTTATTATCTTATTATTTCTTATGATGAAAATACAATATATACATATAGTATATGTATGTATATGAAAATGAAGATTGTACTCGTATCTTTTAACAAATTTTTATTATCATACCATATGTATTTCACCTCACATTGTGTTACAACCTATAGAATATATTTAAAAAATCTGCAAACGATATGCAACGATGCTCGATATAGGTATATCCGACGAATGGGTTCTTCCACCAACCAAACAGTTTAGGCCCTACATATATGCATATATGTTAGGAAATTTATCGTACATTCACCAAGCGCCTTTAAAACCGGCAACATAGTTTGTGATTTCGCTCCCTTGTTCGGTTATGTCTAAACGGTACTTTTTCTCCTTATCTACTTTTTATTCTTTTTCACTTTACTCGGTTCTTATATATATTATACGAATATAGTGTGTAGCTATTAAATATGGCCCTTGGGCCATCATCGCTATCTGGTAACAGGTTCAGCCTCCTCGATATGGAGCTGCAACCTGGCCATAATAACAAAAAACTTAAAAAAAAAAAAACTATACCCATATTGAGCTCAGCCAACCATCTCAAACTAATTCAGCCCTGTCTAACCCTTAATTCATAATAATTTCTTCTAATGACAAAAAGAAACCCCTTTCTTCCATAAGCATTTTCTTATTAAAAAAAAAGCTATTGACGGCATCAGTACCGCTTACGTAAATATAACGGAACTATGTGACGGTAGTCTCCTCATACTTGTCAAATTCTTCCAAAGGTACAGTAATAATACACGTATCCGAAGAAGAAATAGTGAAAGAGATGAGTAGCCAGGGAGTAACTGAAGCTTATAAATTTAAAAAAACAAAACCCAAGAACAAACTTCGTGCCACTGGCCTTATTCTTCTTTCATTCGATCGCTTCCGTCCTCCCAGTAATGTCAACATTGGATGGCACAATGTAAAAGTAGAGGAATACTTTCCAAATTCCATGCGTTGCCGCAATTGCCAACTCCTGGGTCATACTAACAAGAAATGCACCGGGGCAGCATCCTGCGAGAAGTATAATCTGCCTCCTCATCAATCTAACCAAACATAATTTCCCTTTAAGAAACCCATATTTCCTCCAGCTCCCATCCCTTTCCACCCAAACAATATTCGGCATATTCCCATAGCCATGACTCTATCACAACTTCTAAACAAGGCGTCTGCCTTCTCATTCACAAATCTATTCCACACACCCCTATCACAATAAATTCAAACGTTTCGGCTATTGGTGTCCAAATTAACCTCAATATCCTTATAACTATCATTTCCCTTTACATTCACCCCGATCAAAATTTCACCTTACAAGATCTCCAAGCTATCCTAGTTGGGATAAATACTCCTATACTTATAACTGGGGACTTCAATTCTTGGAGTCCTTCTTGGGGTTCTGGGTTCGGCCCCAACCACTTTTCGACACATAGTACATTAACTCACGTTGACTTATCCCTTATATCTCCTTTACTCCTTCTCAAATCTACGTGGAATACTTCTGACAACCTCTCTGGTAGCGACCACTTTCCCATTTTTAACACACTTACATATGGCGCTTACAATTTAAACGTTAATCCTAATAAAAAATGTCTGCTCGACAGAGTTAACTGGAATCTTTTCTGTTCCACTCCATCAAACGAACTTCTTACCAGGAAAGTATCTCCCAACATCAACAAAGAATCTGCCCTTATCCACATATCCTTACGCACCGCCCCCAACCTTACTATTCCTCAAACAAGCGACAAATTTCATAGAAAAACATTTCCCTGGTGGAATGAAGAAATTAGTGGTCTTCGTAAACAAAAACAAAAGGCTTGGTACAGTTTTAAAAAATCCCCCACTAATCCTAACCTCATCCTTTATCGCAAGCTAACCGCTAAATTCAAAAAAACAATCCAGGCTGAAAAAAGGGCCTGCTTCAAAAAATTTACTGCGAACATAAATCCTAACAGCGTTTCGCAAAAACTTTGGGCTGACATCAGGAAATTAGCTGGCACTATCACTCCTAACACCATCAAAATTATAAAAACAAACACTACAGGAATTACCAGTCCAACAGAGATAGTCGAACATCTGGCTCTGACCTTTGAACAGCTTGCTGATGACTCTAATTTCGGTTCTAAATTTAACTTCGAAAAATATAAAATCCTTAACACCCCAAGCATTTCCTTCAATCCCACACCTTCCGCTATTTCGATCGAATCCAGTAGAACTCGCCACCTGTTTTAACCAAGTAAAAGGCAAAACACCTGGCTTCGATCGAATATCTTATCCCATGTTAATAAAAAACTCGGCCCGAATCGTTTATTCTTTCAAAAATTGACTATGGTCTTTCAATATATGGTAGATAGATGCTCAAAATCTTCTTTTCAATTAATTTCAACACCCTACCACGACATCAGGACAAGTATGAAAGCTCTCCGCTCTACTCCCATCAACAATTTACTAACTGAAACAGGACTTCCCCATTTAACTGAGAGATTCGACCACCTTACTTCATTTGCAGTTGTCGACGAACATGGTTCAATTCTATCGAAAGGTCTTCTTCCAAATTTTTGCTCCGTTTTCACTGCAGAAGCTTTTGTTAAATTCAAAGCAATAGAATACTCAAAAACGAAAAAGACGATTATATTCTCCGACAGCTTATCTGCCATATCTGCTATTGAAAACATTGCCTCCTCCATTGTCCTCGTCGGCACAATACGTGCACTTCTTATAGAAAATATAAAATTATAGCAAATTAAAAATTGTTTGGATTCCCAGCCATATAGGGATCAAAGGCAACGAGGCTGCTGATAAGGCAGCGAAATCTGTAGTTAATGAACCCTTATTAATGTTCTACCAGTATAGCAAAAAAGACATTTAAGACTTCATCCTCTTTTTATCCTAATGGCGTCAAACCGATTTACCCCAATAATGTCTCACAAAGGAAAATAAAAATATACACGAGACTCAGACTTGGACACACATATCTCACCCACCAACATATTTTCAATAAGGAACCACCCCCACTATGCCATCTTTGCGAAGAGAGAATTACTCTTACGATGATCCACCTTCTCTACTGCAGAAACGCTTCATCAGTCAGCAAATCTATTTCAAACCATAGTTTAAGTTTTCTTCTATCCAATGTAAATACTAAAAATATTGTCTATAGTATATCTATAAGATTATTACCTCTCTTAAACTCGAAAACTGTATCTAATTTGTTTTTCTCCTTTTTTTATAATTAACTAGTTGTACGCCCTGGCACCTAACTCTAGTTTAAATAATTATTAAATTTGTAATTTACTTACAACTTAATAAAATTTTAATAACAATAATTATTAATACATTTACCGTTCTAACCAATCACCGATCATCGACTTGCTATTTTCAAGTGGAGATTTAAGCCGGAAAAATTTGAGTACGAGATTTAGTACAAGGATGCGAAAATTTTTCCGCGGATGAACTGCCAAGCAGCGTCAGAATAATGGAAGCAGAGAAAAATATAGAAGTAGAATAAAAAATAACTGACGATATGATTAAAAGCATGGCGGACGAGGATGGGTTTCCAGCACAAGTTGAACAAAATACTCGTAATGAAATAAGAGAGAATACTAGTAGTAGGGAGATAAATGTGGAAGAAAATGAACATGAAGGTCAAGAATTAAACAAAACACAAAAATAAATTTTTGATTTAGAAAGAAACTAGTTATCTCCGAAAATTATTATTGGCTTTTGAGAGGATATAGGAGGTCAAAAGGCAACGTATGCAAGCCTAAAAGATAATTTTTTTTTGGAAAGGTATGTAAAAAGGCGTTGAAATTATGTGAGGAATTGCAAACACAATTAGTACAAAAAAGTACTTTGAAAACTAACCCGCAACCCATGAAAGTGGTTTCGACGTCTGATAGAGCATTTGAGAAAATTTCAATGGACTTGATAGGGTCATTACAAGAAACCGGAGAAAGATACAAATTGGGCCTCACCAATCAGGACGATCTTTCAAAATTCACTAAATTCATCGAAAGAAATGCAGGTCATTGTTAAAGCATAAAGAATCGAATTAAAGATAAAGAATCGATTTAAAATTTTTGACTTCCCAAAATAATCCTAACAGGAAACGGAAAACAATTCCGCAGAGAATTATTCAATGAGTTATGTAAAATATTTAATATGAAACATATAACGACGAGCATGGCATACCCGCAAGCCAATGGAGCAGTGGAAAGCGTTCACTGTAGATTAGTGGAATATCTCAAAACCACAGGTAAGGAAATAGGTGATGAGGAACGCCTTTTGCAAGTTTTAGTTATAACAAAACCATACACAGTATAACTGGATATACACCGTACCGTATGAGTTAGAGCTTGAAAAACGTACAAATCAATAAGATTGAAGAGTGAAACAACATGACCACATTATAAATTTCAAACAATCAATATCTTTTTTGCATTTTCTTAGTCCTTATTATTTTAAAAATCACCTCCAAAAATTTTTAAAATTGGAGTTCTAACATCGTGAAATTAGTGAAAGTGTGCGCGCGCTTCCAGCAGTCCATACATGATGACTCAACGCAAGCAGTTGTTCGTAAAAGCTTTAAACGCGTTTTTCTCGAAGCTACTTTCTTTTAAATGACAGTTAATCTCCGAAACTACTCGGCTGATTTCAATGATTTTCGTCTTTTTTTGTTCGTTGAGATGTTTTGTATGTCAATTTACCACATTTCGTCAAAAATATCAATTGTAACATTTTTTAGCAGAGAATAGTGAAAAACAGGGGTGTTTTTTCAACCTTTTTTTCAAACACCCACCATTTGTTTTGGAGATTTTGGGCAAATTGTGGTAAATTGTCACATAGGGGACATTTCTTTTGAAGATGCCGTTTTTTTTGGTTCCATATTTACCAATCCTACGATTAATTGTGCGCTTAGGGACACCATTTTTTCGAGGTCTCGACCTTGGCGCCTCCTGGAAAGTGGTTAAAAAATTAAATTAAAAATTCAAATATTTTTGTATTCTATAAGCTTCAAATATAAGTTGAACAAAAAATTATTGTAACATCTTATACAGAGCTTGAAAAAAAAATTATTGAAACTGTTGTATTTTTTAGCCTCCTTAGGTGGTCAAGTACCTTAAACGAAAGAAAGACGTTTGACTATTTCGATCAACTCAGTACAGTACCACTATGGCAGAATTTAGTTCAAAAGCAAAGAAAAAGATTTTATGATCTAAACAAAAACCCAAAGTTAGATAGGATCAAAATGTAGGAGAGCCAGTAAAATATCAGGTAGGACAAAAAATTCTTGTAAGAAACGATAAGGGAAAATTAGAAACCAGACTAAAAGGACCACATGGGATTTTAAAAGTCAATAGTGACTACGTTACATAAAGTTGAAAATAACAAGCTTAAGTATAATAAGGCTAATATCAGACCTTACTTTTCAAAATCACGAGTCGGAACACGGCCAGGTGTGGAAACGTCAGAGTAACAAGCCTTGGTAAAAATAATGGATTAAAATTTTATTTCAAAGGTCAAGTAAAAGAAATAAGTAGTGGGTTGGGGTCGAAATAGCGTATGGTCAAATTACTGATTTCAAAATACTATATTTCAAAACTCTGTATGAAGAAAATTCTGTATGGACAAAATTCTGTAAGGGCAAAATTCTATATGAACAAAATGGCGTACTTTTATACATTATCAAAACCATTGTTTTTAAATACGGAATTCTTACATAATATTTTTTATTTTATTTTTTACTGTTTCCCCGAATAACTACATACATGTATAAAAACCAAGCGCGAAGAATACCTGAAGAATTTTGCTTCTGCAATGAAACCTATAACTTTAGCTTATTTAACAAAAATAAAAAAACAGAATTTTTCTTCTACAATCCAAATCAATATTTGTAATCCTTGCATCAATTTAGAATTGATCATTATTGAGATATACACATAAAAATGCAAGACGAAAGAGTCTATAATCTCTGCAGTATAATCTCTTCTCGTTCCTTACATAGGATAATTGGGGGTGGCCGTGGTGTAGTGGTACTAGCCATCGCTTCTGGCAGTCGTTCATTGATCTCCACGGAGAACAGACGTGTTTCGGCTTCTTGTGCGGAATAGTGAATCGAACATTAAGTGTAAAAATTACAGACAATTTTTCGAGTTATTCGGTAGTCTGGTGTTAGTGGCACTGAACCGACAAAGCAAGGGTCGTGGGTTCGATTCCCGAAAAACCCAAGTTCATTTTTATTTTTAAAAGTGTTTAAAAAGACAAATTATTACAGTAAACAAAGTACAATCGAACGATGAGTGGCAGTGAGCGGTCCGCTATGCCAATAGCGGGATCAGAAGGTGGCACGATGTCATCTGATGATGAGGCCGTTAAACCAGCCCACCAGAAACCAACAACAACAGCAGCAACATTAGAAATAAGAACAAAAAGGAGGAGGAAGCTTAAGCCAACTCCGAACCTGGTAAAGCGCCCTTCTCTTTCAACCTCAACCGAAAAGCTGCCGGGTGGAGCAAGGGAAGAGGCGCCAACAACGTCAAAAAGGGCGGCAGCTGAATCTGACCATGACAATTACCCATACGTGTCTGATGGTGTAGAAGGCCACTATATGGGTAACAATCGCATCTCTGACGGCTTCAGAGTCAGAGGACGAAGACGAGGAGGTTGCAGCTCTAAATAACAGCATCAAAGAGCTGCAAAACAAAGTACTGAACATTAAAGCTAAGCAAATGGCAAGGAGGGAGAAGGAGCAACAACAACTTCTGACCTCTCAGCAACAGTTGAACAGTACTCCACAACAACAAAAAATACAAAAACCGGTACAAGCTCTGGAGACAGAGCAACCACAGGCAAAACAAAAAATCCAAGAACACCAAAACAAACAACAACAGCAGCAGCAAAAACAGCCCCAAAAAAAGCAACAGCATCAAGGGTTCCACCTATCAACACATTCAAGATGGAACTTAAGGACACAATCGAACTGTGTAAGTCGGCCATAGGCTGTAATTTTTTCATTAAAAGATTAAGTGTAGATAGGCACGCGATCCACTGTAACACAGTGGAACGTTACAATAAAATAAAAAGCTTGTTAAGGGATTCGACGACAGAGTTTTTCTCCTTCACCCCGAAGGGGGAAAAGCTGCAAACTATGCTGCTGAGGGGGTTAGAGCCGTCTACTAGTCCGGAGGAGCCCCTCGCACTGCTCAAAGAGAAAGAGTGCGAAGAGCTCAAGTTCGAACGGCACAGCAAGCGAAGGTTGTTTCTCAGGCCCCAGCGCCTAGAGCACCGGAACCGGAAATGACATGCTAGCTATCTTGCTCTCTATACAGGGGCAGATGGCTCAGCTGCAACGTCAAATTACCGAGCAAGTTACGCGGGTAGATCAAATATACGCGCTGCTGTCGAGCCTAACGCGCCTTCAGTCGTAATGGGTACGTACATGGCGGAGCAAACCCTGAAGGTCCTTGCAGTGAATGTTAATTCACTGATTAGGATTGAGCGAAGAGCCACACTGTTCAAGTTGCTTAAAGACCAAGCCCCTGATGTGCTTTTGGTTAGCGAAACTAAGCTAACCAAAAAACACAAAATGAGGCACAGAAGGTATAAAATTATGCGAAGAAATCGACCCAACTCCATACAAGGAGGAGGCGTTGCAATGTTCGTAAGAAAAGGTATACGATTTAAAAGAATATACATTCGTGTAGTGCGTAGATTTCAGGTGCTAGAAGCATGCATCATGTATATCACTGTCCGTAGTGGAAAGCGGTTATACATGGTGTCAGTTTTTGCATCTAAGGCTACTCAATCCACCCTATTCATCTCAGAGCTCGAGACACTTTTCGATTTCTGAGACTGGAATTGGAGGAAAATTACTTCATTATCGGCGGAGATTTCAACGCCAAACATAGCGATTGGGGAAATAATACACCAAACACTACAGGGAACCTGCTATTCAATTGGTGGGGTCAGCACAGTGAACTGTCTTCGCACTTTTGTGTATGACAGTGACCATTGCGGTCTTAGTACCGAAATAACCGTTCCGAACGAAAATGCGGAATTGGATGAGTATGTTCAAAGGCATTCCTACAACTATAGTAGAGTGCGTTGGA
This sequence comes from Volucella inflata, assembly GCA_928272305.1. Lineage (NCBI taxonomy): Eukaryota > Metazoa > Arthropoda > Insecta > Diptera > Syrphidae > Volucella > Volucella inflata. Next base: position 92,411,081 of record OV743716.1, on the reverse strand, counting down.
CACACTCACTTCTCCAGGACACTGACTAGAGCACTCTCCTCGAATTCCAACAGAAATCTGTCAAACGAGGAGATTGACAGGTATCGAAAACTAATGGACGAGACAATTAAACGGACTATGGACGCAACGATACCTCGGTATCAACACACTGACAACGAAGACTTATTCCGCAACGCAACTATTGACGCACTTCACCGACATAAAAGTAGACTACTCTCAAGACTGAAGACCTTGTACAGACAGTTTACTGACAGACACAACCCGGAGATTTTGACATTAAAGTCGTCGATCAAAAACCTCCAAACATTAATAAAAGAAAATTACAGGGCTTCTGTAAATTTGTATTGGAACAACAAAATTCGGGCTGTAAACACCAGCAACCCGAATATGTTCCCGCAAATAAATAAAATATTTCGAAGGAAAGATCAAAACAACCTTGTATGTCTAAAAATCGCCCGAACGACTGACAACGAACGCATACTCTCAACAGCAGGCATAGATCCAAATGAAGCTGTTGATGATGACAACTTCTTTGTGATCGAAGATCCGCAAGAGAAGGTAGAGGCTATAGGAGCGACTTTCCAGGAAGTGTACAAGACAAATGACATCATTGGTCCCAACCACGACCTGGAAAATCGAGTCCTTGTCCACAATTTCTACCTTCGAAATGAAATAGTGAATTGGCGAATCAAGAACTCGGGTTTCACCCAGTTCAGTGATGAGAATATGGCAAATAATGTCATCGCCAATGAAAGGGAACAACCCCCGTTCATTTCGAAGGAAGACCTTCACACGATCTTCGACACAATTGTTATTAAGTTGACTCGAAGGCACATTGCAAGAGCAATGACCTCGTCGAACAACCTGATCTCCGGGGCTTTCTACCCTTATTATTTGTATCATGAGATACATAGCTTTGACGGCTTCATTCCCTCATAAGCGTTCCTCTACCTCGATATGAAAGGTCTGATCCAGGACATTAGCGGTGCCGTTAATCTTCCACGTCACTCGAACAGCTGCGGACAGGCGATTCAACTACGACAGAGACGTCGCACACGGCAGTGCGGAGCGTCTCCGGTTTAGTAGGGCGGTAGGGAGTCGCGACATGAGGGATGTTGCTCGGCATCACCAACAATTTTGGTGGCTTGCAGAAGGGGAAGCTCCGTTGTCGAATTCCTCCAATACTTGATAGCTTCGTTAGGGAGCAGAGTGGGTCTGCCTATTATTAGACATGGCCGGCTTACATAGGTGTAGGTAGGTTTAAGGTAGAAATAAGAGAAAAAAAAATAAAAAAAAAATTAAAAAAAAAACAAATTATCGAGATGGGTAATAATTTCTTGTAATTCTCTCAAAAAAAATAAATAAATTTGTATATAGTTACAAAACAAAAAATTAGTATAAGTAGATTAAGTAGTTTGTAGATTAGTTTTTATGCTTAGTCTTAAGTTTTATATATAAACAAAACAAATCCATTTACTAAGTTTTTTTTTTTTTTTTTTTTTAATAATAAAATTGTTTTCCTAGTTTTAAGTATATTTAGTATTGAATAATATAATAAAATAACGTTCGTACGTCGAAAGACATATTTAATTGTTAGGTTTAACTTAGAGTGTCCGCATGGGGCCAGTAAGTTAGAATTAAGATAAATTGTAAGTTAATTAAGCTACTTTTTAAGGATTTTTTTTGTATAGCAAGTAAGAATTAATGAATTGATATAATGAAAAAATGCATTGAAAATGAAAAAAATGAATGAATGAAAAAAATAGCCATCGCTTCTCACTCGAACGGTCAAGGTTCGTATCCGACTCATGACAAGTTTTTCATTGTGTACTTGGAACTTAGTCAGAAAAATCTGCGTGTGAAGGCATAACACCGACATGTAGATTTGGCTGTTGTAGAGTTTCAAGCACAAGACAACCGTTAAAATGCACAACCTGAATCATTCCGAGTGAAGAAAAACTCTCCGTCCTATTCGGACTCCCACCCCTGGAAAGTAAATATCGAAACCAAACACACCTGAGTTTCAAACCACTACATCCAAACAACAACTTTCCTTTCTCCTTCTTCTATCTTTCCGCCCGCGCCCTGGCGATAGTAAAAGGGTATCATAAACCCCTGGAGGCGCGCGTAAATTATATATAAAAAAAAAAATACATTCGTAATACTCATTGAATGAGTATCAAACAATTGCAACAAGTGTCAATTTTAGTTTCACGTGCTTTACGGTGTTATTAAAATAAAAAATAATTTGTTGTTGAAATGTTTGTTGCTTGCTTTTTTGTTATTTGTTTAAATATGAATACCTCGGTAGTAATGTCCAATAAAGGAAAGCAGAAGTTAATGGCTGACGGTTACCCATTGTATTTGGAGCGTACACTTTTTCAAAATATAGAATTGTATCATAAGCAGCATTTCGAAAAACAGAATACTGCACTTACGATATTCTGTATATACAGCATTTTAGATAAACAGCATTTTGCCCTTACAGAATTACATTGAACATTCGAGTGATTTTTGTCCCATCTGCATAGACATAAGGTGGAGAAGGAAACATAACGACGAACTGTACGAACTGCACGGGCTGTACAACGGCATCGACTTAGCCAGAAGAGTGAAGGTCCAACGACTGAGATTGCTGCGTCATGTAGGACAGATGGACACCAGCGCTCCGGTCCGAAAAGTTTTCGAATCCGCCTAAAAGGGATAGCCAAGCAGAGGGCTCAGATGCCGTACGCATCGCACGTGCGAAACTTAAATCAACTAGCGAAAGATAAAACTGGCTGGATATGCTCATTGGCTGAGGACTAGGTCCTTCTCGGACTGTAGCGTCATATTTAGTAAAACTGCATGTCCTATACTGTAAAAATTGAATACCCAGCCATTATACAGAAATACCAATTGAATTGTCGAAACAAAAAAATGAACAAACAAACAAAAAAGTGTCAAAGACAACCTTCATTGGAATGACTATATGCGAAATGTCTAGATTTCCTTAAACGATGTAAAAAATATTTCACCCGTCTGATCTTTCCTCGATATACAAGGCCAACAAATTGGAGTACTATGCTCATATCCGGGCAAGTACCTCTAAGACCTCTTTGCACTTGCTAGATGGGATTCAGAACCTCGCGATAAAACTTATTGGTGATGGTAATATAGTCAATGGACGACCCTGAACACTGAAGTTATGTGTTTTATAACTCGCTAATGAATTACCCCGCAGAGCCCGAAAATTTTAGAAAAAAAAATTATTTGTTCTAATATATGGTTTTCGTAACAAGAAACATCTAAACTGTTTTAAATTTTAATTTTTTGGCTTTTTTTGAGGTTACGATATATTTTTCAATTTTTGAAACTTATTCTGTAACTGTTTTATTTATTTAAATGAATTTCATATTTCCTTTGTTTTAACTTTATTAAATTTTGCTCCTTGATCGGATGCTGCAGCTGGCTCACAAAAAGCCTCCAATAGTTTAAATGTTCACTAACAAACTCTTCAACTATGCAAACTAACGATGTATGGGGAAGTTTTGAAGCGTAAGTGATGGAATGCAAATACTTGCAAGAGTGCATAATGATCTGGATGATCGCGTCATTCATCGAATTTAAAAAGGAAGGTGGAATGTCATTTAAAAACAAAAGAACTTCTAATCTTGGATGTTGAATTTTTATGTGGTTACTTATATTTTGCGAAACCATCATTTATGTAATTATTTATGTTACAATCGATATCCAACATAGAAATATTTGGCTTTTTATTTTTCCATTTTTCTTGCTTTCATAACTTTTTGCTATGGAGTGAGATGAGCACATAAAATATTTTTGTGCAATGGGCTATGACCATTGGCATTTCTTTTTTTCATTTGTACTATGTAAAAATTTGTAATTTTATGTTCTTTGGCATCGATGTTCAATCGGTGGTTGAAAAGTGTTTTCAGGTTATCTTGGACATTGTTTTTATTTACCTTGGGTACACCAACAATTTCCATTTCTACTTACGTTTGTTTGTATCAGTTTACAAGATTCAAATATTCAAGTACTTTATTGACTCTTAATATAAAAATATAAATATGGGGTCTGTTAGTCTGTTTCATTCTAATATAAAGCGGCTGCAAGTATGGCCTGCTTGCTCTATTGCATAATAGTATGCTATTGCTCACCCTCACTCAGGTGTAACAAACATAAGAGTAATTTTTAAGCATTAAAGTATAGTTAAAGAAAATAAGTTACAAAAAAAAAAATAAAATTATTATTGATTGAAATATACATTTAAATAATTAAGCGATTCGAATTCAGTTAACGTTAACATGTTAAAATTCATATTATGTTTGACCAATAGAAAATTTCGTATAAAAGTAAATGGTTCCCTTTCCAATGTCAAAGATCTTAAAAACTGAATCCCGCAAGGTTCCCCACTCTCCGTAGTATTATTCATGATAGCCTTTAACGATATCAACCTTATCCTATCAAGGTACAGTCCAATAAGACATTGTCTATATGCTGATGATTTAATCATATTTACTAAATGCAAGGATCGCTTAAAAGTATCCACAACATTTTTTAACATCATGGCAGATCTTGAAGCCTGGTGCGAAGTATCAGGCTCCAAGATCTCAGCCGAAAAAAGTAACATACTTCACATATGTAGAAAAACTAGCTGCACTAAGCATATAGATCTTAGATTTAATTCCATAAATATCTGCAATGTAAACTATCTTAAATTACTTGGAATAACGTTCGACTGTAAATATAGCTCTAAAGAACATTGTCTAGAACTTAAGAAAAGCCTAGCTACCAGGCTAAATATTGTTAAATTCTTAGCTTCGAAAAATAGTGCTGCTCATACTAATACATTGATCAATGTCACCAAATCAATTATCCTTTCTAAAATCGACTACGGCTTAGTAATATACGGCAGATGTTCGAAATCATCTCTACAATATATAAAATCCCAATACCATACCTCGGCCCTACTACATACTACTCCCATCAGAAATATCCTCACCGAAAGTGGTCTCCCGTCGATGGGCACAGATTTGATTACCTAACTTCTCTTCTACTCGCTAAAATCGCAGTATCCCGGAAAACCCCCATATTAAATGACATCAAAAGGATATTAACAAGGAAGAACCTGGATAAAAACCCGTCAGCTCTCACCAACGCCATTAAATTCTCGAAGGATTATGATGTCCCAATCGAAGACCTTACGAACCGCTTTCCAACTCAACCACCCTGGCTATTACCAAAAGAATCTATCAACATAGACCTAGCCAAGAGCTCGAATGTCTCAAATAAAGGTATAAAATGTGTTTTCAGGCAAATGTTTGAAGAAATACGGCGAAAGCACGACAACTGGTCTTTCATATTCACCGATGGGTCTAAAAGCATAAATGGTACATCATTTGCAGTGGTCGATGAGGAGGGTAAAACCTTGAGTAAAGGGCTTTTACCAGATTACTGCTCCATCCTATCCGCGGAAACTCTGGCTATCGTACGTGCCCTGGAATCTACCTCTTGCAGAAAATCTATTATCTGTACAGACAGCCTCTCTACATTAAAAAGTATACTAAATACCAACAACAACAGTAAAATAATAACAAATATACGAGACAAACTTATACGGGCTAAGGGAAAAATTAAATTACTATGGATACCAGGCCACATCGGTATTAGAGGGAACGAAAATGCAGATCAAGCAGCGAAACTTGCAGTGAAGGAGCCCCTTATCACCTCCCCCACCATAAATAAAAGAGATATCGAAAGGAAAATAAAAAGCATTTGGTCCGAAAAGATTAAAAATGAATGGAGTAATTATAATTCAACCCAAGTGGAACACATACAGCATATCCTCCAAGTGTAACCCCCCTTATGGCAAGGTGTTACATTCGACTACGCCTCGGACACACCAACCTTACCCACTCTCATCTCATAAATAAATCCTCTCAGCTGAACTGTTACTTCTGCCAAAGCGACATCCCACTTTCAACCAAACATCTCGTTTTCGATTGCCAAAAAATAAAATCCATATCTAAAAATATCTTTAATAATAGTAGTTTTCACGAACTTCTCGCTCATCCTACTGAAAAGAACATAAAGAAAGTTGTTGAATTTCTTACTGCAATATTGAAATCTGAAATCTTATTCAAACTAGCCGAAAGCCCTGGTAGCTAGTGCTATAGTATAGATTAAAAAATTGTAATTATATTACCTTTTTTTTTAAATAAATAATAAAAGATTATGTTTGGAAGATGAGACTGAGAACGAAGGGGGCTTTGACTGACTAGAAAATCATGATCTTCGTTGAAGTTGTCCCAGTTGGTATCTTTAAAGGAGTTATAAGCATCGAGGTTACATAGGAGGATTTCTGAACTTTCGATACTGATTTCGTGAGACAGCGGGAAGTGTTCCGTGAAGGAAAGAAGAGATGTTATGGAATAGTTTTGATTTAAATGATTTGTAAGGTGATTGGATACAAGAAAGTGATCAAGAAAAGAGGAACTTCTTGGGAAGGTGGGAGAGGATGAAGTTAGATTAATAGTGATGGTTTATGGTTTTTAAGTCAGTTTTCAAGACTGGAACTGTTAATGTTATGCCTAGTGTGTCCCGAATTCGGGCTTTTGGCATTCGGGTCACCCCCTAGGAAAGCACGCCATTAGCACAAATTATAACATCTTCCGATTGGATGATTAACGTACGACGCCATTTGCAAAAATTATAACATCTTTCGATAGGAAGATTTGACACTTGTGAACTAGACAGCTGCAGAATACAAACAGACAAGCAATGGAGCGCTATACTCCGCTGTCAAGCCATCCTCAATCCCAACAACGAAGAGGACGATTTTGTGTCGAAAATCATCATGAGTGACGAGGCGCATTTCCACTTAAGCGGTTACGTCAATAAGCAAAATCATAGTTTCTGGGGCACTGAAAACCTGCGTATGATGCACGAAGAGCCATTACATCACTGTTACTGTGTGGTGCGGCGGTCACGCGGGAGGATGATTGGGCTGTATTTTTTTGAGGACTCCATTGGCAATGCGGTCACTGCTGTTGGCGAACGCTTCGGGGCAATGATAAACGACTTCTAACTGCCGGAATTAGATGAGCGGGGCTTGGTGAACATGTGGATTCAACAAGACGGTGCAACCGCAAGCACAGCATGAACCACAATGGATATTGTGAAGGAAACGTTTCCTGGTCGCGTATTCTCCCGTTTTAGCGATTTGGCATGGCCAGCAAGATCGCCCGATTTAACTATTCCAGACTTCTTTCTTTGAGGCTACTTTTGAAGTCGCGGGTTTATGCCAACAAGCCTCAGACAATCGCAGCCCTTAAGGAGAATATTCGACAGGAATGCGAACAGTTATCAACGAAAATCTTGCGGAAAGCCATGGAAAATGCGATAAAACGGGCACAAATATGTATCAACACTCGCGGCAGCCACTTGGCGGATATCATCCTCTCCACTTAACAGATAAAATTGTAAAGATCCAACTAGAGATTTCCATCACTCAAAATCTTTTTTTGTTTTATTTAGGCAAAAAGTAACTCAAAGACAAAATTGTATGATTAATTTTGCGCCACCTTGTAGAACCAATGAGCAGATTTTTTTGAATATTGTTATTGATGCTTATTGATTTTGATGCTGAGGAAAATGGAAGAAAATAAGTTGGGCATCCAATCAACGTGAACGTAGCGAATGATTTTTTTTTTTATGGCTATGGCAACACCTTGCTGGGAGTTGTTGGGAATGAAGTTATATGTATCAAGATTGACATTCATTCTGTCACTCAGATGTGCCCCATGGATGAATGCAATTGCAATATCGTTGGCTAGCAAAAATTTTTGTAATTCAATTCTCCTGCAATGACGAGATATAAAAAGACAGATATTTCAAAACCATAATTAATTTTGACTTAACATGATTTGATTGACAAGGTCGAGGTAGACTAATTTCTTCTGAAAAACAGAGTCAGAATTGTCTAGATTTTTCATAGTTTTCAATTTTTTGCTTTTTCCATCGAAAAAGGTGTTTGATAAATTGAAAAATTGGCTTAAGGAGTTATTGGTCAATTTAAGCCTAGGTCTTATATCACCAGAGAGATTCTTGGCTTGGTAGAAGAGACTGGCATAAGAAATCTTCGGTGAGGTAACGGAGGTGGAATGGATAAGATTTTTCAAGTCCTTATTTTTTTCCCTTTTCTCTCCGGCCATTTGAAAAGTTTTCTTTCTCTGGAGTTCATATTCTTTAAAGGCTGAATAGCCCTTATAATTAGCAGCGTTGTCTCTAGCGTAGTTGACACAGGTTGGTCTTGAACCTTCCCCCTTGATGGAGCATAGGCCGGGCTCATGTGAGTTATTACACTTAACACACTTGTAATTATTGGCACAGTTTTTGGCCAGATGTCCAAATTTATGGCAACGTCTGCACTTCATACCCCCATTGTTACCTTTAGGTTTCTCCCAGATGACTCTAGTATCAAATTAACATTTAATCTTTACAATACCATAAGTAGAGGTGCCCGGAAGGAGTTTGACGAGAAAGGGGTTGTAAGTGATGTGGAGAATCTCAGAACTTTATCTATATTGAGAGCCTGAAGTTCTTCAAGAATTTCATCTTGTTGCTAGTCGAGGGTTAAGCCCCTTAGAATTAGGTTCATTTCCCTATCCTCTTTCAGAGTGAAGGAATAAGCACTATACTCTTTGGTTTTTCTGAGGAGCTCCATTAGCCCTCGGTGTGCGCCCCGACCCCCAACGTGGATTATGCTATTTCTGCCGCGGTTCACCACTTTGAATTCAACGTTTTTCGCATTCACATAGATCACAAATAAGTTTACGAATATCTATATTTTATCTGATAATGGGAGGACAAAGCTTAGTTTTTGCCAGTTTTTGGACTTGGATTGGATTTGGTTCCTTTCAAGGTAGGTATATTGATTGGTGAGCTGTTGCTGGGTGTTCAATATTCTAAAGGTTTTCCTCTTGGATAATGCTGCGATTGGAGTTATTATTACTTGGTGACGGGCGTCCGATATTAGGTGCAATTCGAATAGTTATATCCTGTGGAAAGGCAAATTGGTTATAGTTGTCTTTGTCGTAACTATTGCTGCCTTATGTCACTTAAAGTCAAAGTTAGTCTACTTTAGTAGTTCATCAACACTTTTATATTGGGTCTATAACTTAATTCGTGCGGTTTGCTAAGAGATGGCGTAACTTGTATTATTCCATTGTTATTATTCCATTGGAACATGCGTTGGAAAGCTACTGTCATTGTATGTCATTCATTTGAAGCGCAAACAACAATATTTTTTTTTCACTCAAATATATCGAACTTTGTGCCTGAAAAAGTGTGTTTGCGGGGAGTTCTTCTTTATTACTTTAATATGAAGAAAACTGCTGCCGAAAGTCATCGTATTTTGGTGGAAGTTTATGGTGAACATACGCTAGCTGAGCGAACGTGCCAAATGTGGTTTGCACGATTTAAAAGTGGTGATTTTGGCTTGGAAGACTATGAACGTCCTGAGCAGCCAAAAAAGTTTGAAGATAAAGAACTGGAAGCATTACTCTATGAAGATTATTGCCAAACACAAGAAGAGCTCGCAGAATCTTTGGGTGTCACTCAAGCAGCCATTTCAAAACGTTTAAAAGCAGCTGGTTCCACATGAACTCAAGCCGAGAGACGTCGAAGGGCGGTTTTCATGTCCGAAATGCTGCTGGAACGCTACAAAAGGAAGTCATTTTTGCATCGGATTGTTACTGGTGATGAAAAATGGATCCATTACGACAACCCCAAGCGCAAAAAATCATATGTGAAACCCGGCCAACCAGCCAAATCAACAGCAAAGCCGAATATCCATGGCGCGAAGGTAATGCTCTGTATTTGGTGGGATCAGATGGGTGTGCTGTATTATGAGCTGCTAAAACCGGGTGAAACCATCAATAGACAACGCTACCGAACACAATTAATCCGTTTGAAGAGAGCAGTAGCCGAAAAACGCCCGGAATATGCGATCAGATACGAGGCAATAATTTTCCATCATGACAACGCTCGGCCTCACGTTGCTATTCCGGTTAAGAACTATTTGGAAAACAGTGGATAGAAAGTCTTACCCCACCTGCCTTATAGCCCAGACCTTGCCCCTTCTGACTACCATTTGTTCCGGTCGATGCAGAATGCCCTCACTGAAATACGGTTCACATCAGAACAGAATATCAAAAATTGGGTTGATTAATTCTTGGCTGCCAAGCCGGCGCAGTTCTTTTGGGATAGGATCCACAAATTGCCAGAAAGATGGGAAGAAGTCATAGCTTCAGATGGGCAATACTTTGAATAATACTATTGTACATGTTTTTCTTAAATAAACGTTCAAATTTTGAAAAAAAAAAAACCGCACGAATTAAGTTATATACCCAATAGTTAAAAACATTTATGAATGGGTTTGCTCTCAATTTTGTGTCCCAAACGCATTTTCGTGTATCGACTCGCTAAAAATGTTAGAAAAGGCTCTTGAAGAATCAGTTATATCAAAAATATGTGCCTATGCGTGGTACAAATCATTCAAGGAGAGCAGAAAGATCGTAGAAAACACACCTCATACAAATACCACTTCCTCAAATTGTTAAAATATCAAAAATAAAATTAAAAAAATTGTGTTAGAAAGTTACCATTCCAATTGATAGAAAGCTTGTGATTTGAATGCCTCTGATGAGTCCATGCGTACGTTTTGGTGGTTATTTTTGGCATGAGACGCGTCGCTGTCAATTTGTACCAAAAGAAATTAATTTTTTACACTAACAGTAATGACGGTTGACTAACGATCAGAAACCTACGGCATTGGTGTGTTACAACAGCGGGGTAAATTTTAAACGTGGTAAAATAAATGTTGTTTGAAAAATAAAAAAATATATTTTTTAATAAACAATTTTCGCTACATGTTGCATACACAGTTGCCTCTCTGATATTTATACATGCACAACAATAAAACTAGAGGATCTAAACAAGAAATTTTAGATGAATTCCTTTAGTCTACTCCTCATCGCAATCCAACTCCTTCATTGCAATTTAAAACAAAGGGAATATATCACACAACACTTTGGTGGTGATGGTGTTTACAGCACGAAATTAAATATTATTTGTTTCACCCTTACGGGTAGGCGTTAGAATATACCAGCGGTATGAATGCCTGTCGTAAGAGGCGACTTAAATCCACCTGGGCCGGATTCCTAGATCCGTGAGGGGGCGAGTAAATGCCGCCACTCAAACAAGAATTCCATCCTCAAAGCAAGATGTTACGAGGGCGGGTCAATAAGTCCGTGACTTTTGGATTAAAACACAGATTTTTTGATAAAAAAATAATTTTATTTTTCAACGTAGTCTCCCTTGAGCTCTATACACTTTGTCCAACGCTTCTCCAATTTTTTTATCCCTTCCAAAAAAAATGATTTGTCGAGGTCCTCAAAATAGGCCTTTGTTTGCGAGATGACTTCATCATTGGAGTCAAATCTTTTTCCACCAAGCCATTTCTTCAGGTTTGGGAACAAGAAGTAGTCGCTCGGAGCCAAATCTGGAGAATAGGGTGGATGAGGGAGCAATTCATAGCCCAATTCATGGATTTTTGCCATGGCAACTGCACATGTGTTTGTGGTCGACTGTGAGCAAACGCGGCACCCATCTTGTGGAAAGCTTTCTCATGCCCAAGTGATCATTCAAAATTGAAACCACTGAGCCATGCGAGATCCCTACGGCTTCCACAATCTCTCGCACTTTCAATCTTCGGTCGGCCAACACCATATCGTGATTTTTTTCGATTGTTTCGGGTGTAGAGACCTCAACTGGGCGTCCAGGACGTTCGGCATCTTCAGTGCTTGTACGGCCACAACGAAATTCAGTAAACCACTTTTTTACCATTGAAATCGATGGTGCAGAGTCCCCATAGTATTTATCAAGCTTAGCCTTGGTCTCGGTAATGGTTTTTTTTCGCAAGAAATAATGCTTAATAAGTACACGAAATTCACTTTTTTCCATTTTCTCCTCAAATTAGTGAGTCATCTGATAAAAATAGCTGTCAAACACAAACTAACTGACGCAGCAAGTTTAAATTTTGACAGGAGTCAACTGACAGATGCCTGTTGACAGGAGCAGTGTTGCTGTTTCAGTAAAGAGGTCAGAAATTCAAAAAGTCACGGACTTATTGACCCGCCCTCGTATGCGACCCGTGCTAAGGCTTGAATGGTGCTCGGTATGTAAAACCAATAGAGCACCGCGAACAAAGCCCTCCGGATACGTGGCGTCCTGTGGTTGTAACGTAGCCTTACCGCATTACACGGGTCTCTGATGCAGTGGACCTCCCTTCCCCCATAATCGTGGGATCTAAATATTGAACTAAACAAAAACAAAAGATACAAACAACGCCAATAACGCAGTAAACTCAACGAATTTACTGCAGTCGTTTGATCTCTTCTCTAAAAGTTCAAGGGTATCACGATCTCCACCACCAAGAATGAATGTCTCCGGGAAAACAAGTCCGCCGGAAACGCCTACGCGCGAAAAAACGGACTCAGCGAGTAATAAAAGCTTGGAGGAGGAAAACACACTCTGTACGAAGCTTAAGCAAATGGAGCTACTTTTTCAAGAGCTCAACAAAGAAGAAGATATACTCCGAGAGCAAAACAAGACTCTAAAAAAAAGCATGTAAACGAAGCCCAAGAAAGCAGTCCACTCCACTCAACTAATTGGGAATACCATACGGACGAAGAAGAGCTTACACGCTAAACAAAGCTGGTTCTTATACCGGAGTCGTTCCAGATAAGAACCAGGAGTCACAAAAAAAAGCAACTCCCAACAAAATTACGTCTTCTATCTCCAATCAACATTGTTGGGGTTTCAAACTATAGCAAGTTGCATTGCTTTCTCAAAGAAACGCTAAAATCTAAGTATAAGGTTACATCACTGCGCAATAATGTGTGAAAAGTTAACTTCGACGACTCTGATGACTACCGAGCATTGTTCGACAGATTAAACACCGAGAAGATCCATTGGTACACTTTCCAAAACAAGTCAGAAAGACCATTACGTGTAGTAGAGAGAGGATTTCACTCTTCGTGCACTAAAGACGACATTATAAGCGTGGAGGTCGCAAAAGTCCAAAAATAAATAAGATATCTATAGTATTAAAACTATTCTAAATACCGTAGTCAAAATCGAACGTGTGCGTAAGAACACAAGATCGATCCCGCAATGTAAAAGCTGCCAAAGCTTCAATCATACGCAGACTTACTGCCAAAAAGAACCGCGTTGCGTAAAATGTGCCGGTAAACATCTCTCAGAAGAGTGCAAGTTAAATAAAGAACTTCCAACGTCCTGCATAAATTGCCAAGCAAAGCATCCAGCAAACCATCGTGGGTGTGAAGTGGCGAAAGAACTCCAAAAAAAAAGGCGCGATACGCTTAAAAAAAAAAACCGTACGCCCAAACCCAAAAGCAACTTACCATATATTGCTAAAGAACAGGCAGTGAAAGAACGAAAATCCGTCGTGGTAAAATCGAAGGATATACAAAAAAAGATCGCGAAGGAAAAACCGCCACCGATTGACGGGCTAACGTATGCACAAACAGCATCGCAAGGAAATAAAAAAAGCGGTGTTACGCCAGATCAAGTGGCACACGCTTTCTCCCTAATTATCGCGACTCTTGAGGAGCAAAGCAGAACAAATAAATTATAAGTTGAGAAATTGAGCAATCTCGAGAAAGAAATACGTAAAACTCGATTTCAAGAATTTATATGAAACAAGTGCTTAAAATATTGACGTGGAACGCAAACGGCCTTATTAAAAAACTCGACGAGCTGGAAGTGTTCTGATAAAATGCCAACATAGACATTTGCTTGATTTCTGAAACTCACTTGAGGAAAGGACTTCGTGTGGAACTAAAGGGATACTGTGCTTATCATGTATACCATCCATCAAAAAATGCCAGAGGCGGATCCTCATTGTTCATTAAAGATTGTATTGAGCACTCTATAAATATGAAGACTGAAAGCGATGCAATGCAGTTAAGTTCAGTTCGCGTAAGACATAACCACCTGCACTACAACATCGCATCCATTTATTGTCCTCAGCGATGCAAACTAGAAAAGAATGACTTTAAAGAGATCTTTGATTCACTCGGACCGGATTTTATAATTGGTGGTGACTTTAATTCGAAACATACCTTCTGGCGCTCAAGATGTAATTCAACGAAAAACAGGAAACTCTATGAAGCCGGTATGCAATGTAAAGTTGACTTTTTCTCGACAGGAAAACCAACATATTGGCCTTCGGATATAACAAAGACCCCTGATCTTGTAGACTTCTTTGTCACAAAGGGAGCAGCCAAAATTTCTACAAACATCGAGGAAAGTTATGATCTCTCCTCAGATCACTCACCTCACCTCACCTCCTCAGAAAGAAGTGGCCCTTAGATTAATTAACTACAAAACCAACTGGAACAGTTTTAGAAACTACTGCAATGAACATAAGCGTGTCGCTAAAAACACAAAACGACAGATTCATCAAAGTCATGCAGAACACTGCCTGGAACAACACTCCAACTAGCAGAAAAGAGAAAGCAAGCAGTAAAATAAAATATCCGTCGGAAATGAAAGAAAAGAGGAAAGCGCGTAAAAGATGGCAACAATCCCGTACTACCACGTACGTACGAACCACTTATGCAACAAATTGAAAAAAGCAATACGAGATTACAAAAATCGAAATATCTCTACATATCTCGAAGGTCTTACTGCCGAAAAAAGTTCAAATTACTCCCTCTGGAAAGCCGTAAAAGGTATCAAAAAGCCTCAAATGCAATTTCCTCCCAATATCTATAATATTTGAAAAACTACTATTGAAGGGATTGCAACCGATCATTGAAGAGAGACGTCTAATTCCTGAACATCAATTCGGTTTTAGAACTAAGCACTCCACAATTCACCAGGTTTATAGTATTACGAATGAAATTGAGAAAGCCTTAGGGGAGAAAAAGATATGTTCTAGCGTGTTTCTTGACGTGTCTCAAGCCTTCGATAAGGTATGGCACGAAGGCTTGAATTTGAAGCTAAGCCAGGTTCTTCCGAGAGAGCTGCATACGATTCTGAAATCGTACCTGGAAAGCTGAATTCCGTTCCGCGAGGAAGTGTGCTTGGCCCGGTATTATTTCAACTCTATGCTCGAGACATACCGGAAGAATCAGGTACCATAGTAGCCACGTTCACGGACGAAACGACAATACTAGCTACAGATACTTCAGTCGTGTTAGCTACTGGAAAGCTACAAACGGCTTTGGATAAAATCTACGAGTGGACAAAGATATGGCGAATTGTTCTCAAGGAGACCAAATCTACTCATGATAATTTTACTTACCGGAAAATAAACAACCTTCCCATTTTCATCAACTCGGTACAAATACCACATGCAAATGAAGCAAAGTATCTAGGAATGACATTAGATGTGAAACTGAAATGGAAGCCGCATGTTAGGAAGAAACGTGATGAACTTGAAAATAAAATCAGACAAATATATTGGCTACCAGGAATACATTCCAACCATAAATAACAAACTGCTCATCTATAAGCAAGAGCTTAAAATTGTTTGGACGTACGGTATACAACTTTGGCAACCGAAGTATTCTCCAAACCTATCAAAACAAAGTTCTAAGACAAATCGTAAACGCCCCATGGTATATCAGAAACAGTGACACCCACAGAGACTGAGGAATAGTTACCGTCTAGGAAGAAATAATGAACTTTGCTCTCAAACTCCGTATTCGTCTTCATGGTCATTGTAATAATAAAACACTCTAAATTTTGGACGAGACAGACCTAGTCCGTCGATTACAAAGAACGAGACTATTCGATCTGGGGCGATAAGGACTATCCGCATATAATAGCGGTACTAGCAAGTGCTTTTGCTGGGAAGCTACCTGCCCCACGCGAACGTTGTTTGAAACGGAAACTACTTGAATAGGCAACTTAGTTGTAGTCGTTAGGTGGGGTGTTTTTAGTGAGTAAGGATCTCACACTACTATGAGCCACGGGTTCATAATGTCTATGAAGATTTTCACACCTACCTGCCAAAAAAAAAACTTCAACTTCATTGGGAACGGTTTTCTCGATACTGAGAATGCAGTGCTGATTGTCTTCTAGGAATGTCCGTAGGCAGTAATAGTGTGTAGGCTTGTACCTGTCAGTTCAATACGTAAACAGAAGCAAATCCAGAAAAAGAGCCATATCTGAGAATTCTCTTTTGATTCTGACTTTAGAAATCGATAATGGGCCTCGAGTTTTGGGATAATAAAGAGGGTAATGTACACAGACACCATGTGTTGTATAACTGCTTTTCACTAGGTGGCGGGATGTACACGATGCTTGCTTTAACGCCTGAAACCTACGCACAATACGCTGGTGCACTCGTTTAAATCTTAAGCCCTTAGAGTAGAAATGAATGTCGTTACATCACCTCCTACGACAAATCACTAAACAGCGCATAAGTATTAAAAAAAATAGTATGTAAAATTAGTTTAAATTAGCAAGTCTCTAACGAAAGAGAGTACAATAATAAAAAGAAAACTTCTATATAATATTTCATGTAATACCAGCTCAAGTAATATTCAAATATTTAACTTGGAGTTTACGAAATATAAGGGTATGTATCATAAAATATTATTTTAAAAATCAAAACCTTTTAATATGGATACTGCTTCACGGGATAGCCACACTGGATATAATACATCATCATGTAGTATTGAATCAAAAAGTTCATCTTCATTATCAGCTTCAAAAGGTGGCTGTCCAGCCATCATTTCATACATTAATACACCCAAAGCCCACCAATCCACAGATGCACCATACTCCTGTTCCTTCAGTATTTCTGGTGCAATATAGTCGGGAGTGCCGCAAAAAGTTGTTGTTAATGCACCATTTAGTATACCCTCCTATAAATAAGTTACCTTGAAAATAGGAAAAATTTAGATTAAAAAAAAAACCTTGCACATTCCAAAATCAGCAAGTTTGCAATGACCTTCTTGATCAAGCAAAATATTATCCAGCTTAAGATCACGATATATCACTCCGTGAGAGTGAAGAAACTGTAAAGCTAATGTAACTTCAGCAGCATAAAACGCCGCACGAGCTGCTTCAAATCGGCGGGCCTTTTGTATTTGAAACATTAAATCACCTCCATTAACATACTCCATAACGAAAAACAACCGCTCCTGAAAACAAAACATTGAATAGAAGTTAAAAATATAATAGAAATATTACCGGCGTTTGAAAACAACAATGTAATGCTGTTAAAAATGGATGTTTCGCTGCTAATGCTAAAATACGTTTTTCTGTCATCGTACAATCTACATCATCGTCCTGAATTATAGTATCTTTTTTTAAAACTTTTACAGCATAAATTTCATCAGTTCCTTTTTTTTCCGCTAGCATGACTTTTCCAAATGAACCTTTTCCTAGTACTTTAATGAAGTTAAAGTCCTGAAGTGTCGATTTCCCTGACCGATTTTCAAAATACTGGTAGGTATTTGAGTTTGGCTGTTGATTAGTTATATTGCCACGTATTGAAGATTCACCTTCTCCACAATCCTTCCGTTCAATAGAAAAGTGATCTTCTCCAGTTGGTTGATTCAGATACTGTATGAAAAAAGAAAAATAAATATATACTACACACATGCATGTATTAGGTTGCTCAAAAAGAAAATGTAAGGTTTTATATTATAGTACAGCCCTAAATGTGAATTTCTCAACTAAAATCAATGTCAGATGGTACGATTTTATTTTTTTATAAAATAAAGTGCTATTTTTGTTTAAATTTGAGACTTCTAAGACTTTATAAAAATACCGCTTTATTGTTTTTAAAAATTATTTCGACATGTTTATTATATATTATATTATATTATTGTTTATTATATGTTTATTTAAAGGCTTTTTACTATACAAATTTTGTATACAAAGTTTGAGCCAATTTTTCACCCGAAATTGTATTTAATAAATTGCGTTTCACTTCAGAAAAACTAAATACACGAGTTTCATAAAAATAATGATTCAAAAACATTTTAGTAAATATTTATATTTTAACCCATCAGAAAATAACATGTCGCATTGAAATCAAATTGTTGGTTATAAAGTCGTAAATAGGAACACTTTTACTACCACCGTGGAAGTTGAATCATCTGGGCTTTTGTTTTGTTTTTCATGTATTTTTATTGAAATTCATTTGTAAGTTCTTAAATGCTAAACAAAAAAACGCTTAAAAACTAGCTTAATTTACTTAAATTCATCTTACTTTTACTTACTTACATAAGATTGCTCTTTGTTACAAAAAACTTAACCATGCCTTTCGACATTACCTAAACGATTATTTTAATACATATTTATTATTTTACCTAGAACTTTACTAAGAACTGCCAGTGGTGGTGTGAGCAGATAGCAAACCGTGCCGAAGAATGCAAGGTTGGGGGTAAAACCAACAGCGAACGAGCTCTCTCAGGCGCCTTGGCGCGGGCCTGTTATACTAAGCCTTACCCAGGTATGGCGACGCTGCCTGGGCTGACCTTTATTTCCGGCCATACGCGTGGGAACAAAATTAATTAATAAAAATGGAAAACAAAAAAAAAACAAAAAAAACAAAATATTTGATAAAACAAGCAATCCCTGTCCAGGAAGAGCTAGAGGTGAGTGAAGGCGAAATATCGGTGTTCGAAAGAACACTCACCAACGCCAGCGATGTCACCGGTGCACAATGCAACGAATGTATGGAAAAAAAGGACAAAAATCATAGCTCATTGTATAATTGTTTTATTTATTAATTATTGTTAATTTATTACAAAATTGTTAATTATTTGTGTATTAAACAATTTAAAATAGGTTTTCAGACTGATTCTAAGTTACATTATTTGTTTTCTAAGTCTGTTTCAGATTCTGTTTCTGTTTACATTTACATCAAATGTTTTAGACTGAGTACCACCAATAATATATTCGGCAATGTCTGAAGTAATTTTTTGACAACTATTTGAAACTTTTCGAAACTTAGTAAGGCCTGGGTCAGACGTAATAAGAAGCATTTTCATGATATCACTATTGGTATTGATTCGTGTTGATTTCCGGGCATTGTGATCTCGGATATAGCGAATATTCTTGTGCCTACACTCCAATGCTTCTTCAGACAACTGAGGGAATTGAAAAGGATAAAACACATCAGGACCATGTATTTACAGTTTATGCAAAGTTACAGGCATATAA
The DNA here is from genome assembly GCA_928272305.1 of Volucella inflata. NCBI lineage: Eukaryota > Metazoa > Arthropoda > Insecta > Diptera > Syrphidae > Volucella > Volucella inflata. The sequence continues at coordinate 92,391,803 of OV743716.1, read as the reverse complement.
TACCAGTAATAATTACTAAGATATATCTTTTTTGTTTCATGAACTAATGTCCTAAACCTTGGCATATTAATATTTTTTACGCTGAATATTACTTTTAGTATTACTGATAATTTTGAAATCAAATTTTCGTTTATGCCGGTAATTGAGGAACTTATAGATGCATTAGCAAAAAATCGACGGGCAGTATTTCCATCATTAGTGGAACCGAACCCAGGCTTCGGTTTGTCAATAATTAATATAAGCTTTTCTTTGAATTCTTTATGCATATTTAATTTTCTTTCTAAAAGCTTTTTTTTAATCTTCCCCTTTAGCTTTCCACTTTTTAAAATCCAAATGATAAGAAATATGTAACATACATTCAAATATCCTTATCCAACAATGTAAGGGTAACAAACCAAAGCCGTAAGCTAACTCATTTGGCTGAAGATGTTCAATTCCCTCTTTGTTCATATCTTTAGAGCTACATCCACAAATGTAACACGTTTGAGCTGAGTTCGTTTCACTTATAATATTACAAATACTACCATCTATTATGGTGAACAACATTTCAAAATTTACAGTGATGCAGCTGTCTTTAACAGTAATGTTAAGTGGAACTAATTCGTTAATTAATTGATCCATATTTGTTTTCTCATTATCTACCAAATTTGCTGACTCTTTCGAAAATATGAACTTTATAGGTCGACAATAAAATATTGATGATGGTCTGGGATTTGCCCACTTTATATCGCCACTATCTTTATCGACTATTTGTAGTGGAACAAGTGCAATATGAAACCTCTGTTTATAAGCACTATGCCCAGAGCTTCCATCAAAGCCCCATTTACATACTAATGTTACAATAGTGGACAGAGACAAAAATTCATCTGCAATGGGCTCAATTATATGTTTTGCAGTTTTATTGAGTAATTGCTGGAAATATACTACAGCATGACTATCTGAAACATTTATTGTATACTACCTGATACCTGTATGATTTGATCCCTAATTTTTTATCGCATAGTAACTAGGGAATGTATTCTTATAAATACTATTCACCCTTGATTGAAAGGCAGCAAAAGACAGCTCATTAGAATCCCAGTTATGGATAAGACTTTCAACTCCGCGCTTTTTTGATTTATGACATAGGCTCTCAAAATCTTTTTCTGGTCGACCTCTTTGTAATCCACTAGTGGAAGGAACTGGGGTATTGGACGTCTGCTGGTAGCTCCGAACTTTTACTTCCAGAGTAACTTCCTCTCTCAACCAGTCCGCATATTGTGTGTTGAACGTATTTTGCATTCGATGAGTGCGGTCCCATCTAGTTTTTAATCTTAAAGAAATTAAGGCGCTTGTTTTTTTTATACTGCTCATAATTTGTTCCGGAGCACTTTGCAAACCATGCTTAATCAAAATATGTTTAAAAATGGTTTTTACTTTGCAGTTTGCATTAGCAACTCTCCACATCTCGAAGCAAGATTGGTTTATAATATCTAAAGTGTTTGCTGAAAAAAAATTATATAATCTAAATCGGCACGTTTCGGCACGTAAAATGTTTGGGAACACAAAGTACACGAATAATGCTTTCCGGAAAAAACTGAGGGTGGGTTATGCTCTAGACCATCCAACAACGTAATCCATTCAATCAGCCAGCCACCACCGTCTTCGCCTTTGCCACCGCCTACGTCTGTTGCATCGACTCAACCGGCAACTTTACCGTCACAAACAGCCAATATCACTTTAGATATGATTTACGCAAAAGTTGTATCAATCGAAGAAAACTTAAAAATTCAAATCAGCGCTCTTCAAGCTAAAAATGATAAGTGTGAAAAAAGAATTGATTCTCTCGAAGCGAAAATCAACAATCTGGAGAAACAGCTACTCATAAACAGTATAGAAATATTCAAACGTTCCTACCATCCAACCAGACATGTCCTATACTGATGCAGCTCTTAAAGTATTTCGTGAAGGTTTAAGCTACATGAAGAAAATTAAAATAGCCAAACCAACAACTAAAGGCAATACGACCTAAAACGTTCTTCACGTAAAACTAGTGTCTCATCTGTGCAAAGATAAAATAATAAAAGCCAAGAAAGAAAGAGGAAAGCAATTAACCACGAACCTACTCAATGACGAAGCAAGACTGGGTAAGATGTATGTCAACGAGTGTTTAACATATGAAACAAGACAACTATTAAAAACTGCAACAACAATGAAGACAAAGAAGCGGTATAAATATGTGTGGACGAGAAATGGGACTATTTGCATGCGAAAAGAAGAGGGTACCAACTACGTAAGTATAAATTGTACTGCTGATTTTCTTAAATTATGATTGTTGCTAGATCTCTCCCTGTTCCTAATGCATGTGAAAACCCAGCTGATCTCGTTAATTCTGTATGTTGTTTATGTTTACATCAAAATATACGTAGCTTGAGAAAAAATTGTTCAATGTTCTTAGCTCATCTTGATTCGTTTTTGAATTTACCCGTTGTAATAGTCTGAAGTGAAATTTGGATATACGAAAAAGAACTTGAATTGTATAAAATAGAAGGTTACAACTTTCCTTTGGCAAATTTTAACGAGTCTTATTGTGCTGGAGGTGTTGCCGTGTATGTTAAAAATGGGTATGTGTGTGATAGTACTTGCCTTAAATTATCTAGTGCCGACGTATTAAAATTTTCACTTGCTTTTGAAAATATTGATTACACTTTTTTGAGTATTTATCGACTTCACGGTGTTGCTAAAAGTATTTTTATTCATGAACTAAGTCATATTCTTAGCACAACTCTAGCAAAAATTTCATTGTAGTCGGTGATATCAATGTTGATATTCTTGATGAGTGAAACATTGATACTGAAAATTATTTGTTTACTATGGCTTCAAATGGTACTAAGAGTTTGATTAATGAACCTACCCGTTCGACCGATTCCTCTATGAGTTGTATTGACCATATTTTCTTAAGTACTCAAAAAATAATAAAAATATTTTTAGTGGACAGGTACACGATTTGAAGCTGCCAGATCATAGCATGGTTAGCCTAAATTATTCTTCAGTTTACAATCGTTCTGAAAACTTTAAATCGGCTTCTGATAGAGTGAAGTATTCCATAAATTATATGATGTTGAAAGATTTTATAACTTTTGAATGCTGGGAAACGGTTTTTTCCGAAGGTAATCCTTCCGTTGCTTTTGACCTCTTTCTTGATATTTTTCAAAAACACGTTAAATCGAGTACTTTTCAAAGAAATCTGTCGAGTAAGAAGAAGCATTTGAAACCTTGGATGACTAACAATCTAATTAATAAGATAAGGAAAAAGAGGAAGTTGAACTTAAAATGCAAGAAACATCAGAACAATATTAGACTTAAAAAACATTATGAAGCTTTTTGTAAGTCGTTAAAAAAAGAAATCGAAGACACTCGTAACAACTTCTACAGCGATAGGTTTGCTAGTGCTGAAGGTAATGTACGCGAAGAGTGGCGAGTAATTGATAGCATTTTGGGAAAGGATAGAAACTCTTGTAAAATTTATACTATTGAAGTCGAGGGAGAAATGGTGTCCGATTTAGGAAGAATTTCCTTTTCAAAAAAGGAAATAGTAAAATTGTTTCAAACTATAGGCCAATATCAATTCTTTCGACTTTTTCCAAATTTTTGAAAAGTTAATTAAGATTCGAATTGTTTCATTTCTGGATAAGTTTAACTTCTTTAGTAAAAATCAGTTTGGTTTTAGAGCAGGTTTATCAACTGAGGATGCCATCTTACGGGTATGTAGTCAGCTTTATGGAAGTTTGAATAAAAGCAAATCAACTTTTGGACTATTTCTTGATATGGCAAAAGCTTTTGATCTGGTGAACCACGATATTTTGCTTGCTAAGCTTTGTAATGTTGGTTTTCGTGGTAACATTTTCAATAGGCTTAAATCTTATTTAAGAAATAGAACTCAAAAGGTCATTATTGGTGATATCTCAAGCGAACCTAGGCAATTAAAAAACGGTGTTCCTCAGGGATCTGTACTTGGCCCTCTGTTTTTCTTAATATACATTAATTCTATTTTTAAACTGCTTTTGCGGACGATATAGTTCTTACATACCAATCTGAAACTGTTTTCGATGGCATTGCAATGATTAATGAAGACCTTGAAATCTTACGGTTGTGGTTTACTTACCACAAATTGATTGTCAGCGAGAAAACTAGATTGATGTGTTTTAAAGTATCTGGAAAAGTCCTAAATGAATATAAGTTATGGTTTCACGCTCATGATTGTAAACAGTTTCCATTACCCTTACATAAGTGTGGAAAGAGTAATTTTATACACAAATGTGCCTTGCACTGAAAACTGCTTCAGAATCGAAACGGTTTCAAACTTTAAGTACCTAGGTGTAGTGATTGATTTCAATTTAAATTGGAAAAGTCATATTCAAATGATTAAAACTTATTTGTATTTGATAAAGCCTTTTTATTCTCAAAAAGTTTTAACAACTATCTATTATGGTCTTGCTCACTCAAAGTTGCAGTACGGCATAACAAGCTGGGGAGGTTCGTACACTAATACCGTTAGATCCTTATTAATCATCATTCGTTCGTAGGCCGCCGTGGTAAACGGATGTGTTTCTGTTTTCTCTTGTGCGCAATAAAAGTACGATTTATAGTCTTAGTATCAGTAAAGCCGAATTGGCCTAGTGGTAGTAGCACCTGATTAGCAAAAGTAGTGTTGCGGGTTCAATCCCAGCAGGCAGATAGTGACTTTTAAAAAAAAAAAAAAAAAACTCTATCGTGTTTTTAACATTAACAAAAATATAAGCAACGGGACGTTCATCAGGCGATGGATGACAAAGAGCAGTCCGCTCTCCCCATAGCGGGACAAGCGGATGGGCTGGTCAAACTACAAGCAGACGAAGAAGCAAAAACAATTATGGAGATGACTGTAAAACGGAGAAGGAAAAATAAACCAACTCCAAATGTAGTCAAGCGCCTGTCTCTATCAGCTCCAACTGAAAAGCTGCAAGGTGGAGCAAGGGAGGGAGCTTCTACGTCAGCAGCAGCAGTCAGAACACGTCGTGACGAAGTAGATTGCGACGAATACCCATATGTCTCCGACGGTGGAGAAGGGCGTTATACGGGAGATACGAATAGCTTTGCGTATCTCGCAGCTTCAGAGTCTGAAGACGAAGAAGAGGAAGTTGAAGCTCTTAAAAGCAGCATAGTTGAGCTACAGAAAAGAGTGCTGGCGATTAAGGCTAAGCAAAGTGCGAGAAGAGAAAAGGAGAGGCAAGATCTCCAGTTCGACCTACTCCAACAACAAGCACAGCAGCCACAAGAGAACCAACAACAACAGTTGAAGCAAACTCAGCAACAACAGTCTAAACAAAAACAACAAAAGCAGCAGCAGTCAGAAATGCAACAGCAGCAAAAAAAGCAACAACAACAAGTACAACCACAAAACCAGCAGCAGAAAAAACAACAACAAACACAACAACAGCAGCAGAAAAATCAACAACAACAGCTACAGCAAAAATCAAGCAAAATAAGAGTGCCACCAATCAACACTTATAAAATGGAGTTAAGAGATACCATTGATCTATGTAAGTCAGCCATAGGCAATAATTTTTTTATTAAGCGTTTAAGTGTAGACAAACATGCGATTCACTGTAATACAGTGGAACGCTATAACAAAATAAAAGCTTTACTAAGGGATACGACGACGGAGTTCTTCTCCTTCACCCCTAAATGTGATAAGCTGCAAACGATGCTGCTGAGGGGTCTAGAACCGTCGGCTGATCCGGAGGAGCTCCTCGCACTGTTGAAAGAGAAAGAGTGCGACGAGCTCAAATTCGTAGGGGTTAAGCCGTTCGTCACGGCTAGAGCCAAAAGGGAGAAACGGAAACTACCGCTCTTCCTTGTTCAGCTCACTCCCAATAGTAAACTTGATAGTTTAAGGAGCCTTAAATTCCTAAACTATCAGTCTATAAAATGGGAAAAAGTAAAAAGGAGCGATAGCATTTTGCAATGCGTTCGCTGTCAAAGGTTCGGGCACGCCGCGTCGAACTGCGAGATGCAGCCTCGATGTGTGAAGTGTGGAAAGGACCACAAATCAGAGGAATGCTCTCTGGGTAGAGATGGTACGACAGAAAGAAGTCAGCTCTCGTGTGCTTTATGCAAGAACGCGGGACACACCGCAAACTATCGGGGTTGTCCTAAGTTTCAATACATAAAGACAATAAATTTAGCCCGGCAGCAAAAAGTGGAGGTTAAACGTCCACCCGTACATATTAAAACACCAGCCGTCACTCCTCAAATTACCTACGCCCAAATGGCGGCAGGTAGAGGTAGTACGGCACAACAAGCGAAGGTTGTTTCTCAGGCGCCTGCGCCTAGAGCACCTGAATCAACTTCTGATATGCTAGCTATCTTGCTCTCTATTCAGGGGCAGATCGCTCAGCTTCAACGTCAGATAACGGAACAGACCACGCGTGTAGACCAAATCTACGCGTTGCTGCCGGCCCTTACGCACCTCCAGTCGTAATGTGTATGAACATGGCGGAGCGAACCCTAAAGGTCCTTGCTTTGAATGTAAATTCTTTGATAAGGATCGAACGAAGAGCCGCACTGTTTAAGTTGCTCAAAGACCAAGTCCCTGATGTGCTTTTGGTTAGCGAAACTAAGCTAACCAAAAAACACAAAATGAGGCACAAAAGATATAAAATATTAAGAAGAAACCGACCCAACTCTACGCAAGGAGGTGGTGTTGCAATCTTCATTAGAAAAAGTTTGCGATTTAAAAGAGTGTACAGCCGTGTAGTGCGTAGGTTCCAGGTGCTTGAGTCATGCATTGTGTACATCCCGCTCCGTAGTGGAAAACGGTTGTACATGGTCACCGTCTATGCACCTGAAGCTACTCAATCCAGTTTATTTATCTCAGAACTCGAGACACTTTTTCGATTCCTCAGGCTGGAATCCGAGGAGAATTACTTCATAATCGGTGGAGATTTCAACGCCAAACATAGAGATTGGGGAAATAATACTCCAAACACTAGAGGGAACCTGCTACTTAATTGGTGGGGTCAGCACAGTGTAATGTACCGACTCGGTCTTAAGGCGACGGATAGTCCGTCGTTTCCCAGGCACGGCTCCTATCTGGATCTGCTGCTATTCGACACACGTATACAACTGACCGGCACGACTCAACATACTATAAACTGTCTACGCACATTCGTATATGACAGTGACCATTGCGGTCTTAGTACCGAAATAACTGTTCCGAACGAAATTGCGGAATTGGAAGAGTTTGTTCAAAGGTATTCTTTCAACTACAGTAGGGTACGTTGGACTCACTTCTCAAGAACATTGACGAGAGCACTCTCCTCGAATTCGCTACACCCGCCGTCCAATAGGAATTTGTCAAATGAGGAGATTGACAAGTACCTAAAACAAATGGACGAGACCATAAAACGAACAATGGACAGTACGATACCTCGGTATCAACATTCCGAAAACGAAGACACATTCCGCAATGCAACTATTAACGCACTGCACGAACACAAAAGCAGACTACTATCTAGACTAAAAAACTTGTATAGACAGTTTACTGACAGACATAACCCCGAAATCATGACACTGAAGTCGTTGATCAAAACCCTCCAAACATTAATAAAAGAAAATTACAGGGCGTCTGTAAGTTTGTATTGGAACAATAAAATTCGAGCTGTAAACACTAGCAACCCGAATATGTTTCCGCAAATAAATAAAATATTTCGGAGGAAAGATCAAAACGATCTTCCATGTCTAAAGATCCCTCGAACAACAGACAATGAACAAATACTGATAACTGCAGGCGTAGATCCAGGAGAAGCGGTAGATGACGACAACTTCTTCGTGGTCGAAGATCCGCAGGAGAAGGTTGAGACCATAGGAGCGATTTTCCAGGAAGTATACAAGGCAAATGTTGTCATTGGTTGTAACCGCGACCTGGAAAATCAGGTTCTTTTGTACAATTCCTACCTTCGAAATGATATAGAGCACTGGCGATTCGAGAGCTCAGGGTTCACTGAGTTCAATGACGAAAATATGGCAAATATGGCCATCGCCGACGAAAGGGATCTTCCCCCGTTCATTTCGAAGGAAGAGCTCCAAACTATCTTCGTATCACTAAGAAGTAAGAAATCAGTGGGAACCGATGGAATACCGAACATTGTGCTTCGACATCTCCCACCAGAAGTGGTGGACATTTATACCATCCTGTTTAATAATGCTTTGAATAATGCTTATTATCCAATGCATTGGAAAACAGCGATGGTGCATCCCATTCCCAAAAGGGATAAAGACATGTCCAATCCGGCGAATCTTCGGTCGATAAGTCTCCTTCCGAATATCAGCAAAGTTTTCGAAAAAGTGATCAATAGAGTCCTGAATAAGTGGGTTGAGGACAAAAATATAGTTCCAGATAATCAGTTCGGTTTTAAGGCGGGACATGATATATCACATGCCGCGTCTAAACTGGTATCCGATATCCAGTGGAACAATAGCAAGAAACAGTGCACAGGCGCCTGCTTGATTGACTTGGAGAAGGCTTTTGACACCGTATGGCTAGAAGGCCTTTTTTTCAAGTTGAACAGGCTGGGCATATGTAAACCACTGCTGTATATTCTCTTTGATATGCTCTCCGGTAGAAAGTTCATCGTGAAGAATGGCGATGCGACTTCTGCTAGAACGTTTAACATTAAAAATGGTCTGCAACAAGGTGCGGTTAATTCACCGATCCTTTTTAACATTTACACAAGCGATCTTGTGAGTTCACTTCACCATGCCATAGCGTACGCAGACGACTTGATAGCGTACAGATCAGGTCCAAAAATCGAGGTCATTAATATGCTCTTGCAAAGTGACTTCGATAAGATTAAACGATATTGCGATGACTGGAAGTTGAAGATCAACTTTCAGAAGTCGGAAACCATTCTTTTTAGGACACCTTTGTCTGGGGCCTCTGCGGATACCAGAAAGAACTGGCGAAAGTTTTCGATCGTGGGACAACGCGGGCAACCACTTGCTTGTCGAAGTGTAGTCAGATACCTTGGGATTTGGCTAGATCAATATCTATATTTTAACAAACATATAGATGTTGCTCTGGCCAGAGCTAAAGGTGCATTTGCCCTTACAAAGAGACTATTTTATAGCAGGCAACTCGATGCGAGGGTAAAAGTAATCTGCTACATGGCCCTTATCCGGCCGATGCTTGTATTTGGATGTCCCGTGTGGTTCAACGTGAGAGCAAGCTTAATGGAAAAGATTCGGGTGTTTGAGAGGGCTTGTCTTAGGACTTGTCTTCGCTTGTACAGAACACCAGAATCGGAGTACATAAAATATTATCCTAACGAGGTCCTGTACAACAGGGCGAACCTAATTAGAGTGGACAATTTCGTCATTAAGCTAACTCGAAGGCACATTGCTAGAGCAATGGCTTCGACGAACAATCTGATCTCCGGGGCTTATTACCCTAACTATCTATATCACGAGAGTGTGCGCTTTAGCGGCTTTATTCCCCCAGAAGCGTTCCTCTATTTTGATAAAAAAGGGCTGATCCAGGACAAATTAGCGGTGCCGCTAGTCTTCCACGTTGCTCGAACAGCTGCAGACAGGCGACTCAACTACGACAGAGACGTCGCACACGGCAGTGCGGAGCGTCTCCGGTTCAGTAGGGCGGTAGGGAGTCGCGATTTGAGAGACGTTGCTCGGCAGCACCAAGAATTTTGGTGGCTTATTGAAAGAGAGGGAGCTCTTTCGTCGTATCCTTCTAATTCGAGGTAGCGTCGATAAGACGCAAAGTCGGTTAACTTAAATTTTAAGTCATGGCCGGCTTACATAGTTTAGGTAGGTTAATATAGTGTTAAGATAATTTTTAAAAAGAATAAAAAAAAAATAAAAAAAAATTAATTAAAAAAAAAATAAAAAATAAAAAAAAATAAAAAAAAGAGATGGGTAGCATAAAAAACAAAAAAAAGTACGTATTTAATTACGTATCGTAGTTTAAGAAAATCTAAGTAGTCTAAGAATTATTTTGTAAGTAGTTTTAAGTTTTATGTAAACGAAATGTCCTTTCACTAAGTTTTTGCTAAAACAATTTATATTTTCTTAGTTCTAAGTATAATGTACATGAAATAAAAAATATATATATAAAAAAAAAACAGTTAGGTTACGTCGAAAGACATAGTTAAGTTTTATGTTTAGCTTAGAGCGCTCTTATAGGGCCAGTAAGTAAAAATAAGAAGAATTGAAGTAAATTAAGCTAGTTTTTAAGCGTTTTTTTGTTTAGCACTTAAGTATTAACAAATGAATTTAAATAAAAATGCATGGAAAAAAAAAAAAAAAAAAAATCCTTATTAATCGATCAGAAACATTTAATAAGAATTGTTTCAAATAAAAATCGTTTAGCTGAGAGTTGGCCTTTATTTAAAAATTTGCGTATTCTGCCAATTAGGCATTTATATATTTTTAAAGTTTTAAGAGACTTCTTCAAACAAAGCGGAAATATTCCCAGTAGGAATATACAAGTGGACAATCTGCGTGTTAACAATATGGGCTTAGTTAATGTATAATTATTATTTTTTCTCATCAACAGCACAATTACATAATACATTAATGATGAATTGTTATGTTTATGATCGAATATCACAACATTTTTTTTTCTTCGTTTTTAATTTTTTTTACTTTTTTTATTGTTTTATTCAATCTAAAAAAATGTGAATTGAATAAATTAATACTGATTGTCACCCCACATCAGATACCAATTGAAATGTAAATCTAGATGTATCTTTCACCACTAACTTCTAAGTTAAGGAATGATAACTAATATTCCATTTATAATAATAGTTAAGTAATATTTAAGTTTATGATAATGAATAAATAAAATACAAATACAAATACGAATGTAACGAGCTGGAACCATGCGGCCGCCTGACAATCGGCCAGTGGAAAAACTTCGAGGAGAAGTTCCAAGACGCCCTATGGAAGGAGTTATCCACCACAGGAAACGGGGAACTTCTATTCGATGGCGATGGTTGGGAAGGCGGACGCAAGCTTGTAGCATGTGGGAATAAGCCTTCCGTCGACTTCATAAGGCGATATGTCGAGGGAGTGTGCGATGCCTGGGAAGGCATCAAGCTAAAATGCACAACGGTGGCAGAGTTAGCTAAGTACACTCTGCCGATGGCTTGGGTATGGGTTCCGTGTCCCTATACGTACCCCGAGAAGCTCATAGGACTGCATTAGGACGGCATTTCTTTTGAATAATTTCAGCTCAGGTGATCTGACGACGGTAATTTGTGAGAGGGAGTGTGGCAAACCACTTTGTCTGACCTCGGCGTATCTACCCTACGACTCTGAGGTAGTCATCTCGGAGAAGTTAAGGGATTTGGCGAGGCTGAAAGACCGGATGCTGGTGGTGGGCTGTGACGCGAACGCCCATCACACACAATGGGGAAGCGGAGACACCAACACAAGAGGTGAGTATTTGTTTGATTTTATTTTATTTTCCAACCTTACTATTTGTAATAGGGGGAATTCACCCACTTTTGTGGTGAAAAACAGGCAGGAGGTGATAGATATTACTCTTGCCTCAGATACAGAAGGGTTAGTATCATTGATTGGAGAGTAGTCGACGAAGCGTCAATATCTGATCACAGATGGATACGCTTAAAGGTGAACTTCCAGAATAGGGCATGTAGTTTTCAAAGGAATCCCAGGAAAACTGATTGGGTCAAGTCTGCAGAAGTGGTAAACACACATCTGGAGACCCAATGAACCACCTGCGATAACATTGATAACTTAGACAGGGCGGTAGGAAATCTAAATAGGGTACTAAAAATGGCGTTCGGGAAAGCTTGTCCAACTAACCGAGCACCTAAAAGGGCCCAGCCGAGATGGTGGAATAGGGAAATAGGTCTTAAAAGGAAAGAGGTAAGGCAACTCTATAATAGAGCGAAGCTTTTCAAATGTGACACTACCTAGTTAGGAAATCGAAAAGGGCGTCATGGCAGAGGTACTGCGAATCCATAATGGCAACAGACGAAGTTCCGGGGTTACGCAAAATGCTTTCAAAAGAAGTTAGCGCCCCTAGCTTCCTCAGGAAAAATGACGGAACATGGGCAGCCAGGGAGTCTTGGTAACGTTGGTGGAAACCAATTTCCCTGGATCCACATTATCAGCTTGCCACGGCACACTGATGACATCAATCTTTCCCTCTCCGAAGGGGAGATTGGTGTTCTTATTAACAAGGAAAAAATACGATGGGCGATTCAATCCTATAAACCGTATAAATCCCCCGGCCCGGATTGCCATCTACCTATTATGCTGCAGAAAGCGCCGGAGGTAGTCATCCAAAATATTATGGAAATTCTGAGACACGGTTTAAAAACAGGCTATATTCCAAAAGCGTGGAGAGAAGTTAAGGTAGTTTTTAAACCTAAGGCCGGCAAGCAAGGGCACATAACAGCAAAAGACCTCAGGCCAATAAGTCTGTCATCTTTTATGCTTAACACCCTGGAGCGTTTACTGAAAATTCACATCAGGAACAGATGCAGTAGCGGTTTTTTGACCGGGTCACAGCATGCCTACATGAAGGGCAAATCCGGGGAAACCGCCCTACATGAGTTGGTGGGGAAAATCGAAAGTCTACACTTCGGTGCGTTTGCGATGGCGGCCTTCCTAGATATAGAAGGGGTCTTCAATAACGTAAAGCTGAGCGCCATCAAAGGTGTTTTAATAGTCGCAAACATAGAACAAGGGATTGGATTTGCAACACACTTGCAGGTAGGGTAATAAACTGTTCCATTGGACAAAGCTCGGCCTGAATGTCAGTGACCAGAGGAACCGTTCAAGGGGGAGTTATATGTCCACTCCTTTGGGTACTGGTCATAAATGACATTCTCAAAAAGCTTAATTCAATGGGCATTAGCGCCACGGCATACGCGGATGATTATAGGAGCGCTTCGTACCACCCCTACGGCAGCATTGGACACCTTCCTACACCTGACACCGCTTGATTTACAGATAAAAAAAAACTTGCTGGCAACGAAATTGCAGTTTTCACAGATGGCTCGAAGACAGAGGAAGGAACAGGTTACGGTATCTTCTCGGAGGACCCGGAACTGAGAGTCTCCATAAGGCGGTGGCCTTAGCAGTGTCTTCCAATTAGAGGTTCTAGCTATCCTCAAGGTGGCTGAGCTGATGCAGATGAGATCGGTATCCGGCAGAGATATTGCCATCTACATCGACAGCCAGGCCGCTCTTAAGGCAATGGAGTCAATCAACATTAATTCTGACATAGTCAGGGACTGTCGCACAATGCTCAAAGCATAATGCGTTCAGAACAGGGTGAGACTGTGCTGGGTGCCAGGACACTGCGGTATAGAAGGAGATGAACAAGCAGACGAGCTTGCAAGAAGAGGGGGGCTACTCGTCAATTGTGAGGTTGCTAATGTCAAACCACCCCTCTGCACAGTGAAGGGCACTATTGAACAAAAAATCATAAAGGCCGCCAGCATAAAATGGTTGAACCTGGAAGGAAATAACAGATAATAATAACTGGAAGGTAACAGATCTAGGAAGCTTATTAAGCTGAATAGGGATAAGCTTAGGATGCTAATAGGAATACTAACAGGACACTGTCTACTGCTGAAACACGCAGAGACAAAAACTGACAAATACGGACACTTGTAGATTCTGCGGGGATCTACAAGCGGTTGAGGACATAACACACATATTGTGTGAATGTGAGGCAATATCGCGTAGCCGGAGGAAATTCTTAGGAAAATATTTCTTTGAAAACTTAGAGGAAATAGACGGTACGGACTTCAAAGGGCTTCTTGGCTTTTGTAGAGAAATTGGGTGCAGTTAAGGTTTTCAGCAATTTGGAATTGGTTTTAACTGAACCCAGAGGGAATCGCGATGGGCCCATTTTGGTGCCTAGTGTCTGTGTCCTATGGCACACCCTATTTTTCTTAACCTATCCTAACCTATTATTCTACCTATGTACGTAATACTCAGAACTAAAAAAATAAAAATTATTTTAACAGAAACTTAGTGAAAGGGAATTTTGGTGGTATTATATAAAACATAAAACTACTAACAAAATAATTGATAACCTAGATTATTGCCAATTGTATAATATACCACCGTTGATTCATGTAGATATAAACCAATACATTAGTGCTATCATTTAACACATATGATATATGTATTAACTTTCTCGTATGTACCTATTGCATTCTTTTCTTAATTACATAATAACTATTCGAATAAACCTCTTTCTTTTTTTTTCTCACTAAACCTAACAGGTTATGGGCCCAGGTAGTTCGGTCGGAACTAATTTTATGTACTTTATTAAATTATTATTCAAGAATCGTATTTCTGCTAGATCCAAAGGTTTGGGATTTATTTTATTTTATCGAGTAACACGTAAATCGGCCACAGACTTTTTGAACACAATTGATTCAAAAACGAATTTAATAAACTCTTCGTATATAGAAAAACTGGATGAGGACAATTACGAGTCCTGGAAGCTTTCGATGATCATTCCGTCACGCAGTGAACGATGCAGCAGCCAGCGCTCAGTGGAGCAACAAAGACGCCAAAGCTCAAGCAATGATTTTTCTCGGCGTTAAGGAGAGTCAAATGGGCTACATCAAGAAGTCGACGACATCAAATGAGCCATGGACTACTTTCGAAAAAGTGCATAAATCAGAAGGACCTACAAAGAAGATCATGCTGTACAGGCAGTTATTCTAAATGAAGAAGCAACATCAGCATAGTATGCAGCAGCACCTACGTGATTTTCAGAGCAGCGCAGATCAGTTGGACGAAGCAGGAATTACAATTCCGAAAGAACTACTGCCTATAACGCTACTCAATACTTTGCCAGAGGAGTACGAAAATTTCTGTCTTGTAACTGAGACGAGAGATGATTTGCCAGAAGTAAATACTCTTAAGGTCAAATTATTGCGATAGGATGCAAGAAAAACCCAAAATATAGCAGCGGTGGATAACTTAAATATTCATGCTTATCGCAAGAGAAATTTCGTAACAAAAATAATTCGAACTTACCAGTGGGTAAGAATCAATAGAATTTCCACCGGCATGCAGTGGCAAAAGTCAGACATAAAGTGCTATACTTGTGGTAAGATGGGTCATATAGCAAGTGAATGTCGTAGACAGAAAACGTCAAAAGCAACAAACGGAAGATATGAAAATGCGATGACATCTGTTTTAAGTGCAAGAAACGATGAAGTATAGCCTAGTGTGTTGTTGATGGGGACACACACATCCGCAAGTTCACTTAAGTTGTCTCAAATCTAATTTTAAATTGGACCTTTAAAATATCAGTTTACTAACACCATTTTGATAAGTGCTTAATTAACTTTGCTTTATTTATAATGTCGTGCGGTATTTGTAAACTAAAAGTCGATAGACTAAAGTTAAACTTGCGCGAAACTTGAAAAAAAAAGATTGATTTTTATGAGAAAAACGGTCAAACACATAAATGTAACAGCTGTGTCGCTCTGAGGAGAAAATCTGTTATATCTGATGAGCGTATTCATCCATCCGAGGCTGACATTACCCAGCAGCGTAACACTACTACCAATACTTCATCTGCAATTGACTCTATTCTCAACAGTGGCTCTACTAGCACTTCTTCAGTAAGAATGAGAGACTCCGTATCAATCCCTTCGGTCGGTCCCCATGATGTCAACAATGCGATACAGTTACAACTCAAATGCTTTTTGCAGAGATCATTAAACTCCAATAGATTGTTGCGGAAGCAATGCCAAAGATTAGTTCTCTCGAAGGGTTAAATTGTTAAACTTCATCGAGCAAAGAGAGTTACAATGCTCTGTATTGTTGTATTGTATTGACATTGTTGGCATACCAGACGTCTCTAACAAAAATGCTAAGGGGAAAGTGTCAATTCTCCTTTTGGGTCTCACTGGAGCTGAGTGCAACAACAACGATATAGCACCGTGTTTTGTTAAGAAAATAAGAGTGAAGAAAAGCAAATCATCTTACACCACGCAAATCAACTCTCGTGAGTAAGCAGTCTATGATGAGAAAATGCGTGAGGTGAAAAACATTTCTTCCTCTAACACTTATGGTGTTGCGCAACATGTTGATAACACCAGTGACAGCAGCAATCGCACAACATCAACAAGATCTACCATACATAAATGACTCCCTCACGGCGCATTCAAGATCATTATTAAGAAAGGCAAATGAACTCAACCATAATAATAAATTTAAGTTTGTTTGGGTTAGAAATGGTACTGTTCTCATTAGGAAAACGGAAGGCGAAAAACTATTTTTATTCGTAATCTTAAAAGTTTTTTTGTTTTGCGTTTGTATAATTAGAATCCTCAATATTTTCTGAAAAGGAACTTAAATAAACTGTGTAAAGAACATCCAAACAATAATAGCACAGGCTTTTCAATAATGCACCAGAATATCCGTAGCCTAAGAACTAACTTTGATACATTTTTTACTCATCTTGCATCTCTTGAACATTTACCTGATCTAATATTTCTTTCTGAATTTTGGATTTTTGAATAAGAAATCTCGGATTGTGCAAATTTCATTCTAAATTTCACTTTTGTTGCAAATTTTAATAATTCGTATTCAGCTGGAGCCTTGCAGTATTTCATAGAAATAACTTAAATGACTGTAAGAGTAAATTATGGATGCACTGAGTTTATTTTGTGAAATCGCTGGTGTACGTTACTGTTTCTGTTGTGCTTATAGACTTCATAAATATTCAGTGGGTGTCTTCTTGGATGAATTCTCGAGTTTCTTAGAGATACAAACTTGTAGGAATGATGTACTGTAGGGTAATTTTAATATAAATATTTTTATTTTATTTGTATTTTTATTTTTCACAGGTACAGTGCAAATTAATTTACATTGTCCAAAATACATGACAGTGGCGGGGAACTAAGCCCATATGGCAATTACATTGAACAATTAGTTTTAAATTTGATTATATTGTGTTTTCTAATTAACGGGAAAAGTGATGAGTGTTCTGAATTGAGCGTGGTATCCAATAGAGTTTGTAAAGTTGGTGTCTTGATTTGGAAGTGTTGTTTTGTCAAAGGATAATTGCACAATAGATGGTCCATGTCTAAAGTTTGATGACAGCTGCACTGTGGTGCTTGTTATTTTTTGTAAAGATATACTTTGTTAAATAGTGCATGCCCTAATCTAATACGAAAGAGTGCTTTTGCTTGTGAACGGCTCAAAGCGATGTTGTATATGACTTGTCCTAAAGTTGTTTTGTGTTTCCTCAAGAAGGTGTTTGAGTTATACCAACGTTCCGCTTCACCGTCTTTTATTTTGTCTACAAATTGTTTCCTGAATACTACGGGCGGATATGTTTTTTTGGCATTTTACTCATTGATGTGTTTATACAGCTTATTGGGAATGGCCAAGGGGAAGTGTCTATTTCATATTTATAAGTTTTGGGTGTTAAGGTGGTGGCTATGAGGTAACGTATGGAGTTATAAATTGAGCTCTTTATTTTTCGTTAATTTTCAAACCTGTTCTGCAAATTTCATGTAATTGGTGTCTGAGAGGGTTTTTGCAATTAGCTTACTCTGGTGGATTCTCTTCATGTCTATGAAATGTGGAGTGTTTGTTTCTGCCAACATTGCAACGATAGTTGTAGATGGTAAGGCACCTATTGCTTTTCGCAGTATGGCATTGATTTTGGTTTGGGTTAGTTGATCTTTGCTTTTAGTCCAATTGGTGTAGATAGTAAAACCTTCTTGTGAGTGCTTTTCTCGATCGCAGTGTTTATGTGAGGTCCTTTGTATTTTTGGCAAATGTTTTTATTAAGTTTAGAGATTTGTTTAACCTCTCTTCCACTAACTTATCATTTGTTTGATAACTTAACTCCGTTTGCTAATCTGTGGTCTGTTGAGTAATGTCCATTAACGCACACTTTTATTAGTCTGCTAGATATGAATGATTTTATTGCATTAATTTGGAGTGAACATTTTTTCTCCATTTTTAGAGTTGTGTAATAACACCGAAAGTTGTTACTTTTTCAAGTCCATGGAAAGAAGCACAGAGTGGTTTCTAGAGGCCATTTCTGTATGTATTACTTGGTCAAGCACATGCAACAGAGTGTTTTGTGCCTCTTTGAGGTCTAACGCCAAGTTGGCAATTGTCCAGACATTTTTCGAGAGTTTATTTTAGCCTGTTTACAATTATTTTTTCAAATAGTTTGGAAAGAACTCAGGAGGGAAATTAAGCGGTAACTTTCGATGTATTGTGGTTCCGAATGTGGTTTTGGAATAGGTATTAAATTTGCTTTTTTCCATTCATGGGGGAATATTCCTATTTTAAGGATGTTGTTGTATAACTTTAATAACCTCAACATGACTAAGGTGGGTAACTTTTTTAACATGTTAAAAGTTATTTTGTCCGAGCCTGGGGTTGATCCTTTAGTTGCGTAAAAGGCTTCCAACATTTCTGGTAGTGTAATTGGTGGCACATTTTCGACAGGTAAAAGATTGTTTACTTTCATTTTATTGTTGAACTGTATAACATGGGGTGGAAAGTTTGCATCTTAACTGTATCCTGCCCATTTAGTGGCAAAAAGTCGCGCGATTACATTTGGATCAGATGTCACTGTAGAGTCTTTTCTGATTGCCGTGATGTTGCTTCGAGTCTGCTCATTATTTATAGCCTTGACCTTGTTCCAGAGGGTTGTCGAGTCCATCGTTGGGTTTATTGAAGATAAGAAATTCGTTCAGGCTGCTGTTTTTGCTTCATGTACCGTCCGTTTAACTTGGGTTGCTAGGCGTCTGTATACTATGATGTTATTGTTGGTGGGGTGATTTTTTGCTATATGCCAGACATAGGGTGAAACCAGACTGGTTGTTGTGGAGAGTTTTGTGGGTAAGAGGCGTGAATTGAGGTAGAAGCTGCCAGCCTTATTATTTTTCTTATATTGGCTGCTTTGGTTAATATTTTGCGACTCCTGAATAGAATTCAGTTGACCTGATTTTTCAGTGAATTTTATCCAGTCAGCTTTTTTTTGACGAATCGGGATTGGAATTTCCTTCGTATCTATAATTAAAAAGAAGTGGTTACTTCCTTCAAAATTTTTGTGCGTTTTCCCAGTGGCTACATTCGCTATTGCCGGCGAGGCAATTGTCGGGTCAATGGCCGTAAAAGTGTTTTTTGTGGAGAAATGTGTTGGAGATCTATCATTGAGGAGCACTAAATCTGAAATGTTTAGCCTAGCTAGCTACTATAGTGCCAGCACTGTTGGTTTGTGGAGAACCTCACATTGTGTTGTTCGCGTTAAAGTCTCCTAGTTTTATGCTATGCATTTACATTACATTTACATTATATTTTTCATTGAGACTTTTTCCAATCAATACATTTGTGTGTGTATAATATTTTTTTTTCTTAAGAGCTATGACTAAAATTATGTCTGGCTTAAAATAGTAGTTATATAATAGTTTTATAAACAATGGAATCAAGGATGTAAATAAGTTTATATAGCTTTGAGGTATACGCTTGCTCCCGGCGTATTACATCGACATTGCTTCACAAGGCACTTAAAAACTAAAAACTAAAAACTAAAGAAAACAAAGAAAACAAATGACTAGGTATTGAAAATTCTTAACTATAATTACCATATCCCTATACTAATCATAGCTATGCAGTTAGGCCTTTGATCCGCTTAATGTTTATATATGACAGAAGCAGAGCACTAGCTGTAGTGATTATAAGAAAAGTAGGATTATGAGCTACCCAAAAGCAAAGGAAAGTTATCGGCGTAGATTTAAAGGGGATGCTTTTTCGTAAAAAGGAACTGAAAGGTTTCGATTCGCATTTGGTCTCAACAAAGGAAAGGATCTCGGGTTTAAAAGATTAAATGGAGAAGGGTAATAATTTGAGTCCAACAAAGATTTAACCATTGGATTAGGATGATCACGCATACGCTTTTTTTTTATACAAATAATTCGGTTTGGTATGTCATTATGGGTGTAATGTTCGTTTCGGAATACAGGGTCTTATTAGAAAACCATTTTTTATCTGGCCTTCTATATTTACCGCAGCAGAATCTTAAAATTTTTCTCTTAAACATTTGGAGCTCTTCGGCTACAGTGGGCGAGCGAAATTGTAAACCAAGTACAAAACCCATATGTTATTATTGGTCTTATTAAGGTCTTGTATATAAGCATCTTGGTATTCGGCGAAACTTGTTTAGAATTGAGCAGTGGCTCTGGGGGCATGTTTGTTGAAACAGAGTCTTTCATGAAAGTTAATACCGAGGTACTTGACTTTTCTCGTAGTGGAATATTGTTTCCACTGATCTCTAGTTTCAAGGTCTTACTTTCTTTATCTTATACAAGATAATGTTTAGCTGTATTAATTGTTAGCTTCCACTTTTGGAAGTATGCTATAAGAGTCGGTAGTTTGTCTTTTATCTTATTAAGCGCAGCATTTGGCCTTTTGTCACTTGCTAATATAAGACTGTCATCTGCGTATAAAATAGCACTAAGGTCATCCTGCGATGGGTTATGGAAAGGAAAGTCATGTATATAGATATTAAACAGGATTGGTCCTAAGATCGATCCTTGAGCCACACCGGAAAGGGCTGAGAAATAGTCTGAGTGCTCAACACCTATGATAACAGAGCTGAGCCTGTCTTTTAGGAAGCTGGAAATGATACAAATTAACCACTTAGGAAGATTTAAACCAATTTGTTTATAGATTAATCCCTCGTGCCAGACAGAGTCGAAAGCTTTTTCTAAATCTATATCAAGACCTACCGTGCATATTCTGGTTCTTAAGTTTTGAATAATCTTGTTGCGCAGTACCAGTGGGGCATGTTCCGTTGAATGACCATTTTTGAAAACAAACTGGTTACTTGGAATAATGTTGTAGTCCTCCAATATGATACTTAACTGCCCTGCTATATGCCTCTCGAACAGTTTTCCTATATTAGATAGCAAGGATATTGGTCGAAAGTCTTTTATATTTCCTGCTCTCTTAGACTTAGCTACTGACACTATTTTCAGTTTTTTCCAAATTGAAGGGAAATATCCATTATTCAGGCAGTGGTTGAATAAAGTAGAGCAATATGTGTCAAGAGAAATGGGACATTTTCGAAGAATGAAGTTTGAGATATTGTCTATTCCAGCTGATTTTTTGTTGTTAAGGGCTTCTCTCAACAAAATCACACTATTTGGGGATGTAAATGCTTGCGCATTGTTGGGATTTATCGCAGTATTTGAAGGCGAAAAGATTGTCAGGGTTTGATTGAACTCGTTACTAAAAAATGATTCTACTGTCGAGCAGATATCATTCTCCTCAGATTGATCTGGCACTGTTTCTATATTCGAGTAAATGTGTGAGTACTATTCTTTAAACGCATTTAGTTTACTTTGCACATCATTATGGTTACCTCCGTTGTGGACTAGAGTGTCTTTCGAAATATTAGTTCCGAAGAATTTTCTTTCGGTTATCCTATCAATTTCTTTAAATGCATGAGGCGAGGGTCTTATCTGGTTCAACCTTCCTTTAAAAGCAGTGTTACTATCAATCCGAACCCTATCTTTAATTATTTTACTTAAGCACTGAATCCTAGCATAAAGTTGACGATATTCATCGTTGACACTGTTGAGATGTCGGTTATACAGTCTTTTCAATTGTGTAAGCCATGTACAACGTATCTTAAGCAAGTTTTTTTGTAGTGTCTGAGATATTGTGATATTTGAAATTCTTCACGTTGCGAATGGAGGAATGCAATTGAACGTTGATGTTAATTTGTTCATTTAATTTTTAAACCCAGGTATCTATTTCATCGTTTGAGATATTTCTTTCGGTTGGGATATTTAAAGCGGACAGTCGATGATCAAGTCCGGTTCTAAAAGCTTCACAATTAGTGAGTTTGAAACATCTGTATGTTGCTGGTGGCTGTAGGATTGGACGGAAATCAATTATGCTTAGTAGTAACTGAATCCCAAAGTGATCCGAATTCGTTGCGAATGTTGAACAAACTGGAGGGTTCACATTATTGCAGATGAGAGATGAAGATATAAGAACAAAGTCAATTACAGATGATGATCTAGGGAATGTAGGGCTGTTGGGAGCAACTAAGTCTAAATTCAAATATGGCCCGTTGTAAAGCCAGTTGTGTATCGAGTTCCCATTTTGGTTATGGACTGTGTCACCCCAATCTATATGGCGTGCGTTGAAATCTTAAAATGACTGCGTCAAATGAGTTCATAAGCGTGTGAAGTCTGTCAAGTTCGTTTGGCAAACGTCGACCGTCATTGGAAGGAATATTAATGCTTCCTATCAAAATAGTCCTTCGTAAACCAGTACTACTATGTGATATAATAGTGACTAGGCAAATGAAAAAAACGTCACTCTGAAAAGGGATTTCAGAATACTTATACTTTTGGTCTAAGATAACTGCTGTTCCTCTACCTGAGTGACAAGGGATGAAATTAAAGCCATCAAAAGCGGGCTTTTGGTACGAGGATAGCCTTGTTTCCGAAAGCAGGCATATTTGAGGCTTTTGGGTTTTTAGTGTGTTAAACAAATCTAGTCTCCTTTCAAGGGAAATTATGGAGTTACAATTTATCGACATAATTTTGAAGTTATTTGTCTGCATTACACCACTATAGAGGCTACAAAATCAAGATATGCGAACTGTAGACCAAAGTTGTTGATAATTGGGCCAGAATTGTCTGCTTTTTGTTAGCAGTTCTTTAAAAGATATGTTAAAAAGATCTTTCGCCTCGTTTAAGAAATTATTAAGATCACCAGATTGTTTCTTTGCCGTAAAGTTTATTTGGGTGTCATTCACGCGGCGAGAGTAGTTACTCTTTACAATGTCAGCATATGTAACGTGTAAGCGTACTTATAGCGCCTTGTACTACCGCTCTATTTTAGATCGCAACCTGCCTTGCGCCATGTGTCGATATATCTCGTTTTTCTTTATATTTTAGATATGATGGGCAGCCATGATAACTAGTCGCGTGCCTGGTTTCATTACAATTAACGCACTTAAGAGAAGGAACTTCCTGATTGGATTCCCTGAGCGACTTAAAGGAAGCGATGCACGCTTCTGAATCATGCGAATCACCGCATAGAACACATCTACTATTATATGAGCAACATTCACCGGAATGACCGAATCTTTGACACCTATAACACCGAAGTACAGCTTTATTAATTTTTTTTTTCTCAGTAGACCCGCTGGTGGAGCAAGTATCTAATACTAATTAAATCTTTTATGGACTCCCCTGGTTCTAATTGAACAATAAACATTTCGTACCCATTTCTTTTGATTTTGAAGTAGAAAAGGGTGTTGTCTTACAAATTCTAATACTAGGAGATGTAGCTTTTACAGCTTGTTCTATAACCTTGACAGGGGTATCACCCTCAAGGCCCTTCAGCATAACTGAAACCTTTTGCGTTTCCTTAGGCGCAAAAGAAAACGCACCAATACCCGTCCCGCGTAATTATAATTGAATGAATTTTAGCGTCATTTACGTATACCTTTGTTTTTCGATGGCTCAAATTTACAAATTTATGTTTTACACCCTTAACCTTACACTCATTTGCAGCGAGTTTGATAACTTCGCTTATAAGTTCACAATTGGCACCAAATACAAATATTGGTGGGCAGAAAGGGGCATTGTTAATGATTTTAGTTGCATTACCAGCGAGTTGATTATTGATTTCAACGGACGACGTGTTAGATCTATGATTAACAGGGGTGTTGATTGGCGTATTTATGTTTGACACAGGCACTTGAAGTTCTATATCATCGAATGAGGAGAATCTATTTTGCGACAAAACGTTTCGCTTAGGCGATAGTTCACCCTCACGTACGTTTCTATTTTTTTTCTTGCCATTTGGCATTAGCAGCAGTGAGTGCACTGGTTGTACTATTGATTGCGCGTTTCTCTATTAAGAGAGCGCTTTTTACATTTAAGCAATGATGATGGTTTATGCAATCAGGAAACACATGTGCGTTGGCTTGTACTTAGCCCAAACGATCACTATTTTTATCTTCCAGCAAAGAAGCTGGAGGGTCACTTTTGGTTTTTTCACAAAAAGCCACTTTAAGGAGTCACTGTCTTAAAAGAAGGGAATTAATAGGCTAATAAATTAATACGGCCTTAGCCAGTTAGGGGTCGGTTGAGTTAAGCACTTGACGAATTTTTAATCGATTTTAAGAGCACACGTCTGTTCACGACCGAATTAACCGTTCCACTCGTTTTATGCTATGATGCAAGCTATTTCCTACCAGATTAAGATATTCTTGTTGGGAAGTATCTTGTTTTGTTTGTTTATAAGCATTCTGGATTGTTAGCGAATAAGAGGGTAGGCGCAATTTCAAGGTTTGGGTGAGCATTCCATGTTGACAGCTTGTGTAGGTATGTGGAATATTAGATCTTTGTTGCGTTCATGTTGTTTGTTGTTAAAGTAAGCGGTGTACTTTTTGTATTTTGATGGTGCTTTTTCAACAAGGATTTAAGTTTCTTGCAGTACTAAGATGTCGGGGTTGTACTTTTGGACGAGAATATCCAAATATAGAAGGTTGTTGTAGTATCCTTATATGTTCCATTGGAGTATTTTAATGTTATTTGTTATATGTGTGTTTGCTGTTAGTAAGTTTTGATTTTGATAAGTTATTGTTGGTCGTGGGCCTCTCTGGCTGAGGGGAGATCCAACCAGTGGAGTCCAAGACCTTTGATAGGTTATTTGGGTATTGTTAATATTCATTTTCTTCTGAATCTGATGCAGAGATGAAGTAATTTTTTTCTTGAATTAATTTATTAGTTATATGTGAGAATGGTGGGTTTAGTTTGTTATTATTTTGCATATGTTTTTGTTTGAAAAATAGGTTTCGTCGGATTAACTTGCCTGTATGTGCGTTTTGCTTCAGCCAGACTACTAGCCCTATTCTGCCAAACGGCGGATCGAACGTTCGATTCACCTCTTCGATTCACTTTTCTATTCTGCTAGACGGGTGATCACTACCTTGCCGATATTAATTCGAAATTATTTCGAAAACGACTATTCTGTGAAGTTTTACTTCAAGCATTTGTTTTGAGGAGATTTTGTTGGTGAAGAATAAAATAATTAGATTTAAATATTTTAAAATGGATAGTGTAGCTTTGTATTACCCTTCTTCTTATCCTTTTATTAACCCTTTCCTCGTTATACGAACTTATGCGTAACGAGTTTCCCATTTTTACTGCATCGCTGCTGCTCCGCTTATGGGGTTAGCTAATGTCGCAGACCGCAGAACGCGTCTACATAATGCTCGGTCCTGAATCGCTTCAGTGGTAAGCCCCAGGCGTTGTTGCGCATTTGCCATCTGAGAAATCCAGGAATTCTTTTTCCGACCTCGTTTTCTTACAGTTGGAGTGACCGTAGTTGATAGTGCCTTTTTAACCGGATTTTCCGCAGATCTTCTTTGAACGTGGCAATACCAGCTTATTCTATTCGCCTCAAGCTGTTCGGTTACCGAATTCTTTATATGTAGACTTCCTCTTATAAGCATAGATCTAATACAATCGCGTTTAGTGACTCCACTAGACATCCACAACATTTTCATTTCCGCTGCCGTCATTTTGTTTTTAAACGCTTTGTATTACCCGTTTTTTAATAAAACGCGGAACGATGCAAATAGGGGTACGAAGTAACATCCGTAAAAAACGACAAGATATAATGAATATAGCAGATGAAGCGTAAGGAAAACTTGAGAAGATGAAATGTGAATACAAATAGATTGTTTTTTTTAAAAGTTTTATTAAAACATTCATTAAGCATTCAGCTCTCTTTTATTTAAAGTCTTTTTTTTAAGTTGGATTTGTAGTCGCTTCAAACCCAGTGCAAAAAAAAAATATCTCAATACAAATTGAAACTCCTCTCTTTTTAATTTTTCCACACAACGACTTACATGATGGGTGGACCTAAGCAATTTTTTTTTTCTTCCCAAAATTTTTTTTTGTTCCGAAATATTTTTTACTTTCATTTTTCTACTTATGAACTTTCGACCGATAATCACAAACGCAACAAAGTACTTGCGGATGACTCGATGACAGAATGATTCCCTTCGAATGTTTGGTGGAATAGAAGTTTTTGATTTTCCCGACGTTTAGCAGAATAGGGCTGTACATTAGTCCCTAGTTTTTATTGTAAGGATTCTTTATTATGTATGTATGCTGGACATGCGTTAGAAGAGAATGGATGTGCTTCCTTGCAATTTGCACACAATGTTCTGGTACAAACTGCTAGGTCATGTGATGGAAGGCTACAGTTTTCGCAAATTTGATCTTCTTCGCAGTTTTTGTCATTTCATTTACTTTGGTCTTGTACCAAGCAATGTCAATATAAGATGGAAGTTGGTAGCGATCAAAGGTGAAGAGCATGAGACCTGTTACTCTCTCGCCTGTGTCTGTTTTTTTTTAACGAATTTGTGCACATCGATAACACCTTGTGGTTTTAAGTCTTCTATTATTTCTTCTTTTGTTGTGTTTATCAAACGATGACTTATTTATGATCGATGACTTCAAATTGGCATGCAATTTGACTGAGACAAGTATTTCTGCCAAGTTAGAAATGTTTAGAAACTTGTCTGCGATGGTTTGGGATTTGGTGAGAATTAAAATATTCCCATCTCGTGGTAGTGATGTCTTTTCATATTCCTTACTTATTGCATCAATAGATTATTGAGTAGGAATACACTTTTGTAAGAAAAAGATTGATTTTCAATTTTTGGGGAGGTTGTGATGAATTCGGGGTTTTTAGATTTTGTGATTTTAGGGAGCTGGGGGAATTAAGTTAGTGAGGAGCTTTTGATTTTCTTTGCGCTTACAACTCAAAACTGTTCCCGTTTTTTTTTGCTTTCTGGCCCAGGGGCCATCGTGTTTGGAAAGGCTTGACTGTTCAACGATAATATTAAACACGCGGTCGCGGTACAATTAAAGAAGTTGGAGGGAAAGAGATGGTATGTGTGTTTGACTTTTGAAATGAGTAATGTCAAATTAGTACTGATTGATACTAGTGGAACGACAAGTGGACGTTTTGAAGGTTACTCGGTTACTGATAAATATTCTGTCTGATTCAATACACGTTGATAAGTATTTATCAATTATGTCACATGGTTTTGATTCTCTATTGAATCAACCTACACGTCTTGATTTTTGTCTAGACCATATATTTCTAAGGCTTCATAGATGCAATCTTATTGGTTATCAAGTTATGACTTATGACCTGAGTATAACAGTTCCATCATAAAGAATGCAAGTCTAGCAACTCCTCTTATCAAACTTTTGAGAGAATTGATCTCAATGCTCTCAAAAGTAGACTTAACTTTAAATTTTGGGAAGAAGTTTACAATTCAAGTGATCCATCTTATGCTTTAAATAAATTTCTCAAAATATTACAGTTTCGTCTAACATGCTGCACTAATCATGTAAATAAAAATGCAATAAGCTGAAGTGTATTAAACCGTGGATGATATTTTTAGCTTATTTAGGAAAAAAACCAGAAGAAAAAAAAAGATGTATGTTCGTTTAAAAAAGCATCCCCATAATAAAAACCTGAAGAAATACTACGATAAAGTGTGCAAGGAATTGAAAAATGAAATACCCATCTGCGGAGGTTCTTATTTTACGAGCAAAATATCCAAAAATATCGGAAATACAAAATAAGAATGCGCAGTAGTAAATGAGATACTGAACACATCGACGAAGAATGATGAGTTTATTTTGAGACATAATAATGTAAACGTTTCAATGACTTTTTACAAATTTGTGTTCCTCACATGAATTCTTAAATGTAAGTGTCCCTACTTCTCATTATGAACATTCATTTTATTCAGAGAGTGTGGAACCGCAAACATTTTTATTCTCTGAACTTACAGCTGCTGAGATTCAAAAAATAATTATGTTACCTCAATTATCCAATTCATCCTCTTTTGATTCAGTTTCCAGCTCTGTTTTTAAGCAGATTTCATTATTTGTTTCCGACGTCCGGTGCTACACTTATAACCTTAGTATTAAAAATGGTATTTTTCCAGAAACACTGAAAACAGCTGTAGTAATACCCCTCCACCAAAAAGTGATACTTAGACCATAGATAATTATCGGCCTATATCTCTACCATACTATATGTTTTTTCAAAAATTCTTGAGAAATCGAGAATTCATTCGTTTTGAGTTGGACGAACTTTTTCAACAATTGTCAATTTGAATTTAGAAGTGGTATGTCGACAGAAACGGCCTTGCAGAAATTCATCGGAGAAAATTAAAATAGTATAAATTTGTCCAAAAGATGTGCAGCACTATTTGTAGACATAACTAAGTCATTTGACACAGTTTTTATTATTAAATAAACTGTATAATGGGGGCTTTAGAGGCTTTATTTTTAACTGGTTTCTTTCTTACTTAGTAAATCGAAAACAGATGGTGAAGATCAAAGAGTTTTTTAGCTCGTTGAAATTTATAAATACAGGTGTTCCACAAGGATTGATTTTGGGTCCTATTTTGTTTTCAATTTATGTTAACTCTCTGTTTAGTCAACCTTTCAAAGGAAAAATTTCTACATTTGCTGATGATACTCGTACTGCTATTTTCTGCTCTCACAGCAATAATTTTAATATTTTTATGGAAGTAAATCACGATCTTGAATCACTGAGATTATAGTTCAGTCATCATAAACTTGTAATTAACATGAAAACTAAGTTTATGTTTTTTAATATCAGAAGCTTGATGGTTTTTCCTTTTTCGAGGTAGTCCACGAAGAGTATGCCATGACAATTCCAGAAAACCGACGCCATAACATTTCCGACCCATTGAGCCTCCCTCGGCCACTTCGGAGCACTCGTGCCGGCTTCAGTCCATTGCCGGGCACTCATTCTGTTCTTCTTCTTCTTCTTATCCTTTTATTAACCCTTTCCTCGTTATACGAACTTATGCGTAACGAGTTTCCCATTTTTACTGCATCGCTGCTGCTCCGCTTATGGGGTTGGCTAATGTCGCAGACCGCAGAAAGCGTCTACATAATGCTCGGTCCTGGATCGCTTCAGTGGTAAGCCCCAGACGTTGTTGCGCATTTGCCATCTGAGAAATCCAGGAATTCTTTTTCCGACCTCGTTTTCTTACAGTTGGAGTGACCGTAGTTGATAGTGCCTTTTTAACCGGATTTTCCGCAGATCTTCTTTGAACGTGGCAATACCAACTTATTCTATTCGCCTCAAGCTGTTCGGTTACCGAATTCTTTATATGTAGACTTCCTCTTATACACGTAGATCTAATGCAATCGCGTTTAGTGACTCCACTAGACATCCTTAACATTTTCATTTCCGCTGCCGTCATTTTGTTTTTAAACGCTTCGTACATTGTCCAGCACTGTGAACCGTATATAAGAGCTGGTCTAACAACCGTGGTGTAGAGTTTCCCCTTTAATTTAAGTGGAAATTTTCGGTCGCAAAAGATTCCCGAATTTTCCCGCCATTTCATCCATCCTACACTCACTCTGTGGTTTACGTCGTCGTCACATTTCGCTTCCATGTTAACGATTGATCCTAAGTACTTAAAAATAGTGCTTTTCGGAAGAACTATTCCGTCTAACATTATATCCGGAACAGGTCGCAACGGATGTGAAAATGGGCACGTCAAATGCTCCGTCTTTGAACGACTTATTTTAAACCCGTTTCTCTCTAGCGCATTTCTCCATGAATCTAAGGCGTTCTGTAAATCTTCGACGTTATCGCTAAGTATAACTGCGTCGTCAGCGAAGAGAATTGGCGTTACATTTGCTTCGCGCATGCAGTCTTTTAAAAGATAGTCGAATACTACGTTCAAGAGGAAAGGGCTAAGTACGCTTCCTTGATGCACTCCGACATTAACTGGAAATTCTCTCGTTAGTCCAGCAGGGCTTTTAACCGCAGTTTTCACGTGTCCGTACATGTCTTGTATTATTCTAACATACGTTTCCGGTACATTTTGAGACCTCAGCGCGGCCCATATGAGATCCCTAGGCACTCGATCGAATGCTTTCTCGAGGTCGATAAATACCATGTGTAAATCCTTAGACGAATCTCGGTGCTTTTCCATTATTATTCGTAGGCTTTGGATAGCGTCCACCGTCGATCTTCCTTCAACAAATCCACACTGGCTATTATCGAGCTTTATTATTTGCCGAAGACGTTCGTTTAAGACTCTTTCGACGATTTTCATTGTGTGTGACATAAGCTTGATTGAACGGTAGTTGTTGCATTCTCGAGTGTCGCCTTTTCCTTTGTATAATGGAACCAAGAAGCTACTTCTCCATTGATTCGGCATGGGTTGTCCACATTTTAATTTATTTAAAAGTTTCGATAGCCAAACGCTGCCGATCCCCTCCATCTTCGACCAAAACTCTGATGGAATGCTGTCTGGTCCCGCCGCTTTCCCCCGCTTCATTTTCCCAATTGCTATACTTATTTCTTCGATTGAAAAGTCCGAAACTTCCTCCTCTAATAGACCAGCTGTCGGCACGATATCACGTGGAAACTGTTTGTTAAGCAACTCCTTGCAGTATTCAAGCCACCGGTCACAAATTTCCTTTTCATTTGTTAGTAAGCGACCGTCTGCGTTTTTGATGTATTTCGGCGAGGTTATTTCCATTGAATTTTTTCTCCTCTGTGCAGCGAGCTTAAAAATATTTGGCATTTTAGTACTGTACGACGTTTGAACTTCTTGGATAGCTTGTCTTCTATCCGCCGATCGTGAGGATATTTGTTCCAACTCCTGGTACAGGTTTTCCGCTTCTGCCGCTCGAGTTCGAGCCAGGACTTTCTTTGCGATCTTTTTAAGACGCTCGTATTCAAGAGCCAGTCGAGCTTTTTCGATATCGTCGCTCCGATCGCATTTTGTCCACGCTTGGAATGCACTCTTCTTGTCGGCCACAGCTCGTTTGGTTTTCACCACCATGTTTCTTTGCCGACGTGATGGTATTTCATTCTGTTCCTGGTGTGTAATAGTGGATCCAGGTTTTATCAATAGTTACCAATCGATGCCGAAAGTCCGCCCGATTCCGCATCAGCAAGTCCAAACACTCTTGGAAGTGCTCTCGCGTTCGTGTTTTTAGTCAGGAGTGAGCATGCGCGGCACCCAGTTGCAGGATAACTTTTTCATATGCAGAATATTGCCCAAAACATGGCGTGTGCGCTCAGTACTAATCTTTGTGGTATCTGCTAGCTCGCGTACCTTCTCCTTCCGGTCAGCCAACACCATTTCATGTTTTTTTTTTGACATTGTCCTCTGTAACCGCATCGGAGGGCCTGCCGCTGTGGACTTGACTTGATCGGTAGGAGTTGCGGCCACCACGAATCTCTCGAAAAAAATATTTGACGGTGTAATCTGACGGAGCATTAGCCCCATAATATTTATCCAACTTTTATTTTGTTTCCTTCTCCGTTTTGCCTCTCAAAAAATAATGTTTGATGAGAGAACGAAAATCGTTTTTGTCCATACTTAACATGATGCCAAACACGTAAGCAACAATCAGCTGTCAAAACAAAACTAAAGACAGTATCGCACTGAAATTTGGCATGTCTGCCTAAATATGAACGGACTTCAAGGCACCATAACCTTTTTTGCAGTAGCAGCGCATTCTGGCGGTCAAGGAGGTTACTTTTCACCCCACATAGTACATAATCTGTTATCCATTTCACAAGCTATGAAAAACGGATATTCATTTACATTTGAGCGCAAGACGGTGCTATTGTGCGAAGAAGTGACAAAACTATTCTTTTTAGAGCATCCAAGAAAGGAAAGCTGTATATTGTGAAAGAGCGTGAAGAAGAAAACCACATCGGGAAACGTTGTAAACCCATAGAAGAGGGGGTAATGTGTGTACCAAAAGAATACTCAAATTTAATTCGATGGCATCAAAGCCTTGGACACTTAAACTTCAAACAATTGAAAATGTTGAAAGGCGATAATTTGTTCAGTGGAATTAAGGACAAGCTTTTTGATGTGAACGCGAAATGTGCAGTGTGCGAAAAATATTCCAGAAACCATTTAACTCTTCAAATCAGCGCGATGAAGAGATTTTGGGAACTGTGCACATCGACATCTGTGAATCCCATGAACGTCAAATCACTGAATGCTTTGAGAATTTCAAGTCGTGATCAGAATGTCAAACAGGACATACAATGAAACACATTCGGAGCGATAATGCCGCAGAATACCTGTCAGCGGAATTTAGCGAGGTTTTGCGGGGTATACAACGGAAACAACAAAATGGAGTGGCTGGGATATTTAATCGAACCCTCTTAGAGATGAGTAGTTGAACTTCCAAAATGCTTATGGGCAGAGACTGTGACTACTGCTGCATTTATCCGCAACAGATGTCCCACAACTACATAAGGAAATAAGACGCCCTTGGAGGTATGGAGCGGTAAAAACCTACACGTACACGTACACGTACACGAAAATTAGAGATGTTAGATTTTTTGAGGAGACAAATCCAAAGAACTATCCATTCGGCGACAGCGCACTACTGGAAAATGACGGAACCATATTATCCTATGACGACATTGAAATTAAAAAACTTTAAACACTTTAGCCACAATTATGACGACACCCAAGCCGAGAAAAGGCAGAAGTCTGTTGTGGAACTTAATTTCGAGGATGAATACGACGTAGAACCAGGGCTAATCCCTGCGAAGCTTAACACAAACGAAGTAAAACTTGTAACTAACAATGAACTAATTGAGCCTTTATCTTTGAAGGAATCCATGAGTAGCTTTGATCGTTCAATGTAATGAGTGGCGATGAACTCTAAGGTGATGTCTTTTAAAAAAAAACAACACTTGGGTGCTCGTTAACCGATCAGTGAACAAAACCGTCCTTAGCAACAGGTGGGTGTTTCGGGTTAAAGAGAAGGAAGATGGAACCATCGACCGTTACAAGGCGAGGGCTGTCGCCAGAGGTTGCTAGTAGAAAGTGGACATAGACTACGATGGGATCTTCGCTCCGGTGGCACGCTACGAGATCATACGCCCACAATTTGCCGTCTGTGCTGCTAAGAATCTTCAACTGTACCAAATCGATGTAATTACCACATACGTGCAAGGGGAGCTAAACGAAGAAATTTATATGGAGCAGCCAAAGTATTCGTGGAAAAAGGAACGCAGTCACCAAAAGGAATGCAAACTTCTCCGTCCACTTTATGCGCTGAAATAAGCCGGACGGCAGTGGCATTAGAAACTGGACGAGCTTCTAAAGAAAATGGGCTTGAAGTAAGCCATGTCTGATGAATGTATGTATACGAAGGACATACATGGAACTATATTCCTCATTGAACCTTACAATTATCTAAAACTATTTCAAGTAATTAAATATGTACATTTTGTTTGTGTTACCCATCTCCGTCTTTTATATTTGTATTTTTGTTTTTTTTTATTTAGATTTATCTTAACACTACATTTTAACATACTTAAACCTCGAATTAGAAGAAAACGACGAAGAGGCGTATTCTCTTTTAAAAACCCAACAAAATTCTTATTGCTGCCGAGCAACGTCTCTCAAATCGCGACACCCTACTGCCATACTGAACCGGAGACGCTCCGCACTGCCGTGTGCGACGTCTCTGTTATAGTTGAGTCGCCTGTCTGCAGCTTTTCGAGCAACGTAGAAAATTAACGGCACCGCTAATTTGTCCTGGATCAGCCCTTTCTTATCAAAATAGAGGAACGCCTCTGGGAAAACAAAGCCATCAAAGCGCACACTCTCGTGATATACGAGGGCGGGTCAATAAGTCCGTGACTTTTTGAATTTCTGACCTCTAACTGAAACAGAATCACTGCTCCTGTCAACAGGCATCTGTCAGTTGACTCCTGTCAAAATTTTAACTTGCTGCGTCAGTTAGTTTGTGTTTAACAGCTACTTTTATCAGACTACTCACTAATTTGAGGAGAAAATGGAAAAAAGTGAATTTCGTGTGCTTATTAAGCATTATTTCTTGCGAAAAAAAACCATTACCGAGACCAAGGCTAAGCTTGATAAATACTATGGGGACTCTGCACCATCGATTTCAATGGTAAAAAAGTGGTTTACTGAATTTCGTTGTGGCCGTACAAGCACTGAAGATGCCGAACGTCCTGGATGCCCAGTTGTGGTCTCTACACCCGAAACAATCGAAAAAATTCACGATATGGTGTTGGCCGACCGAAGATTGAAAGTGCGAGAGATTGTGGAAGCCGTAGGGATCTCGCATGGCTCAGTGGTTTCAATTTTGAATGATCACTTGGGAATGAGAAAGCTTTCCACAAGATGGGTGCCGCGTTTGCTCACAGTCGACCACAAACGCAATCGTGTATGCCATGGCAAAAATCCATTAATTGGGCTATGAATTGCTCCCTCATCCACCCTATTCTCCAGATTTGGCTCCGAGCGACTACTTCTTGTTCCCAAACCTGAAAAAATGGCTTGGTGGAAAAAGATTTGACTCCAATGATGAAGTCATCTCGCAAACAAAGGCCTATTTTGAGGACCTCGACAAATCATTTTTTTTGGAAGGGATAGAAAAATTGGAGAAGCGTTGGACAAAGTGTATAGAGCTCAAGGGAGACTACGTTGAAAAATAAAATTATTTTTTTATCAAAAAATCTGTGTTTTAATCCAAAAGTCACGGACTTATTGACCCGCCCTCGTAGATAATTAGGGTTATAAGAGATCAGGCTGTTCGAATATACAGCCATGGTTTACTTACGCCGAGCTTATTCAGCTTGAAGAAAAGGCCCTCTAAACATACGGTGTCAAAATCCCTCACCAAGTCAATCAAGCAGGCACCTGTGCACTGTTTCTTGCTTTCGTCCCATTGGATATCAGATACCAGTTTAGACGCGGCATTTGATGTATCATGCCCAGCCTTGAAACCGAATTGATAATCCGGAACTATATTTTTATTCTCAACCCATAATTAGTAGTTGGATAGTAGGCATTATTCAAAGCATTATTAAACATGGTGGTATATATGTCCACCGCTTCTACTGGAAGATGTCGAAGCACAATATTCGATATACCATCAGTTCCCACTGATTTCTTATTTCTTAGTGATACGAAGATAGTTTGGAGCTCTTCCTTCGAAATGAATGGGGGAACTTCCCTTTCGTCGGCGATGGCATTATTTGCCATATTTTCGTCATTGAACTCAGTGTACCCTGAGCTCTCGAATCGCCAGTGCTCAATATTATTTCGAAGGTAGGAATTGTACAAAAGAACCTGATTTTCCAGGTCGTGGTTACAACCAATGACAACATTTGCCTTGTATACTTCCTGGAAAATCGCTCTTATGGTCTCAACCTTCTCCTGCGCATCTTCGACCATGAAAAAGTTGTCATCGTCTACCGCTTCTCCTGCATCTACGCCTGCTGTTATCAGTATTTGTTCATTGTCTGTTGTTCGAGGGACCTTTAGACATGGAAAATCGTTTTGATCTTTCCTCCGAAATGTTTTATTTATTTGCGGGAACATATTCGGGTTGCTAGTGCTTAGAACCCGAATGTTACTGTTCCAATACAAACTTACATACGCCCTGTCATTTTCTTTTATTAATGTTTGGAGGTTTTTGATCGACGACTTCAGTGTCATGATCTGGGGGTGTTGTCTGTCATTAAACTGTCTGTACAAGGTTTTTAGTCTAGATAGTAGTCTGCTTTTGTGTTCGTGCAGTAAAAGTTGTATGGCGGAATGTCACTTCATTTTCGGTATGTTGATACAGAGGAATCGTACTGTCCATTGGTCGTTTTATGGTCTCGTCCATTTGTCAATCTCATTGTTTGGCAGACGACGAGTGAAGTGAGTTCGAGGAGAGTGCAGTCGTCAATGTTCTGGAAAAATGTGTCCAACGTACGCTACTGTAATTGAAAGAATACCTTTGAACAAACTCCTCCAATTCCGCAATTTCATTTGAAACAGTAATTTTGATACTAAGACCGCAATGGTCACTGTCATAAACGATAGTGCGTAGATAGTTTAAAGTATGTTGAGTCATGCTTGTCAGTTGTATACGTGTGTCAAAGAGCAGCAGATCCAGATGGGAGCCGTGACTGAGTAAAGGCGGACTATCGGTCGCTTTTAGACCAAGTCGATAAATAATCGTAGATTCCTTCTAGTATTTGTTGTGTTAGTTTCCCAATCGCTATGTTTGGCGTTAAAATCTCCGCCATTTATGAAGTAAATCCACCACCAACACACCCCCTTTGTGCCTCATTTTATGTTTTTTGGTTAGCTTAGTTGTGCTTACCAAAAGCACATAAGGGACTTCGTCTCTGAGGAACTAAAAAAGTGCGGCTCTTCGTTCGATCCTTATCAGGGAATTTACATTTACGGCTGGTGTTTCAATAAGTTCTGGTAGACGTTTAATTTTCACCATTTGCCGCCGAGCTAAATTTATTGACTTTGTGTGTGTCCCCAGTTTTTGCATAAGGCATACGAGAGCTGATTTCTTTTTGTCATACCATCTCAGCACATTCCTCTGATTTGTGGTCCTTTCCACACTTCACATATCGGGGCTGCATCTCACAGTTCGACGCGGCGTGCATGAACGTTTAACAGCGAACGCATTTCTAAATGCTTTTGCTCCTTTTTACTTCTTCCCATTATTATAGAGTGAAAGTTCAGGAATTTGATGCTCCTTAAACCATCCAGTTTACTATTGGGAGTGAGCTGAACTAGGAAAAGCAGTAGTTTACCTTTCTCCCTTTTGGCTCTAGCCGTGACGAATGGCTTAACCCCCACAAGTCGTACTCTTTCTCTTTCAGCAGTGCGAGGAGCTCCTCCGGATCAGTCGACGGTTCTAGCCCCTCAGCAGGATGGTTTGCAGGATGATAATCCTGAAGTGTGAAGGAGAAGAACTCCGTCGTCGTATCCTTTAACAAAGCTTTTAACTTTTTATGGCGTTCCACTGTTGTACAGTTAATCGCATGTCTGTCTATATTTAAATGCTTAATAAAAAAAAAAGTTTGCCAATGGCCGACTTCCATAGTTCAATGGTATCCCCTAACTTTGTTTTATAAGTGTTAATTTGTGGCACTCTTGTTTTGTTTGTTTTTTTACTATATCTGTTGTTGTTGTTTTTTCTGCTGCTGTTCTCGTTGTACTTGTTGTTGTTGCTTTGTTTACTGCTATCGCAGATGGCGATTTGAAAAATTGTTGGTGACTCGAACCCAGGCTCTCTGCGTGATAGTCCAATGAGCTCATTTTCATTTCATTTTTAATGCATTTTTATTTCATTAATTCATTGATTGTAACATGCAAGACAAAAAATGATTAAAACTATCTTATTGTAACTTACTGGCCTCATGCGGGCACTCTAGGTTAAACATAATTCTAAGTCTAAATGTCTTTCGACGATCCTTACAACATATTTTAGTTTCTACATTAATTAAAGCTAAAACTAAGCAAATTCATTTTATTAAAAAAAAAAACTTAGTATACGGACTTGTTTTTTTTTTATTTTTATTTTATTTTTTATTTTATTTTTTATTTTTTTTTTAATTTTTTATTTTTTTTTTATTCTTTTAGTTTTTATAATTTACAATTTGTACGCTAAAACTACCTTAACCCTACCTAAACATAAGTAAGCCGGCCATGTCTAAAAATAGGCAGACCCATTCTGCTCCTTAACGAAGCTACCTAGTATTGGAGGAATTCGACAACGGAGCTCCTCTTTCTTCAGCAAGCCACCAAAATTGTTGGGGCTGCCGAGCAACATCCCTCATGTCGCGACTCCCTACCACTTTATTAAACCGGAGACGTTCCGCACTGCCGTGTGCGACGTGGACGATTAACGGCACAGCTAATTTGTCCTGGATCAGACCTTACATATCGAGGTAGAGGAACGCTTCTGGAGGAATAAAGCCGCCAAAGAGAACTCTCTCGTGATACATATAATTGGGGTAGTAAGCCCCAGAGATCAATGTGCCCTCGAATCAACTTAATAACAAAATTGTCCATGCGTATTAGGTTCGCCCTATTCTTATAAAATATAGAATAGAATAGAAATCATTAGAATATAATTTTATGTACTCAGATTCTGGTGTTCTGGGGTGAAGCCGCTTACGCGATAATTGACTGTCGTTTTTATGATTGTCGTATTTGATTATCAACTTTTCTTTGCTCTGTGTAAATCGATCGCAAAAATTTGTGGATATATTGCCATCACTTCTAAGTCTGCCTAGAATTAAATGTCATTTTCGAATTGTGT
Organism: Volucella inflata; assembly: GCA_928272305.1. Taxonomy (NCBI): domain Eukaryota; kingdom Metazoa; phylum Arthropoda; class Insecta; order Diptera; family Syrphidae; genus Volucella; species Volucella inflata. The sequence continues at coordinate 92,353,539 of OV743716.1, read as the reverse complement.
TTTGAATTTGAAAGCTAAATTCAACAGAATTTGTTTACAAATATTTATACATAAGTAAATAACATATATATCAAATCACTTAATAATATATATATGCATAATTTGTATATATATTCAACAAAACAAAAAATCACGATTCTTTGTTTTTGTTTTGGAAAATTGCAAATGATGTAAACTTAAGCTAAGTTGCTTTATGGAAAATATGTCAATCCTTAAACCATATGTTTTTTTCTTAATACTCGTAATTTAACCGATTTGACGTCGACCGCACCAAAATCCTTGTGGAAAATGACATAAATGTATGAAAACGACACCTAACGAGCTATCATCTAAAATCAACGCAAACAAAACGATTGTCGATTTGATAATCACCTTACACAGAGCAAAAGTATCGATTTTGATTATCAACTATCAACTATAGCGTTAGCCGATTTCGCCACTATATAAGCGAAGCCAAGCCCTAAGGCAAGCCCTCTCAAACACCCGAATCTTTTCCAAAAGACTTGCTCTCACGTTGAACCACATGAGACAACCAAATGTAAGCATAGGCCGAATAAGGGCCATGTAGCCGATCACCTCTACCCTCGCATCGGGTTGCCTGCTATAAAATAGTCTATTTGTAAGGCCAAAAACCCCTTTGGCTCTGGCCAGAGCAACATCTATATGTTTGTTAAAATACAGATATTGGTCTAGCCAGGTCCCAAGGTAACTGACAACATTTCGACAAACAACTGACTGCCTGTGTTGACCCACCTTCTGAAACTTTCGCTAATTCTTTCTGGTATCCGCAGAGGCCCCAGACAAAGGCGTCCTAAACAGAATGGTTTCCGACTTTTGAAAATTGATCTTCAACTTCCAGTCGTCGCAATATTGTTTAATCTGATCGAAGTCACGTTACAAAAGAATATTTATAACCTCAATCTTTGGACCTGATCTGTACGCGATTAAGTCGTCTGGTACGAAGGCGTTCTCCAAGTCAATCAGGCAGGCACCCGTGCACCGTTTCTTGGCTTTGTTCCATTGGATATCAGAAACCAGTTAAGACGCGGCATGAATAACGTCATGCCCCGCCTTGAAACCGAATTGATTATCCGGAGCTATATTTCTGTCCTCAACCCACTTAGTCAGGACTCTATTGATGACTTTTTCGAAAACCTTATCAGTTTATAATTTGTTGGTTCGTACCTGTCAGTCGTATTCGTGTGTCGAACAACAGAAGATCCAAATAGGAGCCGTATCTAGGAAACGACGGACTATCCGTCGCCTTAAGGCCGAGTCGGTACATCACACTGTGCTGGCCCCACAAATTGAATAGTAGGTTCCCTCTAGTGTTTGGTGCATTATTTCCCCAATCGCTATGTTTGGGGTTGAAATCTCCGCCGAAAATAAAATAATTTTCCTCCAATTCCAGTCTCAGAAATCGAAAAAGTGTCTCGAGCTCTGAGATGAATAGGGTGGATTGAGTAGCCTTAGGTGCATAAACAGACACCATGTATAACCGCTTTCCACTACTGAGAGGGATATACATGATGCATGCTTCTAGCACCTGAAATCTACGCACTACACGACTGTATATTCTTTTAAATCGTATACCTTTTCTTACGAACATTGCAACGCCTACTCCTTGTATGGAGTTGGGTCGATTCCTTCGCATGATTTTATACCTTCTGCGCCACATCAGGGGCTTGGTCTTTAAGCAACTTGAACAGTGTGGCTCTTCGCTCAATTCTAATCAGTGAATTAACATTCACTGCAAGGACCTTCAGGGTTTGCTCCGGCATGTACGTACCCATTACGCCTGGAGGTTCGTTAGGCTCGGTAGCAGCACGTATATTTGAACTACCCGCGTAGCTTGCTCAGTAAACTGCCGTTAAAGCTGAGCTATCAGCCCCTGGATAGAGCGCAAAATAGCTAGCATGGCAGTTACAGGTTCCGGTGCTCTAAGCGTTGGGGCTTGCAAAGCAACCTTTGCTTGATGTGCCGTATTTCCCTTACCCGCCGGCATTTGGGCGTAGGTAACTTGGTTTTTGTGTAACGGCTGGTTTTTGTGTAACGGCTGGTTTTTGTGTTAGAACAGCGAACACATTATAAATGTGTGATATGTGTCAAACGCATATTGTACATAAATTGCTGCCCTTGATGATTCTGTTGGCAATTCTGCCATTGATCTAGCGGGCAGCTTTTCATTTTCTTTTTCTGTAAATGTGGCCGTTTTTCCGCAATTTCTGCCTTCAGCTTAATTTTTGTTTCGGGCGTATTATGGTGTATCCAAGTTTCATCTACAGTAATTAATCGGCGCCAGAACTAGGATTTATTGCGCCAACAGAGCGTTGGAAATGTTCATTCGAACACGTTTTCGGTCTTACGTAAGCAAACGCGGCACCCAGCGCAGAAACAGTTTTCTCATGCCTAAATCTTGATTTAATATGTAACAAACATGTTTTTGGATATTTTCATAACCTCAACTATCGCTCTCACTTTAATTCAGCGGTCGTCTAACATCATTTGGTAAACTTTAGCAATGTTATCGTCAGTGGTTGCAGTTTTTGGACGTCCCGAACGTTCATCATCTCCCAAGCTCTTACGGCCAAAATTTCACAGTGGTAAATAATGTGCAGAGTCCTCATACACACATACAACTCATTTTGGATTTGCGTATGCGTATTGCCTTTCAAAAACAAGAATTTAATAACAGCTCCATATTAATTTTTTTTCATTTTCGCAAAAAAACACTCACTTCGAAAGACAACTAAAAACTGCGCGTCCAATATGACTGAAACTTCGGTAAGTAACTGTCAAAAGATGCACAACTAGCATTCACTAGCTTTTGTTGACGAGTGCTGCTATCTTTACGTTGCGGTCGGAAACATTTCAGACAATCCCCGTATATATATTGTATTTTTATTTTTAAAAATAAAAGTCACTAACTTTTTCGGAAATCGACCACTGGGCTACCGACGCACTTGCGAAAAGCGTTCTTAATGCGCGTTCTAGCAAATACGCTTAATATTAATTTTTTCATTTTGAAGGCCGTAACACGTTTATTCCTCAGGGAGGTCTATGAAAGACTGGAAGTCAGTTAACTACCACTTGAGTCACGGCCGCCCACTGATAGTTCTAATTGAAAATTGTAAAAAAAAGCTGTGCAGAGTTCATGTTGGTAATCTCTTAATTATTATTGTTCATAGGTAGGTTTTATAAAATTTAATTATTTATGTTCATTTAATACATAATTGAAACCACAACCTTTTGCTAAACATATATTTTTTAGGGAGAGAGAGAGAACGCAATAGAAATGCCAGCTTCGTTGAATGACGAGCAGTTCTTCAATGCTTAAGGTATAATCGCAGTATAAAGGTTGTGTTCAGCGAGAGGTCGTTTTACTTACAAACATATTATTTATTACATCTGGGTCAACATGATAAAATTGATTGACCACGGTCAACAAAAGAGATATCTATTTTTGCAAACTGTCGTTATAAGTTCCTTCTATTTTAGGTGTTGCTTTCAGCAACCAGATTTTCCCTATCATGCTCTTTCCCCAACTGAATGTTACGCGCCTCAACAACTCCATTATTTGGGGGTTGCGTCATTTGGCAATTCTCAATATCGCATATTACATACCTATCATAAGACAGTATCTTGTAAACGACAAATGGACCCCTTAATCTAGGAATTAGTTTCTTATTTACGCAAATCGCTGTATCAACGTTTCTGATAAACACATAATAACTATTTTCATAAATAGGTACATTCCGGAATATTATGTTTCTTAAAATATCTAGCATTGTAGCCTTGAACCTTTAGTGGGTATAAATACACTTATAACGCCTCAGGATGTGTTAAGTTGTTTGGAAAATTAGACAGAGAGAGAAGAAAGATGTTCGGGCTCAGCGATTAATTTGCTCCATGGGTGGCATCCAACATTTAATGGGGATAGTAAATAGTTAGTGAGAGCTCGTTTGTTGTTGTATATTAGTCAACAACACATCTTACTTGATTTTCGTTGACTGAAAAAATGCAAGTCTTTCGGGCACGTCACGAACCTTCCGATTTGGAAGCCAGTTCACTACCACTTGTAGTGGCCACGGCCACCCACCTTAGAAATCGCTTCTGAAGGACTTTCCCTTAATTAAAACAAATTTCTTTCAGGACGATTCAATTTGCTTTCATCCAGAATTTCTGTAAGTTTGTCAACAATTATTCCACACTGATATACACCGAATAATAACTGGCTTGGCATAGTGTGAATTAATCTATGTATGGTACTACTTAATGCATATTCAACCAGTGTTAGTGATCTCACCCAGTCGGAATTCTGAAGTGACTCAGAAAGTTTAGCAAGCATACCAGTGCGGAAATGGTTGACCCGCTCGACTTGACCGTTAGCTTGCGTTGAGTGGACGGCGAGTTTTACATGTTTTATATTTTGGTCTATAAGGAAAGAACCAAATTCTAACGAGGTAAAATACCTACCTCTACCAGTGATCACTCTAGATGGTATACTGAAGTAATCGAAATATTTATTAAGTGACGCTCAAACCTCTTTCGTACTTGTTGATGTTACAGGGTAAAGCTCAACAAATTTTGTAAATGGTTTCTTTGTATGAAATTGAAAGGCTTCTTTCAGAATGTTAAAGAAGTTATGTTTATTGATACAGACAGAAGAAGAGTACATAATACATCGTATACAGTTTTCTGTGTGCTTTTCTACTCTATCCTGAATATTTGGGAAGCACACATAACTATCCCACCAACATCCCGACCCAAACTGGTCATTTAAAAAAACAAATCTTTCCAAGATTTTCTTCACCCCTTCCCCCTTTTAATCCATCTACAAGGAACACCAAAGTCCCGACACCAATGCTTCGTCCTGCTATTACCAAACCATCAAAGTTGTTCCAAAATAGAGTTTCGTTTAACCTTGTTCCGGCGCCTTCTAACCAAGTTTCAATTGATGCTACGCCATTGGAAAAATATACTAATTAGCTCCCATATACTAAACGCAGCCACCTCTTCCTCATCTTCATCAACCAATCCCCCAAACCAAACCACACTTACTAGATCTGAGGTGCTTGACCAACCCGCCCCTTCTTCATTCCTTCGTTCTCTTAACTCGCCAGCCCCCGACTCTCACCCGAAATACCTTGACCCACTTCTTCCACCCACTGTCAAACTTAAAAGACAATTTTCAGATATGAATGATGACAGTCGTTATGTAGTATCTCGTTTGAGAGACCGCCGCATTTATGTTCGGCTCTACCTTGCCTATTTGCACGAGAACCCCAACTCTATTTGCATTGATGGCAAAAACCAATATTATGGTTTCGATTCAACGAGAATGGCTTCTAATAAAGCCAGAGGAATTGATGCAAATTTTCGTTCGTTACGATGAGAGCTTCGTCAATTCTTAACGTCTTTCCCACTTACAAGGAACCCATTTAAATTTAAGAAACTACATATTACAGTTCCTAACAAACTGAATTCTGTATCCTCCAGTCCAAAATGAATATCCATTTACTACCAAAACTTAACAGGTTTGCGCTCTAAAACCTCCGCCGTATATCTCAATTCTCAAAAGCTTCCCTATGACCTAATTGTTCTTATTGAAACAAATTTAACTTCTGACATTAAAAATCATGACCTGTTTCACCCTAACTTCAACGTTTTTCGAAAAAGATGGATTTGAAAGAGCTGATAATCCCTATGGCCGAGGGGTTTTACTAGCAATCAGAAACTGTTTTCACACAACTTCTGTTGACATTACTCATACCGACAATTTTGTCGCTGCCATTGCGAACTTTGTTGTTACAATTACCCATCTCAACTAATTGAGTATTATCGACCTGTAGTTCACGCAGTGGATTTTTTGACCGATGATGCACAACCTGAAGGTAGTATTATTATAGTAGGCGATTTCAACCTTCCTCACCTGAAGTGGGCGCCTTCCGACGACTCGTCTCATTTTGTCTCTCTTAATTCGTCATCTGAAATAGAAATATTGATGGTGGACTGCTTAACAAACTCAAGTCTATTTCAGATTAGTGGAATACCGAATATAATGAACAGACAACTCGACCTTGTCTTCACTTCCGGTTCGAATAACTGTGTCGTTTATAGGAGTGATCATTTTCTTTCCATCCTAGACCGCCTTCATCAGCCCTTTTCAATTATATATCCTTATGAAAACGGCAACACATGTGTCGATTTGGTTTTTGGCTTTAACAAACTTAAAAGTCTTATCAGCAACATTAACTTTGATTTTATTGCTGAAACAACAAACATTGATCTTGCTCTATCAACTTTTTATTCGTTAATTTTCACCTCCTTTGCCTAATCGGTTCCATATTCCTTCCGAAAAGCCTGCATGACAGCTTCTCTTTGGTATAACAAGGAGTTGCGCTCTCTCCGCAATAACAGAAACAAGCTGTGGCACAAATTCTAAGGAACTAGATCTGATTCCGACCACACTAACTATCGATTTGCATACAATCGTTTTTCTGGACTTTGTGGGTATCTTTACCTTGAGTACCTTTACCGCATGCAATTTAGCTTAGTCCAGGACCCCAAACGCTTCTACCAGTTTGTTAATACCAAAAGAAAGTCAGATGGCTTCCCATCTACTCTCAAATTTCTTAGTGAATTTTCTGCCGACCCAAAAGACATTGCTCATTTCTTTGCCTGTTATTTTAACAAATCCTTTTGTAAGCAAACACCTGAACCCGATCCTAGTTACTTTAGCTGTGCATATGAGAGACTGTTCAGAGACGTCATCCATTTCGCTAAATATAACAACATTTTCGGTTTCTGAAAACATTACCAAACTTAAAGATGATTTTTCGTCCGGGCCTGATGGAAATAAAAAGTGTCTAAAAATGTTCCCTTACTGTAGGCCATCTATCTGCAAAAACTAGCACAATTTCATGCAAGGTAAACCAACCACCACTAACTTAACTAAGTTCGTATCTAGGTCGCTTTATGCTTAAGAAGACGGTGGTGAAGTCGATTCAATTTCCAGAGATTTCAGCAAAGCTTTCGATATAATTTCCCATCAAATTATCATTTTCAAATTAAAATAACTTGGGTTTTCGCTTCCGTTTGTATCATGGATCAAATCTTATTTAGAAAACAGAGAATACAGAATTATCTTCAGAGCTTAATGTCAACAAATGCCAAGCGATAACATATTCCCGCAAAAGTCTTCCTCCGCCTCCAATAAATTGTTTTATCTGCGATGAGCCTCTTCCCTCCACTACCGAAGTAAGGGATCTTGGAATAATATGTGACAAAGAATTGAATTTCGACTCACATATTGACAGCATTCTAAATAAAGCTAACTCTGCACTTGGCTTTATCAAAAGCTGGTCAAAAGAATTTTCCAACCCCTACGTTACAAGGTCTCTGTACATTACTTTTGCAAGGCCTCTTCTGGAATATTGCAGCCAAGTTTGGTTATCCTATAAACAAATCCACATTCAAAGAATCGAACAGGTCCAACGCAGGTTTATCCGATTTGCACTTCGTGGTCTACCTTGGGCCGATCCATATGGATTACCTCCCTATGAAAATAGGTTAAAACCAGTATTATTATTATTATTATTACTATTATCATTATTATTATTATTATTATTATTATTATTATTATCATTATTATTATCATTATTATTATTATTATTGTTATCATTATTATTATCATTATTAATATCATTATTATTACCTCCCTATGAAAATAGGTTAAAACTAGTATTATTATTATCATTATTATTATCATTATCATTATCATTATCATTATCATTATCATTATCATTATCATTATCATTATCATTATCATTATCATTATCATTATCATTATCATTATCATTATCATTATCATTATCATTATCATTATCATTATCATTATCATTATCATTATCATTATCATTATCATTATCATTATCATTATCATTATCATTATCATTATCATTATCATTATCATTATCATTATCATTATCATTATCATTATCATTATCATTATCATTATCATTATCATTATCATTATCATTATCATTATCATTATCATTATCATTATCATTATCATTATCATTATCATTATCATTATCATTATCATTATCATTATCATTATCATTATCATTATCATTATCATTATCATTATCATTATCATTATCATTATCATTATCATTATCATTATCATTATCATTATCATTATCATTATCATTATCATTATCATTATCATTATCATTATCATTATCATTATCATTATCATTATCATTATCATTATCATTATCATTATCATTATCATTATCATTATCATTATCATTATCATTATCATTATCATTATCATTATCATTATCATTATCATTATCATTATCATTATCATTATCATTATCATTATCATTATCATTATCATTATCATTATCATTATCATTATCATTATCATTATCATTATCATTATCATTATCATTATCATTATCATTATCATTATCATTATCATTATCATTATCATTATCATTATCATTATCATTATCATTATCATTATCATTATCATTATCATTATCATTATCATTATCATTATCATTATCATTATCATTATCATTATCATTATCATTATCATTATTATTATTATTATTATTATTATTATTATTATTATTATTATTATTATTATTATTATTATTATTATTATTATTATTATTATTATTATTATTATTATTATTATTATTATTATTATTATTATTATTATTATTATTATTATTATTATTATTATTATTATTATTATTATTATTATTATTATTATTATTATTATTATTATTATTATTATTATTATTATTATTATTATTATTATTATTATTATTATTATTATTATTATTATTATTATTATTATTATTATTATTATTATTATTATTATTATTATTATTATTATTATTATTATTATTATTATTATTATTATTATTATTATTATTATTATTATTATTATTATTATTATTATTATTATTATTATTATTATTATTATTATTATTATTATTATTATTATTATTATTATTATTATTATTATTATTATTATTATTATTATTATTATTATTATTATTATTATTATTATTATTATTATTATTATTATTATTATTATTATTATTATTATTATTATTATTATTATTATTATTATTATTATTATTATTATTATTATTATTATTATTATTATTATTATTATTATTATTATTATTATTTATTATTATTAATCATTATTATTATTAATCATTATTATTATTAATCATTATTATTATTAATCATTATTATTATTAATCATTATTATTATTAATCATTATTATTATTAATCATTATTATTATTAATCATTATTATTATTAATCATTATTATTATTAATCATTATTATTATTAATCATTATTATTATTAATCATTATTATTATTAATCATTATTATTATTAATCATTATTATTATTAATCATTATTATTATTAATCATTATTATTATTAATCATTATTATTATTAATCATTATTATTATTAATCATTATTATTATTAATCATTATTATTATTAATCATTATTATTATTAATCATTATTATTATTAATCATTATTATTATTAATCATTATTATTATTAATCATTATTATTATTAATCATTATTATTATTAATCATTATTATTATTAATCATTATTATTATTAATCATTATTATTATTAATCATTATTATTATTAATCATTATTATTATTAATCATTATTATTATTAATCATTATTATTATTAATCATTATTATTATTAATCATTATTATTATTAATCATTATTATTATTAATCATTATTATTATTAATCATTATTATTATTAATCATTATTATTATTAATCATTATTATTATTAATCATTATTATTATTAATCATTATTATTATTAATCATTATTATTATTAATCATTATTATTATTAATCATTATTATTATTAATCATTATTATTATTAATCATTATTATTATTAATCATTATTATTATTAATCATTATTATTATTAATCATTATTATTATTAATCATTATTATTATTAATCATTATTATTATTAATCATTATTATTATTAATCATTATTATTATTAATCATTATTATTATTAATCATTATTATTATTAATCATTATTATTATTAATCATTATTATTATTAATCATTATTATTATTAATCATTATTATTATTAATCATTATTATTATTAATCATTATTATTATTAATCATTATTATTATTAATCATTATTATTATTAATCATTATTATTATTAATCATTATTATTATTAATCATTATTATTATTAATCATTATTATTATTAATCATTATTATTATTAATCATTATTATTATTAATCATTATTATTATTAATCATTATTATTATTAATCATTATTATTATTAATCATTATTATTATTAATCATTATTATTATTAATCATTATTATTATTAATCATTATTATTATTAATCATTATTATTATTAATCATTATTATTATTAATCATTATTATTATTAATCATTATTATTATTAATCATTATTATTATTAATCATTATTATTATTAATCATTATTATTATTAATCATTATTATTATTAATCATTATTATTATTAATCATTATTATTATTAATCATTATTATTATTAATCATTATTATTATTAATCATTATTATTATTAATCATTATTATTATTAATCATTATTATTATTAATCATTATTATTATTAATCATTATTATTATTAATCATTATTATTATTAATCATTATTATTATTAATCATTATTATTATTAATCATTATTATTATTAATCATTATTATTATTAATCATTATTATTATTAATCATTATTATTATTAATCATTATTATTATTAATCATTATTATTATTAATCATTATTATTATTAATCATTATTATTATTAATCATTATTATTATTAATCATTATTATTATTAATCATTATTATTATTAATCATTATTATTATTAATCATTATTATTATTAATCATTATTATTATTAATCATTATTATTATTAATCATTATTATTATTAATCATTATTATTATTAATCATTATTATTATTAATCATTATTATTATTAATCATTATTATTATTAATCATTATTATTATTAATCATTATTATTATTAATCATTATTATTATTAATCATTATTATTATTAATCATTATTATTATTAATCATTATTATTATTAATCATTATTATTATTAATCATTATTATTATTAATCATTATTATTATTAATCATTATTATTATTAATCATTATTATTATTAATCATTATTATTATTAATCATTATTATTATTAATCATTATTATTATTAATCATTATTATTATTAATCATTATTATTATTAATCATTATTATTATTAATCATTATTATTATTAATCATTATTATTATTAATCATTATTATTATTAATCATTATTATTATTAATCATTATTATTATTAATCATTATTATTATTAATCATTATTATTATTAATCATTATTATTATTAATCATTATTATTATTAATCATTATTATTATTAATCATTATTATTATTAATCATTATTATTATTAATCATTATTATTATTAATCATTATTATTATTAATCATTATTATTATTAATCATTATTATTATTAATCATTATTATTATTAATCATTATTATTATTAATCATTATTATTATTAATCATTATTATTATTAATCATTATTATTATTAATCATTATTATTATTAATCATTATTATTATTAATCATTATTATTATTAATCATTATTATTATTAATAATAATAATAAATAAGCTTAAAAATATTTGGCATTTTAGTACTGTACGACGTTTGAACTTCTTGGATAGCTTGTCTTCTATCCGCCGATCGTGAGGATATTTGTTCCAACTTCTGGTACAGGTTTTCCGCTTCTGCCGCTCGAGTTCGAGCCAGGACGTTTTTTGCGATCTTTTTAAGACGCTCGTATTCAAGAGCCAGTCGAGCTTTTTCGATATCGTCGCTCCGATCGCATTTTGTCCACGCTTGGAATGCACTCTTCTTGTCGGCCACAGCTCGTTTGGTTTCGTCATTCCACCACCATGTTTCTTTGCCGACGTAATGGTATTTTGATATAGTCCCCAGATGGGACTTTGCGAGTGTTATGCATTCCTCGTGCATGCTGTTCCACATTTCTTGCGGGCTAAGTGAGTCTGCTATACCATTTATGCGCTTCGTTCCTTCGATAGATTATACCACCGGATTGTTGGCTTTCCAAACGATGCCCGTGTTTTCGGTGGTTCCGCTGTGAAAAATTCTGTAATGAGCAGACGGTGTTGGCTTACTAGCGATTCTCCAAGTATAACTTTACAGTCCTTAACACGGTTTCTCATCGACATTTTGCAGAGGTGATAATCTATTTGCGTTTCGTGGCCTCCGCTGCTATAGGTGATGAGATGTCGTTGATGTTTAATAAACATTGTATTTAAGACGGTTAAGCCGTAAGCCCTATATGCTACAAGGATGTCTTCGCCAGCTGAATTTCTGGTTCCAAAGCCTTTACCGCCGTGGCAGTCCTCATAATCAACATTTGTTTCTCCGACGTGGCCATTTAAATCTCCGCCTACGAAGAGCATCTCATCGATAGGTATATTTCTAAGCAAATTACCGAACTCTGACAAAAAAGGTATCTTTTTCCGATTGGTCGCATCCATTTTGTGGAGCGTATGCGCTAACAATGTTCCACGTTTCATTGTGTATGACGAGTTTAACACTCATCAAGCGGTCGCTTATTTTCAAGATACCAACGATGTTGTTTAGAAGATCCGCTGCAACAACGATTCCAACACCGTTTCGTCCACTGACCGTTCCATGGTAGAACATCTTAAATGCCTTACTCTTTAAATCTAGAAAACGCGCTTTATTTCCTGTACGCACAGGATTTGTAGAGTTCTGCGACGCATAATCGCTTCCAGTTCTAAACTTTTTGAGGTCATCGATCCGACGTTCCAACTTGCAAACCGAAGTTTATGAAAATATTTTGGAAACTTCATTTTGCCCGCCCCCGGAATCCGTCGGGCTCTGACACAAGCACTTCTGCTTGCTCTGGGATCACCCGAGTGCGTTGCAATCGTGGTGCCCAGCGGGGTAGTGCTATTAATTGCGATCATTTCCATGAAGTTTAAAGTTTGAGTGGTTTGACACTTGTATGCTCATTTCGAATTGATTGACTGTTCTTTTACGAACTTTCTCCAGACGTGGGAACCCACTGATTGCATACAAACTTGTGGGAAAGTTTTAAAGTGTCACAGGCTCATTTTTGGTGTCATAGTTGCCTGTATATGATTGGTGTCCGATTTAGTCGCCTCTTACGACAAGCTGGGACGCACTGCGGCACTATTCCTTATCCGATGCCGCACGGATAGAAAATACGGATATTTGTTTGCGTAATTATGATGGTGAAGTTTTAGTGCCGGTCGGAAAAATTAAAATACAAATTGAGTTCATGGGTAGGCAAGTTTTGGGTTGTTTTCAAGTCGTTGATGTGGACAATATGTGGACATAAGATATTATAAATCAGCATTTCACAGAAAAGTCAGTAGGTAATTTGGATAAATTGGCTAGGAATATTTGTTCAATGGAAAATTAGGAGAATATAAGAATGCAATAATGTCACTGCAGTTCAAGAGCAACGCCAAACCAAAGTTTTGCAAGCCAAGAAAGATACGGTTTGCATTTAAGGCAAAGGTGGACGAGGAATTGAAAAGACTTTTTAACGATGGTGCTTTAAAGAAAATTCAAAGTTCAGAGTGGGGTACTCCTTTGGTGCCAGTTCTTAAATCGAATGAAAAAATTCGTGTGTGCGCTGACTCTAAAGTGGCAGTGAATACCCATTTGGAGGATGTAAACCACCCGATTCCGCTTGTTTGGAATATTTGAATTCCTTAGTAGGAGGCGAACTCTTTACAAGGTAGACTTTACTGCGGCTTATAATCAAATGCGTGTGGATGAAGAGATAGGAAAGAAACTTGCTTGGAGCGCACATCAAGGCATTTTTCAAGTTCTTCGATTGCCCTATGGCACAAAGCCCGCATGCCAAATTTTTTAAAGAGAGGTCGAAAAAACGCTTCAGGGATGTGGGGGTACAGCAAATCTGCTAGATGATGTTGTGGTAACATGAAGAGATCTGAAAGAACATATAGCCAATTTAAGAAAGGTTTTGAGGTTGTTAAAAGAGGCAAGTCTCAAGTTGAACAAGAAAATGTGTGTTTTCTTTAAGCCCCAAATAAATTATTTAGGTAACGTTGTGAGTAGGGAAGGTGTTAAGAAAAACCTGATGAAGGTAAAGTGTCTAAGCCATCTCGTTCCTACTCTCGCTGCCTTATTTAACTTGACTGTTTCAACAGGTACTTTTCCTTTCCTATGGAAGGAAGCTTATATCATCCCTGTCCCATCAAGGTCGAAGTCGATAATTATAGGCCCATAGCAAAACTCTCTTCCACCACCACCAACCTAACAGAGTTCGTATCTAGGATGCTTTGTGCTTTAGAAGACGGTGATGGTCGATAAATTTCCATAGATTTCAGCAAGGCTTTCGATAAAATTTCCCATTAAATTATCATTTTCAAACTAAAAAAAACTTGGGTTTTCCCCTCCGTTTCTGGCATGGATCCAATCCTATTTAGAAGACCGAGACTACATTAAAGCGTAGTCACCTTGGTCCAATCATCTTTATCCTAACGATTAACGACATAAATCACGTTTTAACGAATTCTAATCTTTCTATTTTTGCTGACAACATGAGAATTTCCCAAAGTCATTTCAAAGCCTTCTGACTCCCATTGATTGCAAGATGACTTAAATAAGTTTTCAGTATGGGTGCGGTATGGATCTTAATGTTAACAAATGCCAAGCAATAACCTATTCCCGAAAAAGTCTTCTTCCGCCTCCAAGAAACTACTTTATCTGCGATGAGCCTATTCCCTCCACTACCGAAGTAAAGGATCTAGGAATAATATGTGACAGAAAATTGAATTTCGACTCACATATTGACAGCATTCTAAATAAAGCTAACTCTGCACTTGGCTTTATCAAAAGCTGGTCAAAATAATTTTCCAACCCCTACGTTACAAGGTCTCTGTACATTACTTTTGCAAGGCCTCTTCTGGAATATTGCAGCCAAGTTTGGTTATCCTATAAACAAATCCACATTCAAAGAATCGAACAGGTCCAACGCAGGTTTATCCGATTTGCACTTCGTGGTCTACCTTGGGCCGATCCATATGGATTACCTCCCTATGAAAATAGGTTAAAACCAGTATTATTATTATTATTATTACTATTATCATTATTATTATTATTATTATTATTATTATTATTATTATCATTATTATTATCATTATTATTATTATTATTGTTATCATTATTATTATCATTATTAATATCATTATTATTACCTCCCTATGAAAATAGGTTAAAACTAGTATTATTATTATCATTATTATTATCATTATTACTATCATTATTATTATCATTATCATTATTATTATCATTATTATTATCATTATCATTATCATTATCATTATCATTATCATTATTATTATTATTATTATTATTATTATTATTATTATTATTATTATTATTATTATTATTATTATTATTATTATTATTATTAATATTATTATTATTATTATTATTATTATTATTATTATTATTATTATTATTATTATTATTATTATTATTATTATTATTATTATTATTATTATTATTATTATTATTATTATTATTATTATTATTATTATTATATTATTATTATTATTATTATTATTATTATTATTATTATTATTATTATTATTATTATTATTATTATTATTATTATTATTATTATTATTATTATTATTATTATTTATTATTATTATTATTATTATTATTATTATTAATCATTATTATTATTAATCATTATTATTATTAATCATTATTATTATTAATCATTATTATTATTAATCTTATTATTATTAATCATTATTATTATTAATCATTATTATTATTAATCATTATTATTATTATCATTATTATTATTAATCATTATTATTATTAATCATTATTATTATTAATCATTATTATTATTAATCATTATTATTATTAATCATTATATTATTAATCATTATTATTATTAATCATTATTATTATTAATAATTAATAATAAATAAGCTTAAAATATTTGGCATTTTAGTACTGTACGGAACTTCTTGGATAGCTTGTCTTCTATCCGCCGATCGTGAGGATATTTGTTCCAACTTCTGGTACAGGTTTTCCGCTTCTGCCGCTCGAGTTCGAGCCAGGACGTTTTTTGCGATCTTTTTAAGACGCTCGTATTCAAGAGCCAGTCGAGCTTTTTCGATATCGTCGCTCCGATCGCATTTTGTCCACGCTTGGAATGCACTCTTCTTGTCGGCCATAGCTCGTTTGGTTTCGTCATTCCACCACCATGTTTCTTTGCCGACGTAATGGTATTTTGATATAGTCCCCAGATGGGACTTTGCGAGTGTTATGCATTCCTCGTGCATGCTGTTCCACATTTCTTGCGGGCTAAGTGAGTCTGCTATACCATTTATGCGCTTCGTTCCTTCGATAGATTATACCACCGGATTGTTGGCTTTCCAAACGATGCCCGTGTTTTCGGTGGTTCCGCTGTGAAAAATTCTGTAATGAGCAGACGGTGTTGGCTTACTAGCGATTCTCCAAGTATAACTTTACAGTCCTTAACACGGTTTCTCATCGACATTTTGCAGAGGTGATAATCTATTTGCGTTTCGTGGCCTCCGCTGCTATAGGTGATGAGATGTCGTTGATGTTTAATAAACATTGTATTTAAGACGGTTAAGCCGTAAGCCCTACATGCTACAAGGATGTCTTCGCCAGCTGAATTTCTGGTTCCAAAGCCTTTACCGCCGTGGCAGTCCTCATAATCAACATTTGTTTCTCCGACGTGGCCATTTAAATCTCCGCCTACGAAGAGCATCTCATCGATAGGTATATTTCTAAGCAAATTACCGAACTCTGACAAAAAAGGTATCTTTTTCCGATTGGTCGCATCCATTTTGTGGAGCGTATGCGCTAACAATGTTCCACGTTTCATTGTGTATGACGAGTTTAACACTCATCAAGCGGTCGCTTATTTTCAAGATACCAACGATGTTGTTTAGAAGATCCGCTGCAACAACGATTCCAACACCGTTTCGTCCACTGACCGTTCCATGGTAGAACATCTTAAATGCCTTACTCTTTAAATCTAGAAAACGCGCTTTATTTCCTGTACGCACAGGATTTGTAGAGTTCTGC
The DNA here is from genome assembly GCA_928272305.1 of Volucella inflata. Classification (NCBI taxonomy): domain Eukaryota; kingdom Metazoa; phylum Arthropoda; class Insecta; order Diptera; family Syrphidae; genus Volucella; species Volucella inflata. The sequence goes on along the minus strand of OV743716.1, from coordinate 92,336,225 downwards.
GACGCATAATCGCTTCCAGTTCTAAACTTTTTGAGGTCATCGATCCGACGTTCCAACTTGCAAACCGAAGTTTATGAAAATATTTTGGAAACTTCATTTTGCCCGCCCCCGGAATCCGTCGGGCTCTGACACAAGCACTTCTGCTTGCTCTGGGATCACCCGAGTGCGTTGCAATCGTGGTGCCCAGCGGGGTAGTGCTATTAATTGCGATCATTTCCATGAAGTTTAAAGTTTGAGTGGTTTGACACTTGTATGCTCATTTCGAATTGATTGACTGTTCTTTTACGAACTTTCTCCAGACGTGGGAACCCACTGATTGCATACAAACTTGTGGGAAAGTTTTAAAGTGTCACAGGCTCATTTTTGGTGTCATAGTTGCCTGTATATGATTGGTGTCCGATTTAGTCGCCTCTTACGACAAGCTGGGACGCACTGCGGCACTATTCCTTATCCGATGCCGCACGGATAGAAAATACGGATATTTGTTTGCGTAATTATGATGGTGAAGTTTTAGTGCCGGTCGGAAAAATTAAAATACAAATTGAGTTCATGGGTAGGCAAGTTTTGGGTTGTTTTCAAGTCGTTGATGTGGACAATATGTGGACATAAGATATTATAAATCAGCATTTCACAGAAAAGTCAGTAGGTAATTTGGATAAATTGGCTAGGAATATTTGTTCAATGGAAAATTAGGAGAATATAAGAATGCAATAATGTCACTGCAGTTCAAGAGCAACGCCAAACCAAAGTTTTGCAAGCCAAGAAAGATACGGTTTGCATTTAAGGCAAAGGTGGACGAGGAATTGAAAAGACTTTTTAACGATGGTGCTTTAAAGAAAATTCAAAGTTCAGAGTGGGGTACTCCTTTGGTGCCAGTTCTTAAATCGAATGAAAAAATTCGTGTGTGCGCTGACTCTAAAGTGGCAGTGAATACCCATTTGGAGGATGTAAACCACCCGATTCCGCTTGTTTGGAATATTTGAATTCCTTAGTAGGAGGCGAACTCTTTACAAGGTAGACTTTACTGCGGCTTATAATCAAATGCGTGTGGATGAAGAGATAGGAAAGAAACTTGCTTGGAGCGCACATCAAGGCATTTTTCAAGTTCTTCGATTGCCCTATGGCACAAAGCCCGCATGCCAAATTTTTTAAAGAGAGGTCGAAAAAACGCTTCAGGGATGTGGGGGTACAGCAAATCTGCTAGATGATGTTGTGGTAACATGAAGAGATCTGAAAGAACATATAGCCAATTTAAGAAAGGTTTTGAGGTTGTTAAAAGAGGCAAGTCTCAAGTTGAACAAGAAAATGTGTGTTTTCTTTAAGCCCCAAATAAATTATTTAGGTAACGTTGTGAGTAGGGAAGGTGTTAAGAAAAACCTGATGAAGGTAAAGTGTCGAAGCCATCTCGTTCCTACTCTCGCTGCCTTATTTAACTTGACTGTTTCAACAGGTACTTTTCCTTTCCTATGGAAGGAAGCTTATATCATCCCTGTCCCATCAAGGTCGAAGTCGATAATTATAGGCCCATAGCAAAACTCTCTTCCACCACCACCAACCTAACAGAGTTCGTATCTAGGATGCTTTGTGCTTTAGAAGACGGTGATGGTCGATTAAATTTCCATAGATTTCAGCAAGGCTTTCGATAAAATTTCCCATTAAATTATCATTTTCAAACTAAAAAAAACTTGGGTTTTCCCCTCCGTTTCTGGCATGGATCCAATCCTATTTAGAAGACCGAGACTACATTAAAGCGTAGTCACCTTGGTCCAATCATCTTTATCCTAACGATTAACGACATAAATCACGTTTTAACGAATTCTAATCTTTCTATTTTTGCTGACGACATGAGAATTTCCAAAGTCATTTCAAAGCCTTCTGACTCCCATTGATTGCAAGATGACTTAAATAAGTTTTCAGTATGGTGCGGTATGGATCTTAATGTTAACAAATGCCAAGCAATAACCTATTCCCGAAAAAGTCTTCTTCCGCCTCCAAGAAACTACTTTATCTGCGATGAGCCTATTCCCTCCACTACCGAAGTAAAGGATCTAGGAATAATATGTGACAGAAAATTGAATTTCGACTCACATATTGACAGCATTCTAAATAAAGCTAACTCTGCACTTGGCTTTATCAAAAGCTGGTCAAAATAATTTTCCAACCCCTACGTTACAAGGTCTCTGTACATTACTTTTGCAAGGCCTCTTCTGGAATATTGCAGCCAAGTTTGGTTACCCTATAAACAAATCCACATTCAAAGAATCGAACTGGTCCAACGCAGGTTTATCCGATTTGCACTTCGTGGTCTACCTTGGGCCGATCCATATGGATTACCTACCTATGAAAATAGGTTAAAACTAGTATTATTATTATTATTATTATTATTATTGTTATTATTATTATTATTATTATTATTATTATTATTATTATTATTATTATTATTATTATTATTATTATTATTATTATTATTATTATTATTATTATTATTATTATTATTATTATTATTATTATTATTATTATTATTATTATTATTATTATTATTATTATTATTATTATTATTATTATTATTATTATTATTATTATTATTATTATTATTATTATTATTATTATTATTATTATTATTATTATTATTATTATTATTATTATTATTATTATTATTATTATTATTATTATTATTATTATTATTATTATTATTATTATTATTATTATTATTATTATTATTATTATTATTATTATTATTATTATTATTATTATTATTATTATTATTATTATTATTATTATTATTATTATTATTATTATTATTATTATTATTATTATTATTATTATTATTATTATTATTATTATTATTATTATTATTATTATTATTATTATTATTATTATTATTATTATTATTATTATTATTATTATTATTATTATTATTATTATTATTATTATTATTATTATTATTATTATTATTATTATTATTATAATTTATTAGCATATAATAGCTGCCAGGGCTTACGGCTCTAAGAGGTTAAAACTAATTGGCATGCACACCTTAAAAAAAACGTCGTGAAGTCGCTGATGTACTTTTTATACACCAGTCATTGACTAGAAACATCGACTGCCCGAGGATAACACAAACTATTCACTCCCAATCCCCGTAATCTAAGATCTGTCCGGCCCCTTCTCCTTATCATAATGTAAAAATAATAACGTCCCATTTTCTCGTGAATAGCTCCTATCAAATTATCTTCCATAGCTGAACATAGAATCGGAGCTCGCCAGCTTCTGAAATCGTTGTACCCCGATTCTGAGAAGCCATAAGTTAATGTCAATATCCTCAGAATTAGTTACAGAAACTATTTACATTACACCTACTCAGTGCAGCAACATGACCCATATTAACTCCACCTCGGTGCTTTACTTTATAATCGTAGTTCTACAGTTCAAGGGTCCAACGAGCAATTCTTGGATTGACACACTTTTTGTTTAACGTCATTGTAAGGAAACTACGGTCAGTAACAACGGTAAATGGGATACCTTGTAAATAACTACGGAAGCGGCGAAGAGCTAAAATCATAGCGAGAGTCTCGAGCTCAAGGCTATTGTAGTTAAGTAGATACTTGAGCAGTTATACTTTTTGAGAAATATGCAGCTGGATGAAACCCAAAACATTTTCATCGCAGTGATGCCGTCTCTTTAGATGGATTATAAACTGACAATATGGGTGGAGAAGTTAAGCGTTGCTTTAAAATACAGAAGATAACCTCACACTCCGAAGAAAAACTGGAGACAACATTCTTTTTTATTAAATCATATAGTGGTGTTGCTATTCGTTAAAATGACTACGAATCGAAGGAAATAAAAACAAAGACTAAGAAAAGAATGTAACTGTTTGCTGTCGTAAGCTCAAAATGTCCATTTACTAAGTTTTTGTAAGCAAAATGTGTTTTCTTAGTTCTAGTTAAAGTGAATTAAAATAAATATAAATACACTGTAAAGAACGTTGAAAGACACGTAGCTTAAGAATTATGCTTAACTTAGAGTATCCGTATGGGGCCAGTAAGTTATAATAAGATAGTCTTCTAAGTTATTTAAGCTAATTTTTTGTCTAGCTAATAAGAATTAATTAATTTCGAAATAAAAATGCATATACTCGTAAAATGTAAAAAAAAAGAGTCTCTAAGTAAAGAATATTGAAATATAGTGTGCAGGTGAGAATTTTAATAAGCCATCACATGGTGTCAGAATAAAGGGCTCAGTATATGTACATATATATTAAAAAAAAAGCGACAGGTAAACTCTCTAGGTTTCAAAATTTCCTAAATTTCCTAATTTAAAAAAAAAAAAAAAAAAACATAAAACACGATGCCTGATACCCAAAATGGAGCTGGCGCTGCTGCAAATATTAGTTCATCATTTATAAAATTACCAAAAGCCTTAGTTATAGCAAACAACATCATGGCTTTAAACTGGAAGCATTGGATGCAACAATATACGTGGTTTTGGGTCGCTGCGGGTATAGATAGCAGATCTCCAGAAGTCCAAGTGGCAACTTTTATGTCATCAATCGGACCTGATGCTGCCAACATATATAATGCTTTTACGTTGTCAGACGCAGAACGGAAGAAACTACATGTAATTCAAAGGAAATTTGAAGAGTATTTTGCTCCTAAAGCAAATAGTACATTTGAGCGATATGCATTCAACATGATGGCACAAAACCAAGGTGAAACCTTTAACGAATTTTTAACAAAAATAACCAATCAAGGCAAAAAATGTGACTTGGAACATTAGAGGACAACTTAATAAATGACAAAATTGTTGTTGGTATACTCAGTGATGTGATTCGTGAAAAATCATTAGGAGAAGAAAACCTAAAGCTGGACAAAACGATAAAAATTTGTAGAGCAAGTGAGACAGCAACACTACAGTTGAAAGAATTACACAAAGCCGAAGAAATAAATGCACTAACCAAATACAAACAACAAGCATACTCATCTCAATCAATCAGAAACAACAAAAAAGAATACAAAAGCTCTAAAAAAGACAAACAATACCACAACAACAACACACACAGCCAACAGGTTAAAAAAGCGTTGCGGAAAGAGACATGCAAAAAATAACTGTCCTGCCTATCGTCATCAATATTCAACCTGCAAAAAAAAGGGCACTTCTCAGAGTTGTGTTTTAAGAAGAAAGAGTACATGCTATAAACGAGGTTGACGAATATAATTTTCATAAATCAGGTGCAAGCGAAACAGAGTCGGATGATGACACAAAAAATAACTGGTACGAAGAAGTACAAAAAAAAATAATGAGACAGTTATACTGAAGTTAGACACTGGAGCGCAGTGCAACGTGCTGCCAAAACCTATCGCCAACAAAATAACAAAAACACTAAAAAGTCCCTCAACTAAGAAATTAATAGCATTTGGTGACAATTGTATAGATGTGTGTGGAGAGGTTAACACTCAATGTTTAGTGCGCAATAAAAAAGCATGCATCAATTTTAAAGTCGTTGACTATCCCTTTGCGCCTATTTTGGGAAGAAAAGCGTGTGAAGATTTAAATTTAGTTGTTCGAGTTGAAGAGCTACAAGTCGACGAAAACATTTTTCTGGGGCTAGGTTGTGTCTCTGATTATGAATATGACATTGAATTAGTTGAAAGTCCGCGTTTTGAGATTTATGCCGCGCGCAAAGTGGCTCACTCCATTCGCTTTAGAGTTAAAGAAATAGACAAAAATGCTGGAGATGGGTGTTTTAGAAAAAAACAACGGGCGTCACACCTGCAGTATCCCCAATGGTTGTGGTAAATAAAAACAACAAAATAAGAATATGCATCGATCCCTCCGAGGTAAATAAAAACATTATAAGACGATATCATCCACTTAAAACAATTGAAGAGATCGTGGCTAACATCAAGGGATCGCAATACTTTATAATGCTAGATTGCAAAAAAGGATTCTGGCAAATTGAAGTGACTCCGCGTACATCGAAAATCTTAATGATGGCAACGCCTTGGGGCCGTGCTTCATACAAGCGTTTACCTTTTGGTATAGCGTCAGAGTTGGAAGTGTACCAGAGCTACATGTCAAATCTATTAGATGGAATAGAAAACACTGAGGTCTCCATAGATTACATTCTAATACACGGTAAAACTGTAAAACAGCTTGAAAAACAACACGGCAAGTACTCAACAGAATTCAACAAAGTGGCTTAAAACTAAATAAAGAAAAATGCGTATTCAACACAACAAATGTGAAAGTTCTTGGTCACATATTAACAAACAAAGGCGTTCAAGCGGATCCAGACAAGGTGAGTACAATTATGTCTTTAAAAGCACCACAGAATAAAATCGAATTGCAAAGACTCCTTGGAATGGCAACGCCCCAAATAGATTACAAAATATATTATTTCAATTAACCCAATACAATCCACAGGTCATATACAGAAAAGGTAAAGACATTGTTCTGGCCGATATACTCAGCAGAGACTGTATAAACGCACCGGCAACAGAAATAAATAACCAAACCGAAATATACTCGATTCAAAATGTGTCGAATGACACAATGAAACGTTTTGCTGAGCAAACAGCAGCTGACTCCGAGCTTCAACAACTTATTAAAATTACTCAACAAGGTTGGCCGAATTCCATATATAAAGTTCCAGCAGAACTTCGCAAATATTGGACATTTCGTGAAGAGATTGTATACGAAAACATGGTTCAAGGGCACGAAATTAATCTACCTGATGTATTACGACGCGAAATGATGGCAACAATTCATGACGGACATTTTGGTATCCACAGATGTTTACATCGAGCAAGAGAGTTGATGTTCTGGGCCGGTATGACAAACGATATAACGGAATTCATTAAGTCTTGCGGTATTTGTCAAAGCTATCAAGTATCAAAAACCAAACAACCTTCAATTTTAAAAAACATTCCTACACTTCCTTGGGAAATTGTAGCTGTAATCTTTTATTTCAATAATAAAGAATATCTCCTTATTGTAGATAGCTACTCAGGATTTTTCGATTTTGTCTCCTTATCCAACTCGTCGTCAACTAACGTCATTCAACATTTGAAGAAAATCTTTGCAACACATGGAATACCTGTCATCCTGGAGAGCGACAATGGCCCGCAGTTTTCCTCTATCGAGTTTCGAAAATTCGTAAATAGTTGGAGTATTAAACATCAAACTTCAAGTCCAAGGTATCCCCAATCAAATGGCCTTGCCGAACGTTACGTCCAAATAGCAAAAGTGATTCTAAAAAAAATGTGCCTAGGATGACTCAGTTATTTACATCGCACTTCTAAATCACCGAAATACAGCCAGAAACAGTGAACTCATGTCCCCAAACCAACGCTTGATGAGCCGTTCCACAAGAACACTTTTGCCAACTCACAGAGATCTCCTGAAACCGATAGTTGTTCCTAATGTGCGTCAAAACTTGCAAAAAGTGAGGCAAGACATCAAAAAGTTCTCTGACAGATGAGCTAAATCGGGACCAGAAATGACACCGGGTGACAAAGTGCGCATGCAGGTTAATAGCAGAGAATGGATTTCGGATAAAATAACCAGAGCAGCCAATTCACCACGCTCATTCCTCGTACGATCTGACGACGGAAGGACCTTTCGAAGGAACTCGATCCACATTCATCCGACAACAGCAACGGTTCCAATTCAAAAAGAAGTTGTTACAATTCCATCATCGCTGTCAACAAAGACAGCAGTCCTGAACAAAAGCAATCAACATCAGTTTTAAAAGTAGTTACTACTCGTTATGGAAGGGTCGTAAAACCAGTCGATCGCTATAACCCTCCTTAATTCTCATTTTAGTTATTTATACGAGTATACGAGTATAATACTTGAACAAATTTTGCTAAATGTTTAATAATCCGTCTAAGATTTAAGATCTGAAAATAAAAATACTAAATAAATTTTTTTTCTCTCCTCTTTTGGAATGAAATGTTATATATTTTTGTAATTTTTTTTTTGTGAAATGAATTGCTATTATAAAAACTTCTTTTTTTTTTATATAAAAATGAACCAAGTATTTAATTTTATTCTTTTTGAAATGAATTGAAATTTATTGTTATGTTAAAAAAAAAAACTTCTACTTCATACATTTATAACCTATAACATTATAATAAAGAGCTAGTCTTATATTCTCCTTCATCCAAGAAGCATCGTGTCTTTCAATAAGCCATCACAGGTACATGGTCATTATCTTCATCCTTTATGTGCATTAATTGTGAAATAGTGATGGATATATAGGTTCCACGCTGCCAACTTGGTGCGTTCAAAATAGTTGTTGATGGATTTGGTAGAATCTTTTTTTGGGAGAGGGTATGTCGTTGCGTTTGCCTCGTTAAGCACGTTTCTCACAGTGTAGTCTGCTAGCTCAATTCCATTGATACCTGTTTGGCCTGGAATCTATATGATGATGAGTAGTTTACCTTCTATGATGCTATTGTGGATTTGGTTGATTATTGGACTGCGATGTTTTGGTTCCGTATTGTCATAAGAGTGGAGAGGCTGCTGATGCAGATGACACGGGGTGGCTGTGGTGTAGTGGTACTAGCCATCGGTTCTCAGGTCCGCATTGGGCCAGTAAGTTAGAATAAGCCAATTTTAAGTTAATTAAGCTAATTTTTAAATTCGTTTTTTTGTATAGCTTGTAAGAATTTCTGAATTTCAAAAATAAAAATGCATTTAAAATGAAAAAAAGCCATCGCTTTTCACTCGGAGGGTCAAGGTTCGAATCCTATTCATGACAAGTTTTTCATTTGTGTAATTGGAACTCAGTCAGAAAAATCTGCGTGTGGAGGCATAACACTGATATGTAGATTTGGCTGTTGTAGAGTTTTAAGCCAAAAACAACCGTTAAAATTTACAACCTGAATCATTCCGAGTGAAGAAAAACTCTCCGTACTATTCGGACCCCCACCCCTGAAGAGTCAATATCGAAACCAAATATACCTGAGTTTCAAACCACTACATCACAACAATGCTTTCTTTTCTCCTCCTTCTATCTTACCTCCCGCGCCTTGGCAACAGTAAAAGGGTATCATAACTCCCTTGAGGCGCGAGTAAATTATTAAAAAAAAAATATGACTGTGGGTTTGTCAAAGGAGTCCGCTATCTCTTCGGCTTTCAGGATCGCTAAGACTCCTGTTGAAAATATTGAGAAGTTATTAGGGATTTTCTCCGCAGAGAAAACGTGACCATTTGCTTTTACTATTGCGACTCCAGTTCCTTTTTCGCATTTGGAGCTTTCGGTGTAGATAATTTCCTAGATGTCGTTATTGTGGGCACTTGTCATTTCGTTAAGCTTTTGAATGTAAGCTTCTTTGGGTGTGCAAACCTTCTTTAAATTTGCCAGTTTGATGTTTATCGAGTCTGATGGGAGTTGCCATGGAGGGTAGGTTACATTCTTAGCTGGATTAATCGTGGGCGAAAGTCGTGTTGTTAGCAAATTTTAAGGGACAGTTTGGGATTTTTTTAAGTTTTACGATTTTTTGTGCATCTTAGATTGTTGAAGATTTGAGGGATTCGCAAATTTTGGGTGCTAGGCCGGCGGTAAGAACGTCTCTTCTATCTTCGATGGTTAGGAGGACTGATTCGACGAATAAATTACATGAAGGTTCTGAATGCCTTTAGGCTGGTGCTACGGTGTTTTTAGGTGCTGAAGTAGTTGTTTGCTGCATTTGCCATCAATTGCCAATACGAAGTTAATCTTTGATAATAATATACACGTGTTATGTTAATCAGAGTATTAGTGTGGATAAAACAATTTTTTGAGGATAAACATTTAATTATGTTTAATCAAGATGTTAATTTTATTCTTAAATCTAGTGAGTGATTCTTAAAACTATATTTGTTGTCTAGTATTACACCTAGGATACTTATATTGTTAACAGTAGGAATTATAAAATTGATATAATAATATCTAAATTATTATAGCAAGATTTTTTTCTACAAATGTGCAGATGTTTGCTTTTAGCTTGATAGATCAATGAGCCGGTCTGAGCGCACCAATTATTCAGTTCAAAGAGAAGACTTTGAAGATTGTCTCTGGTGCGGTTCAAGTTTGCATTTAGATAATATTATTAAGTCATCTGCGTAGAGAGTGACTTGAAATGATTTCAAGAGAAGAGAAATTTCATTTCATTTTCATTTCATATTGTATGCAACTACAAATAGAGCTATCGAGGGCGGAGAACCTTGTTGAACTCCGTTATATATGTTGCGGGTCTTCCCAAAGACATTGTTAGCTTTAACTCTGAATTTTCGGTTTGATAAGAATGCTTTAATGTATGAATACATTTTTGGAACGATTTTCCGTTTTATTAATATTTTAAGGACCACATGGATCCCGATGTGGTCAAATGCTTTCTCGAAATCCAATTAGAGGATTGACTCATGGTTCTTACAAGAAAGGGCAAACGTTACATATTCATCTATGTGCATCAAAGAGTCTAACGAGCCTCGCCCATGTTTGAAAGAGACTTGATTGGAGATTACATGACCGTTTCTTTCAATGAACCAGAACAGTCGGTTGGAAATTCCCTTTTCTAGGATACTGGCGCTTCATGGCAATAGGGATATGAGTTTGTATGTTGCAGGTGCAGTGGGTTTTCGAATTGGGATGATGCATGCGATTTTTCATGCAAGGAATTATTCCTTGGTCGGAAATTTTATTGAACAATTTAAGGATACGATCCTTTAAAATTGGGGGGCCCTTCTCGAGCATCGGGTAAGAGATTCGGTCGCAGCCAGGGGTCTTGCTTTGCTGGATGAGTTGGGGTTTAACTTTTTTATAAACTTTTTGAGGCTTTCTCGCTTGGATTATTTAACTTTTCTGCAGAACATGACTTTAGGTCTGCGATAATTAACCAAGTTAGTTTCAGAGGGGTGTTTTTTACGCTTTGTTTGTTGTTGCGTATACTAGCTATTTCGGGGCTCCACCAGAAGACAAATGATTTAAGTGGGCTGTTTTAAGTTAGTGGGATAGATAAATTAGCTTCAGCATGGCTTTACTGACTGAAGCAGCTCCTTTATTTGTATTTGGAGAAAGCGGGTATGTATTTAGGTATAAGAAAGTTTTGTTTTGAAATAGATCCCAATCGGCGCGGTCAGTTTGAAACTTTACTGTGATTTTTTTGGATTTGGGTTATTCCCAAAGATAGGAATATAGTCGCTCCGGGGGGGTAGTCTTTTATACTCCATGCCGCGCTAGGTATAAGTTGCGGGGATAAAAAGGTGGGTTGAAAAGTGCGTTGGGATCCCGTTGTTTAAGATAGTGAGGTTTGAGTTTATCAGAAAGTTTTCGATTGCTTTGGCTCTAGAGTTTGCTACTGGGGAACCCCAGATTGGGCTTCAAGAGTTAAAGTCGCCTGTTAATAGGATTGGGGTATGGAATTCGCTTACTATGTTCTCAATATCGGATGAGGTGAAAGGTTGGCATATATAAACATAGGATTCTCAACTTGGTCTTGAGGTAAGTTTCTACTGCCACTGCAGAGATGTTGGAGTGGATTGGTACACAATTGTCGGGTATCGATTTGTGTACAAGCAGGCCGGTGCCATGCTAGGCTGAAGTGTAAGGGGTACGTGATTGAATGTAAATATGGTAAGTCCCGTAGCACGTGGTGAACCGCCTTGTTTTTTTTTAAATTTATATACCTCTGTTACGTCTCGCGATTGCATTTCCTCTGCCTCTGAGACGTTGATTAAATATTGTGCATAAACTGTACATTTAGAAGAGTTTAATTGGTCGTGTAGATATCCCAGAGATTTGACAGATTCTTTTTTCTCAATAATAAATTCGTTTTTTTTTTATTTATTTAACACGCACTAATAGGCTGCCATCGCGTAGTTGAGTGATTTTCCCATATGATGTACTGCTGCTATCAATTTCTTTCTTGAGCAGAAAAACACTGAGAGTTGAGATTGGTGTATCTTGATCGGTAGAAGTAATCACAATAAATTTGGGGTCATAAGATTCGGGGAGCATGGAAAGGGGTTATTTATTTTAGCATGGTTGTGGTTTGATTTTTTGCGTTTTTTATTGTTGGATTCGCCAAGTGGATCCGACTCGAGTCCACTAAACCGGTTACTCGAAAGCACCCACGGCCCTTGGGCCATGATTCCTAAAGCGAAACTGCACTGGATTAATTTGTTTTCTTTTGTAACGGGTCGCGAAGAAAAAAATAATTCAAAACGGGAGTGAGGGAGATAGGTGTAGAACAATCACCCGTCGAAAGAACGAGTAGAGAACAGTCGAAGAGATGTTGCCTGCTCAAGAGTTCGACGTCGATTGATAGAAGATCAATTTTGTGCTTATAATTCTTGTAACTCAGCTGCAAAAATAAGGCAAAGACTCGGTTTCGAGAATAATTGTGCTAATTATAGCCGAGAAGGTGGTTGTATGGTATGGGGAGCGATTAGCTATTATGGAACCGTTGAACTTGAATTTAAAACAGCAAAAATGACCGCAACAACTTATAAAGGATTATTCGAAAGGGTTTTATCGAAATTTAGTCATATTTCAGGACTTATAAATTGGACTTTCCAACAAGACAATCCCCCATTCATACGGCGCGGATAGTTAATAATTGGTTAAGGGAACATAATGTGGGATTGCTTTAGTAGAATGGGTAGTCCGAAAAGTGTACACATCTGGCCATCAGTTTAAAGACAGAAAATCACTCGTTGTAGCAATTAAATCAGCCCGGAGAGATATTTCTTTAAATTTCTTACAGGCACTTTGACATGCCGACCTGAATTTGTGAAGTAATTATGAAAAAAGGTGGCAGTACTCACTACTATAGTCAACAAATAAAATGCTTTTGAAAAAAATAGTTTTACAATATTTAAATTTTGCAATTTCATCATTTGTACCTATTTAGCTGACGCCTTGACATTTCGCAGCATTTTTGGCGACAGCGAATATGTGGTCAATCCATCAAAGATTGTCATTGACATCCATATTGATAATTGAAGGCCTTTCGACACCAAATGCACGTATTTCGACAATAGAGCCTGGTGCCTCACATTAGAAATGATATATGTTTACACCACATTTAATAATTCAATATATCCCACTATAAATCGATCGTACTCGTCGCAATGCACTCGTATATCTTCTTTTTATTAAACATACATGTGTTTCTCTGGTAAGGATCAAAACTGTTTTGTCATACAAAGAGACTGTTTCATAACATGGAAATCGACGCGAGGGTAAAGATAATCTGTAACGTGGCCGTTATTCGGCTTATGCTTGTATTTGCTTCTTCCTTGTGGTTTAACTTGAGAGCAGGTTTACAGATTAATATTTTTTGTTGCTTAGTAAACAAGTAAAGAAGATTGTAATGCGAAGAGTCTAAAATGATCAAGTTGACAACTGAGAGAATGAATAATTATAAACTGAATAGGATTCTATTTGTTAAGCCGAAAAAATTAGTAAAGCAACTCTTATAAAAGAGAAGAAATAAGAAAAATATACATTTAACTTAGTATATACAAGAGCTATATAGAGAGATTAGCAGGTAATGCAGTGCTTAATTCAAACTTTACTTCCAAGTTAATTGAACGCTAAATAATTAAATTAATATAGAAAATCAAATAAATTATTTCATACGAATATTAATAATATTTACTATTAAAAGTAAGTATTTAAAAGATTTATATAGTGCTTAATTACAACTTTATTTCCAAATTCCAATAATTTAACCCTTTACGGTACGCTGACTTTATTTATAAATAACGACTTACTTATTTACTTATTAACGGGCTAGCTTAATTTGAAAAAACAAAACTGTATAATGAAATGTATACTCACATATTGCAGCATAAACTTTGGAATATGCAAAGACATTCAAGTTAAAAGAATGTATATTTAAACAAAGCATGCGATGGACAAAACAAAAGGTATTAATGCCCCAGGCAGACCAGCTTTGATGGAAAATCAACCGTTTCGGAGGTCGGCTATACGGATTCTGGGAAGAGCCATTTATAGTATTTTATAAACTCGTTTGGAAAAAGTTCACGGATATCGAGATCTCCAGTACCTAGACCTCATATAACTATATGCGAAATAAGAGGTCCGACGACACCGAAAATTTCGGCGCACAAACAACGGGCTCTAGCGAAAACCAAAAGCCAATGAGGAAATATTGAATTTCAGTCCAGGCTTCCTAACATAGAAAAACAAAGGAAGAGCTGAAAAGACTTTAAGCCAAGGACGAGACCTGCAGTAAGTTGTAACTCGTCAAGCAAAACAACCTATGAAACGCATGAAGAGGACCTTAACGGATTGGATACAACAGAAACGACCAGTCAACTAACGGAAAACCAGTTCCTCGCCCAAAATCGTTACAGAAACGAAGGAAACTGAGCCGGTAAAAATTGACGTAATAAATATTCATTCCGAACAAAAGCGAGGTCCCAAGCATCGAAAACCACCTCCAATTGATGTATTCGGGATTGCAGATTACAACAACTTTTAAGCCGTAATATCACGTAACAACAACGTGTCGAAGGTCAACATCAAAGACGCTGACAGCTGTCTCAAAAGTTAAGTATCGAGAAAATTCAATGGTATACTTACGACAACAAAACGAAAAGGCCAATACGTGTTGTAGCAAGAGGACTTCATCACTCGTGCAAAAAAGAAGATATCGTCAGTGGCTTGAAAATTAGGCATTTTAAAACTGTCGATGCCTTTAACATAGAAAAACGAGAAAAATAAACATTGGAAATTACAGTAAAAAGCAGCCTTACTCTTTTCAAACTTGCCTTCTATAAGCCTGAGGACCAACAAAAAAATGTATGAAATAAAAGCGATATTAAACATGATAATCATAATCGAACCTCTGCGTAAAAATATAAAAACATTCCAGACCTTTCTCTATCAAAATATTGTGCTTTAAATAAGCATGTTATTGTCTGTGGTGATTTACATGAAGACTTGCTTAAAAATGAATTTCGAGGCTTTTAAATAAATGATTTTGTATCTTCTCTGGCACTTCAAATCTACATATAATATTAAAAACCAACACGCTTCGATAAAGATTGCATCCCTAGTCTTATAGAACTGACCATAATTTCCGATACTTTATCCGTCTCTCTGTTTCACCAGCTATCGCTCGACTACATCTCTGCCCACGACCTTCTTTTCTGCAACTACAATATTAACTTAACCCACCATGCCAACCCTCTGACGTCACTGGCCGAGTTGGCGTCGGGAATACCTTTAAATATAGGATTTTGCTTGCGCATACTTTAAAATGTAAAATGTAAATGTAAATGGAGCTATCTTCGTTACTCTTCTATCCTTCTCTTTAGCTCACTGGTTGATGCAATATTTGTTTGCAGTTCATTCTTGTATAATTTGTATTAATCTGGTGCCGTGAAATGAGGCCGACAAATTTTTTTTCGCTTCGTTAAAGTAAAATAGGGCCGAATATTAGCGTGGACGACTAAATCATGCAAAGAAAAGAGTGAAATCCACCCAGAAATTTGGTTCAATTCAAGTTTGAGATGGATGGCTCGCTTCGCTCGCTAAAAGGGTTTCACAATTTTCTCCTCAGGGTTTAGCCGCTCACACGACTTTGTGAGCTCCACTCCACTAAAGGTATGTGAACAACTGTCAGGCAGGCGCCTATAACTTCCTAGTAACTGTATTTTAGTTATAATTGTAAATGGTCGATCTGCATTGGTACCGTTTATTTTAATCATTTTAAACATACGAGGGTGGGTCAATAAGTCCGTGACTTTTTGAATTTCTGACCTCTTTACTGAAACAGCAACACTGCTCCTGTCAACAGGCATCTGTCAGTTGACTCCTGTCAAAATTTAAACTTGCTGCGTCAGTTAGTTTGTGTTTGACAGCTATTTTTATCAGACTACTCACTAATTTAAGGAGAAAATGGAAAAAAGTGAATTTCGTGTGCTTATTAAGCATTATTTCTTTCGAAAAAAAACCATTACCGAGACCAAGGCTAAGCTTGATAAATACTATGGGGACTCTGCACCATCGATTTCAATGGTAAAAAAGTGGTTTACTGAATTTCTTTGTGGCCGTACAAGCACTGAAGATGCCGAACGTCCAGTTGACGTTGACCAGCTGAGGTCTCTACACCCGAAACAATCGAAAAAATTCACGATATGGTGTTGGCCGACCGAAGATTGAAAGTGCGAGAGATTGTGGAAGCCGTAGGGATCTCGCATGGCTCAGTGGTTTCAATTTTGAATGATCACTTGGGCATGAGAAAGCTTTCCGCAAGATGGGTGCCGCGTTTGCTCACAGTCGACCACAAACGCAATCGTGTAACAACTTCACAGGAAGGTTTGGCGTTGTTTAATCGCAATATGGAGGAGTTTTTGCGCCGTTTTGTAACCGTGGACGAAACACGGATCCATCACAACACACCAGAGAACAAACAACAGTCAATACAGTGGGTTTCTAAGGGTGAATCGGCGCCAAAGAAGGCCAAGGTGGGTTTGTCAGCCAATAAAGTTATGGCGACTGTTTTTTGAGATGCACGTGGGATAATCCACATTGGCTACCTTCAAAAGGGAAGAGCAATCAATGGGGAATATTATGCCAACTTATTGGACCGATTCAATGACGATTTGAAAAAAAAACGACCTCATTTGGCCAAGAAAAAAGTTCTTTTCCACCAAGACAATGCAAGGGTGCACACATGTGCAGTTGCCATGGCAAAAATCCATGAGTTGGGCTATGAATTGCTCCCTCATCCACCCTATTCTCCAGATTTGGCTCCGAGCGACTACTTCTTGTTCCCAAACCTGAAGAAATGGCTTGGTGGAAAAAGATTTGACTCCAATGATGAAGTCATCTCGCAAACAAAGGCCTATTTTGAGGACCTCGACAAATCATTTTTTTTGGAAGGGATAAAAAAAATTGAAGAAGCGTTGGACAAAGTGTATAGAGCTCAAGGGAGACTACGTTGAAAAATAAAATTATTTTTTTATCAAAAAATCTGTGTTTTAATCCAAAAGTCACGGACTTATTGACCCGCCCTCGTAATATGATAGCAATTGTGGGTGACCGTGGCTCAAGTGGAAGTGAATTGACTTGCCAATTGGAGGGTTCGGTGCTCAATCCCAACGGCATGTCTTATGTCTTATGCATGCTAATTGTGCAAAATTACGACCTGCTGATGTAGATTTCATAACAAAATCAAACAAACCGTGGAGTGGTCAAAATTGTATTAAACAAAAAAGAAATGATCCGCGTAGATTATTAATGTCTTCTTCAACGTGTGCTACCAGCAGCGGGAGTGACAACAACGATGTAACTGTTGAGGCCTTCACCTCCAAGTAATAGAATTGAGTGCAACTCTCGCGACATTCGTACAAACCATACAATCCATGCAAGTGCAGCTTGTGACATTAGAACAGTAGACGAAATTGTTAGCTGAAATGAAAAAAGAAAACGAGCAGCTAAAACTTCAACTCAAGGAGACTGGAGAGAAACTTAGCAGTGCTGAGTATATGATACACAGAAACTACATCGAACTGCGAGAGGTGTCCAAAGGCAAACAAATAATTTCAACTATGAATTTCTTTGGGTAAGATTTGGTAAAATTTTGATGAGACGGAAACCTGGTATGGAGATCAAATATAGTACAATTCATTAAGTGTCTTGATGATCTTAATCATTTATGATTAAGACTTAATATTTCGTATTCTCTTTATTATTATGTTACGTAGCAACGAATTAATTGATCTCAGTAATATTAGTTTAAGTAATGAAACAATAGTTAATACAATATTTCGAGCATCCTTAAAGGACTAACCATTGTCCACATAAATATTAGAAGGATGAGAACTAATTTTGCTTTAGCTTTTGCTCATATTTGTACAATTGTTTTCCAGTTCTACCACATGTAATAGTGTTAACTGAAATTTGGATTTTATGAATTAAGCAATTTCTCGATTGAGGGCTATATTCTATACGGAAAGTGCAATGAAAAGTATCCAGCCAGATTTAACGGTCGCGAAATTCTCTACGCCTGATCTAACTAGTGCAGATTCTCTAATTATAAAACTTCAACTTGATGATATTTTTTCGGATATTATATGCATGTATCGCTGCAGTTTGTCCACAGGGATATTTTTTTTAAAAGAAATTGAAGACCTTCTTAGTGGGATGAATCGTCACAATATTTGCTTTGTTGGTGATATTAATATTGACATATTGAACTTTCCTTCGAGTTATATATTATTACAATATATAATTATGTACTCCTTTTGTGTTCCTTGGATTTCAAATCCCTCCTTAATGAGCCAACAAGAGCAGCTGATAGTTGCAAAACATGTATTGACCATATTTTTCTCCGCACGAAAAACAATATTCTAAATGTTCGTCTGTTTGTACTTGAATGGGATATAACCGATTACTATGCTTCAGGTGTATCGCTCGTCAATCTCTTGGGAAAATCATTTAACTATGATGATGAACCAAACTCGAAAAAAGTGGGTGAGTTTTGACATGCTGATTTTCACAAGTTGAAGGAATATTTGTTACAGGAAACATGGCATAGTGTCTATAACAATAGTAGATGTAATCCAAAACAGCAATAGAACATTGTTAATGATCTGCTTGGTAAAAATAATGTTGACAAAGCCATAAGATGTCTAAGATTTTCTAATAATACGACCACTACAAATGATTCAGAAATGTCCGACAATTTAAACTCGTTCTTCAGAAAACTTGCCGAAAATTGTAGACCAAATTCTTGAAATATTACAGCAATAAGCGCTTCGGAATATCTTCTAGACAACGAAGTTTTTTCAACATTCTTTTCCGGTACTGTATCTGAAGATGAAGTTTCTCGTGTTGTTTCCAACTTAAAGTTGAAAAATTCATGTGGGATTAGTAGCTTAGTAGTAGAGTGACTACATCATTAAGCCGTTAACTTATTAAACTAATCGCAGTTTTGAAAGTAGTATATTCCCGGAGTGTCTTAAGACCTCTATAATAGTTCCAATACACAAAAAGGGAGACAAATGTGATCCAAATGACTATAGACCTATCTCATTGTTGCTGCGCTCATAGAATGCTTAAGTTCTTCAATAAATTTAAAATCTTGAACAAAAATCAATTTGGATTTGTCAAAGGCAAGTCTACTAAAGATGCCATATTGTCGTTCTTAGAAGATATTCACGATGGACTCGACAAGAGTTAAAAAAAACTGCTGCTCTTTTTCTTGATTTAACAAAGGCATTTGATCTAGTCAATCATCAGCTCTTAATAAAAATTCTTTAAAGAATTGGATTCAGAAGCAACATCAATAAGCGGTTCGTCTCGTAACATGAAAACCGTAAACACCTTGTGCGTGTAAACGCTACTCTAAACGCGTCTTTAGATAGCCCCGGGCTTGGCGTTCCCCAAGGATCGGTCTTTAGGCCCTTGCTCTTTATTATTTATATAAACTCTATTTTGAAATTAACACTAAAGGGAAATATTAGAGTTTTTGCTGACGATTTGATTCTCTCCTACGTCACTACTTGTGCGGACACAATAAAAACAGGAATGATTATTGACCTCTCCATACTAAAGAACTGCTTTACGCTCCACCAAATGGTTTTAATCAGCAAATGCAAAGTAATGTCATTTTCTCTTTGTAATCAGTTGATCATCGAAGGAGTTTGTCTCCACGATTCTAATTGTAACAATGATAACTGCACAAATACTTGCATACAACTAGAATCTGTCTTGGAATTTAGGTATCTCGGTGTGACCATTGACAGCAAACTGAATTGGAAAGCCCACATTGCCGATATTAAAAAATGTTTAAATATAGCTATGAGCAAGATTTTTCACCTACGTAAATTAGTGCCATCAAATCTAGTGAATACTATTTACTATGCGCTTGTTAACTCTCGTTTAGAATATGGTACTTCGTGCTACTTTCTAGGTCAAGCGTAGAAGAACTAATGCAGGTCATTTCTTAACCTTTATATATGTTCCATTTCGGACTCGGCGATAAACCGTAGGCCCCGCTCAGATGTGACAAAAATGACAACATGAGCAACACAAATAGTGTCAAGAAGCTAGGCCATGGCCCACACCGGGCTGCCAGCGCCATAGTGTTTTTGTTTTGTTTTTTTTTTATTCAATAAATAATACACTTACCACTGGTAATTCAAGTACCACCTAGTGTTCAAAAGACACCATTTCAATACGTTCATAATGTATATTAACTGCAAAATTCATGGTTAAAACTATAAAAAAACTATCTTAATACCTGTGAATGTACCACTTAAATTATTGGTTCTAAGAATAATTAATTGTATATGTATGTATATTTGTAAGTTTGAAATGGAATAAATAAATTATCTTATCTTATCTTATCTTAATTGATCTCCCCAATAAAAATATTGCCACCCATGGAGCGAAATAACCACTGATCGCAAGCATTTTTCTCTCTCTCTCTATCCCATTTTTCGAAAAACTTAGCACGTGCTCCGGCATTTTAAGAGTATTCATACCCTTCTTGAGCGTTAAGTTTTTTTTTAATAAAAAAAATAAATTATATTACGACTAGGCCAGAAAAATTAAAAACAATGAAAAGCGAAATAAGCCCGATTCAACATTATTTTACTTTCAAAAAGTGTAATAAAGTCGAAAGCTAACACTCGTCCTTATTTCACAGCACCTCAGCAAACAATGTAGAATTTGCTACATAAAAATATACCTAGGAAAAATGTTGCGGTCGGGTACATATTCAAAATCCTAGGTGGCTTATGCGGTTTTAATATATACTCGAGTACAACACTTTAGCGCGTTGACTAATCTAATTGTTATTTAATAATTTTCTCAAGCTACAATTTTGTCATACACACAATAAGTTTATAGTTCATGTTTCAAGCGTGAGACCAGATTCAGAACGTATGTCATGTAAGAATCTTATCAAGCTAGAATTTTGTCATACACACAATTAGTTTATAGTTCATGTTTCAAGCGTGAGACCAGATTCAGAACTCGCAGTACACGGTAATCGCATTTCAATTTGCTTGCGTCTGATCTCACGCCTGAAATATGTACCTGATTAAATTATTAGTTTTAAAGTAGTTCAGTTCCAACAGAACCACCAACCGACGAAGTCGTTCATTGACAACAAGTTAAACAAATTCAAAAGCGGTATATTTTTATTTGTGTCACTATAACGTTAATATAATTTTGGCGACCGTGACAGGACAGTTATAGTGATAACTTGTTACATTTATAGTGAACAAATAAGTGAAATTCAATCAACAAACTAAAAAGTTTTTTTTTGTTTAATAAAATTCAATGTAAAAACTTTAAATAAACAATGTCGCAGCTCGAAAGCACTAAGCAAGGAGAGACTTTGGAGTACTTCGCCGATCAACAGGAACTTGTTGGAGAACAAATTGTGAGAATTGTTCGCAATTACAACAAGGATGGTGAGGTACCTCGAAGATAGACTGGCAGAATTGACAAAAAACTGGGATCAATTTGATAACACCGACAACATAATTCGAGATATTTTTTCTCAACAATTAGAACATCCGTATTTTAAAAAGGATTACTTCGAAACCATTCGAAAGATTGCAGAACAAATGCGCAATGACGTCGTTTGCCGATTGGAAGATTTAACAGCAGATAGCGGGCTCCAGAAGAAACAAGTCCCCAAAAATGTTGAGCCAGCCGTAGAGATAAATACGAAGAAAGGGGCAATACCTAAAGTAACATCTGAGTGCGAGCCAAAGGGAGCCTGAGAAAGCCTATGGCAATGAATGTGAAAGATAGATTTTATTTACTGGTAGAAATTTTGAAAAAATCTATAGATAAGTACCAGTCTCAAACAAATCAACAGTTTTCCCAGCAATTCTGCCAGATAAAGTTAAAAACAGTGCAGCAGAATTGGGGTGAAATAACAACACTGTATTATAGAATGGAGGACGATATAACAACCCAAGATATAGAAAGTTACTTCGAGATGCAGGAGTGCGTGGAAAGGGCTCTATTGCAAATGTATAGTGATGCAATGGTTCCACAAACTGGGGTAGCAACTACCAACACCGCAATGAAGTTGCCAAAAATAGAGCTTCCAAAATTTGATGGGGATTACTTAAATTGGAGACAATTTTACGACTTATTCAAACAACTCATTCATGATAATTCTATTGCTCCTGCACAAAAGCTATACTTTTTAGAGCCAACGTAACAGGAGAGACTCATAATTTAATCAAGCATTTTCAACCAACCGACGTTAACTATGAGGTAGCGTGGAAGACTCTTGTTGATCGTTAATATAACAAGAGGTTGTTGTTAACAGCACAACTCAGAAAAATCCTTACACAATCATGTACGACAGGGACGGGAAAAAGTCTAAGGAAGCTGCATGACACAACAAAGGAAGTTTTGCAGGCGATAGAGAACCTTGGCTTCGATACTCATGGTTGGGACCCTTTGATTGTCCATTTGATGCTGCAGGAATTGGATAGAGAAAGCAGGACATTGTTTGAACTATCACTTACGGATCCAAGAAGCAGTCCAAGCATGAATGAATTTTTCAAGTTCGAAATCATCAGTGGGAGTAGCAGGAAGCACCCAAGAGTATCAGAGTTGCACTTTGTGCAATTCAAAAACCCATAGAATTTTCAATTGCAATGAATTTCTTTCCTTTTCAGATGTAGCACGAGAGCAAGCTGTACGGAACCTGAAGATGTGCAGAAACTGTTTGAAGGTTGGCCACTTCTCCTGGTCATGCCAGTCCAGAGGATGTCAAAAATGCGATCAAAAGCATAATACGCTTTTGCACCCTCGAGAAAAGTCTACACTAAGGCAGAGTAAAAAGCAAGTCAAACCAAATCAGAATGCAGAAGCAAGGCAGCCAGCGCACAGCAACAACTCACCGCCATTGGTTCAGTCTAGTAAGTCTAACCTTAATTACAATGATTTATTAAGTGATAAAAAAGCTAGTACAGTAGCCAATGCTGCAATAGGTCACAAATATAAAAATAAGCATATATATTTAGCAACAGCTGTTGTCAATGTCATTTCCTCGTACGGCACTAGAATTCCATAATTGTCGAGTGTTACTAGATTCAGGATCACAGTTGCACTTCGTAACAAAAACATTCGCTCAACAAATTGGAGCAAAAAGATCGAGATTAAATATTCCAATTAGTGGAATCGGTTCCCAAAACAGTCAAGCCCATTATATCGCGAGCATAACGTTCAAATCAAGATCTTCATCACTTTCCGCTTCTACTGATGCAGTAATTTTGCGATTTATGTCATAGAAACAAATTGCATCCACGTAACAAAATACCGATAGTCATCACAACAACGGCAAAAATTCCATTCGAAAGATAGCTCTCGAGGGGGCCACTTCCGATAACAGAAGACAATAACAAATGAATACTCACGTTTCAGGACGATCTTACTAAATTCGTCCAAGCATCGCCATACCAAATCAAGAAGCCCGAACAGTAGCCGAGTTATTAGTAAAGAAAATTAACTGTATGTATGGTTTACCTCAAACAATACTCACGAACCAAGGAACAAATTTCACTAATGAATTATTTAAAATTATTAGCGGAATTCTTAAAATCAGAAGGATGCAAAGCCCGTATCATCCACAATCAAATGGCGCACTCAAACTCTAGGTGACTATCTAAGAAAATATGCAAGCAATGACTAAAACAACTAGGATTAGTATATCGAGTATGCTGTTTTCTGCTATAACACTACAGAGCATATAAGCACCAACTACAGCCCTTATGAAGCTCTTTTTGGATTTAAGACAAATACAACCGGTTTATAATTACGACGGATATACTACTGTGTCCAAAAAGTAGTCGGAATTTTTTTATAAATCAAAAAATCTTTATTTATTCTTCCAAATCAATTTCGTCCCCTTCAAAATAAGTCCCCTCCCGATATAATACACTTATGCCGCCGCTTTTTCTAGTCCTCGAAGCATGCCAAAAAGTCTTCTTTCGGTATAGCCTTCAGAGCGCGCGCCGATTCACGTTGAATGTCTTCAATCGACACAAAACGGTTTCCTCGGAGTCATCTTTTGAGTTTTGGAAATAGCCAGAAGTCACACGGAGCCAAATCAGGTGAATAAGGTGGTTGCGGAACGATATTGGTTGCATTTTTGGCGAAAAAGTCACGAAGAATCAGTGCAGTGCATTCAGCATTTTTGGTACCAATCGAGACTTGACATGTTTGAGGCCCAAAACATCTTTCAAAATGGTATTAATTGATCCTTTTGATACGCCAATTTCACCAGCATCGACGGTTTGCAAGCACTGATTCTTTTACTTTTTGGATGTGAGCATCGTCAGTTGAGGTCGATGGTCGACCAGGGCGCTCTTCGTCTTCAACGCGTTCTGTACCTTCTTGGAACAATTTATACCAATCATATGTTGTTGATTTTGGTAGAGCTCTAAGCCTTCTTCAACATTTTCAAGGTTTCTGCAACATTTATTCCATTCAGGAAACAAAATTTGATCGCACTTTGTTGAATAAATTCAGACATTGTAAAAATCCCCAAATTCACTTTTTGTGTCGCACAAAAACAAGCGCAACTCAAACACTAATGAATATTTTGACATATAATTTGGCATGGAAATCAGTAACAGTTGTACCAACTTAAAAAAAATATATTGAGCGAAAATATTTACCCGTGCAATTTAAATCGAAAAATTCAAACTACTTTTTGGACACAGTAGTAAACACCAAATTACAAACGGCAGATAACAGATAAAGCAAGATCGAAAGAAAACAACTTATACAAAACGAAGGCCTATTCAACGGAGTAGGGTACGTACAAAAGTTTTAATTCGGAACAATGGACCAACATGACGCGTCCAAGATAGAGAGTATACTACAAGAGCTTTCGGAAAAAGAACGGAATTGGTATCACTTTTCGGCAAGCCAGATAACCATAATTTCAAACCTTGTAGACTCGTTCAACGAATCGACATACCACATTAACACAAAAAGCCAATAAATTTTTATAAATCAAATTTACTTACTATATGTTAAAGTCAAAAAGAATATATTTAAATTAAAATAATCAATAAAAAGGAACAAACGATTATTCAGTTTTAAGAAGGCAG
The DNA here is from genome assembly GCA_928272305.1 of Volucella inflata. Taxonomy (NCBI): domain Eukaryota; kingdom Metazoa; phylum Arthropoda; class Insecta; order Diptera; family Syrphidae; genus Volucella; species Volucella inflata. Next base: position 92,311,100 of record OV743716.1, on the reverse strand, counting down.
TAGGGATCTATTAAAGATAATGAAAGGAATAATAATGACAAATAAATATCTGTTCTTGCTTCGGCAGAACATATACTAAAATTGGAACGATACAGAGAAGATTAGCATGGCCCCTGCGCAAGGATGACACGCAAAATCGTGAAGCGTTCCACATTTTTCCTCTTGCCTGTCGAAATGTAGTCAGATACCTTGGGATTTGGCTAGATCAGTTTCTGTATTTTAACAAAAATGTAGATGCTGCTCTATCCAGAGCTAAAGGCGCTTTTGCCCTCACAAAGAGACTGTTTTATAGCAGCCAACTCGATGCGAGGGTAAAGATAATCTGCTACATGGCCCTTATCAGGCCCATGCTGGTATTTGGGTGTCCCGTGTGGTTCAATGTACGAGCAAGCTTAATGGAAAAGATTCGGGTGTTTGAGAGGGCTTGCCTTAGGGCTTGTTTTCGCTTGTACAGAACACCAGAGTCGGAGTACAAAAAATTTTATCCTAATGAGGTCCTTTACAACAGGGCGAACCTAATACGAGTGGACAACTTCGTAATTAAGCTGACTCGAAGGCACATTGCAAGAGCAATGGCCTCGACGAATAACCTGATATCCGGGGCTTACTACCCCAATTACATTTATCATGAGAGTGTGCGCTCTTACGGCTTCGTTCCACCGGAAGCATTCCTCTACTTTGATCAGATAGGGTTGATCCAGGATAGGTCAGCGATCCCGTTAATCTTCCATGTCGCTCGGACAGCTGGGGACAGGCGACTCAACTACAACAGAGACGTCGCACACGGCAGGGTGGATCGTCTCAGGTTCAGTAGGGCGGTGGGGAATCGCGATAAGAGGGATGTCGTTCGGCAGCACCAGCATTTCTGGTGGTTGAATGATGGGGAAGATGTTTCGTCGTCGTCTCCGTCAATTACGGACCAACCTCACTAATGAGGCAGAGCTGACCAATCTATTTGCTCTGTAAATAGCGATGGCCAGCTTACATAGGTTTAGGTTAGCATTTAAGAAATATATATATATATTAGTATATACAAAGTTATATACTAATATATGTATATTATTGTGTATAATGTCTATGTGTTTATATGTGTGTATTGTGTATGTAGGTTAGCTAGACTAAGGTTTATTTTAAGTTAGATATTAAGTTTTTATAAAAAATAAAAAAATTGTCCATATGCTAAGTTTTTGTTAACAATGTTTTTCTTAGCCTTAAGAATAGAAAATTAATATCATAAATAAAATGTAAATGAAGTCGAAAGACATAGTATTAAAAATTTAGAGTAGCTTAGAGTGCCTGTGTAGGGCCAGTAAGTTAGTATAAGATTGTTTAGTAATTGTAAGCTAGCATTTAAGCATTTTTTGTTAGTATGTAAGAATTAATGATTAAGAAAATAAAATGCGTTTAAAACTAAAACTAACAAATAAATATCTGGGTTTATTGCGAACATCTCTATTCGTTTGTATACTTTCAAGACCTCCACTTCAAAGATTTTTCAATGAACGAAAACCTAAGGCTATTAAACAAATGAATATTACACTTAGGGACATTTCGGACAAGAACGAAATGGTTACTATAATTAGAAATGAACATCATATAAACAACCACAGAACGATTACTTAACTATTTACGGAGCTAAAAACTTGATATTTTTATCCAAATTTGCAAATGAAAATTCAAAAATTCAACGAGATTCCTAATGTTACCATATACGAGTATGTATGTCGATATTTTGCTCCCTGAACAAGACAAGATGTTTTCCATCACCATTGACAAATTCTCTAAGTATACCACATTCCATAATTTAGGCAACAGAAACTGGCTAGCAATTTTAAAAGCTATTATAGATAGAATATGATATTTAGGTAAACCAAATAAAGTTGTATCTGATGTCGAAACATGCACCTATCATTCAGTTTAAGAGCAGTTTTTAAGGGATCATGAGATTAAGCTTCACAAAAGACAGGCAATTCCGACATTACAAGATTGCATGGTACTCTGACTCTGAATGAACTTTAAAATTAAGAAACGCGTCCAATTTGGATGAAAAAATATTTGAAATATTGACCATGTACAACAACAATACAGTGCATTCCACAACAAAGTTAAAACCAATCGATTTTATAACTAAAAATTTGAATACAGAAGACTTCGATACACTGGCACAACAATATAAAGCCGAGAAAGAAATCAGATTGCAGAAAACGAGTAAGAATAAAACAAATAACCGTAGGAAAAACTAAACCTAAACATAGATATTTGAATGATCGGGAAGTTGGTTAAAAACAAAAAGAAACACCAAATGCTACAAAAGTCAATTAACAAGAATATTTGAAAGATCCGGAAGTTAGTAAAAATAACGTCATGGGCAAATCAACAAAAAGAAATATCAAATAATACAAAAGTCAATAAAGAACAAAACGATTTTAAATAGTGAATAACGAACATCGTATGTAAAGCGGCATATACATTGGTCAAATTCTCATCAAGCATGTGAGAGTGTTTAGTGAAAATAAGACACGTATACGTTATGTGTGTGCTTGAAGCAAAATCAAAATCAAAATGTTTGGATTTATCGTCAATCAGGTAGGCATGCTTGATTTAGTGTATATGCGTGATTGTCTGATTGATCATGCATTTGCTCATTTTTGCCTGGACAGCGACGAGACAACGTCGCAGGCAGACAGCGGAAGTTTTTTTAAAGGGTTTAATATGTTCGAAGATGGAGGATAAAAATTTTATTTTGAAATTTATCGTTCTCTAACTGCGTTGTGGAACGTAAAAGGAAAACAATATAGCGACGGTAGTTTGAAAATTTATATAATTTTGGGTGTTATCATTTGAAGAAGTTGATCATATGTCTGCCTTCTCGTCCATGCTGAGGAAATTTATAAAATCAATCGGTGAACTTAATTACAGCTCATTCAGGAAATTTTCGTGTGAAAAATGGATTTGTCTGTCTCACTCATATTTTCTTTAAAAAAAATCGATTTAATTTGAAATCGCACAAGAAACCGCACGTGCTTTCACCTCAAAATTGAAGTAAAAATGAATCACTGAAGACTCATGCTTGATGTGTGTATACGCAACATCAAAGAATTTACTAATACACTCTCACATGCTTGATGAGAATTTAACCAATGTATTTGCCGCTTAAAAGTCGATCCAACAGATGGTGTGGTTGGCTGTCAATTACTATCATTTAATGAATTTAATGTGGTTGATCTTTTTGACAGATGTCATACAATCTTTGGCAATTTTAGTCATAAAGTAGTAGTAATAGTTGTTGTATTTATTAGTACATAGTTATACTTTTAGATAGATAGATATTTATTTTATTTTCATAGTTAAGCATTTACATTCATTTTCTATTGATTAAGCACAGCTTGCACAGAGATATGATTATTAAAATCTTACTACTGAAAGATACATTTGGTTTTTAAATGCTTTATCTATTAATAAATATGTTCGGAGGAAAAACTATAGGAAAAAACCTCCATGTAATGGACCAAAATATATGAAATTTTTAAATTTCAAAAGCCTCATTATCACAGGAAAAATAGGTAAAATAGATAATAAATAATAAATAATAAATAATCAATAATAAAAAATAATAATTAATTAAATAAGTTGAGGTATGTTTAAATTAATAAACTGATAGGTACAAAATAATTAACAAGTAAAGACAATATAAATAAATAAATAATGATATCGATGAATAAACAAATACATATGCAAAATAATAATTTAATAAATGAATACAAATATGAAAAATGAGTAAATAAGTAGATTGCCAAAAAGACAAACAGAACTAATTAATGTGTCAGATAAGTAGATAACTAAAAAATAATCAAGTTAGAGTGGTTCAAGCTCAGTAACTAGTGTATTTTCGACGAGTGGACATTTCGTGAAAAACTTCTCATTGAGAATTTCGATTCTTCTGGCAACTTTAATAACGCCAGCTTTTTCGTGTAATATCATTGTTGAAAAGTCCCAGGGTAAATTCAACATCAATTTCAAAATTTTGTTCTGTGCTATTTGCAGTTTTTTTTATGTGTGTTTTGGCACAGTAGATCCACAGGAGATCCATAAGTAATCAAAGCTTGAAAGATTACCTTAAACATTATCATTTTGTTTTTATGATTTAGCATCGATTTCCGATTGATCAATGGATACAGTATTTTTGTGGCGATGTTTAACTTATTTAAAGTATTTTTGATATGTATACCAAAAGTTAGTTTCTGATCCAAGTTAACCCCGAGGTACTTGATAGAACTAGCCCATGGTATATCGAGGTTATTAATTTTTAAGGAATTATGAGGAAAATGGCAAGGTGATCTTTTTCTTGTAAAAAAGATTGATTGACATTTATTCGCATTGATTTTTACTTTCCAATGTTTAAAATATTCATATATTATATTGAGGCCATTTTGCAAATAATTTGCAATCCATTTGTGTGTGACGCATATAGAGCTAAGTCATCAGCATACAAAGCTACGTGGCAGTTGGGAATGACAGGAAAGTCAGATGTAAATATATTAAATAGAGTTGGTGCCAGAACTGATCCTTGGGGAACACCAGCTGGCACAACTTTAGGGGAAGAGGCGGAACCGGCTAATGGAACTGAAAAGGTTCGATCGCTTAGAAAATTTTGTATAATTTTTGTAAGGTACACAGGACAACCAAAGTTAAAAGTTTGTAGATTAGACCGTCATACCAAACACAGTCAAAAGCTTTTTCTAAGTTTAGTAATACAAGACCAGTCGATTTTTTTCCTTCAAAGTTTTGTTTTACTTCCCTGCAAATTTTTAATACCTGATGAGAAGTACTATGACCTGTACGGAAACCAAATTGCGCTTCAGGTACAATGTTGCTATTTTTTTAGAAAAACGTCAAATTTGAGTTTTATAAGTTTTTCTAATATTTTGCTGCATCCGTTGAGTAAGCTAATGGGTCTATAGCTGTTAGAATTGCGTGGGTCTTTTGCGGGCTTGAGCAACGGAAATACTTTGGCTTTTTTCCAGTTCATGGGAAAATAACTTAATTTAAAACATGCATTATAAATGGATTGGAGAACTTTTATTGCACAAAGGGGAAGATTTTTAATGGTTAAGTTATTTATGCCATCGAAGCCAGGAGATTTCTTGAGCTTCAAATTGGAAATGAGAAACTCAATATCATCTACGCTAATAAGCTCATCGAAAGGGAATGTTGGACTTAGTCCGTTAAAAGATGAGATCTCACTATCAACTACAGATTGTTTTCGAGAGGTAATATTTCCACTAACTAAGTAATTTTTTAGGAAGACGTCGGCAAGAAGCTCAGATTTTCCCGCACCATCAATAATCAATAGACCATTATCTACCAAGCTGGATATTGGGTTATGTTTTTTTCGGATTATTTTATTGATATTCCAGAAGGGTTTACCGTTGGTATCGAGTGAACTAAGTTTTCTATTCCAACTGCTGTTCCTAAACTCTGTAATATTCAAACCAATTAACCGTGTAAGGACCTTCATTTCTCTGAAATCGTTAACCAATCGATATTTCTGCCATTTACGTCTATAAAAGTTTCTAGTTTTTATTAAACTTAGTATAGATCGTGGAAGAATGACAGATCTTTGGCAAAGGGACTTCGTTGGAACTGCAACTAAAATGCTATCTTTGATTTTGGCCTCCAAGAAATTGATTGCTTCGTCGATATTTCTGCGACTGATTGACGATTCCAAGTTGAAAGGACAGTTGTTAAGAGCATTAGAGAGGCTATATCGAAATACATCCCAATTTGCTTTGTTAAAGTCTAGGTATTGCAGATGACTGGGAGATGGTCAGAACTTAAAGCGTTAATGACGACAGGTGGACTTAGGATGCTAGGAATGTTAGAGAGAAAGAAGTCAAGAGTAGAAGAAGTAAATCATTCTGCAGAGGGTATATAAGTAGGACTAGGTGGGAACACAAGTGCAAAGTTATGTAACGTCAGCAAATTTTCTAAGACGTTACCCCACGAGTTAGCCCTTTGACAGCCTACAGTTTAAATCACCGCCGATAATGAAGTGGTCATTACTGATTAAACGTCTCAAGTCATTTTTTAAACATCTAGCTTTGTAAGCATTAGATGAACCTCCGGGAAAGTAAACAGAGAAAACCTTTAATTTGAAGTTATTTTCAAGCGTTACTTCAATGCCTATATTCTTAATTACTGTTGTATTTACCCTGGGTAGTATGGAGTGATCAATACCTATTTTTACTAATATAGCAACTCCGCCACCTGTATTGTTAGTACGATCAAGTCTATAACACTCATAATTGTACTCGCGACAAGAAAACTTTACTCTGTTACTGAGCCTAGTTTCACTTAACAAACAAATATCAACATTAAGATTAGAGACAAAGTTAAAAAAATCAGTGCATTTTTTACGAATACCTCTTGCATTCCAACACAAAAGCTTAATCTTATTTAGTGTATTACTTGACATTGGAAAATAAATATTTACATGCAAGCTGTGCGATTACATTAAATTGCTCAAATTTAGATTTGCATTCTCCAAGTTTAGAGATCATTTCCATTGTAAGAGATGAAATTTCCTCTTGAGAGAACAGGGAATTTTCCGCAGATGCAGAGCTTTGTGGGATGAACACGTGGCTGTATTGCACTTCACGTTGTTGAACTTGTGGATGCTGTGATGGTGCTTACTGATGACGTGTCTTCGGCAGCGTTGGGAATTCATGCTGATGAGGTGCAAGCTTTTAGCAGGTGAATTTGGCTGCAAGTGAGTGCGAGTAGAAACACGAGAAACTGCGGATTTTGCTGAAAGTTTTCCCCGGATTTGTAAATATTTAGTTCGGCTTTCGCATGCAGTATCAGTTGCTTTATGATTGCCGCCACAGTTTGCACATTTGGAAATGGCTGTAGATGTGCAAGTACTGGTTTTATGGTTTCCCGAGCAATTGCTACAACAAGTTTTAACATGGCAATGTTTTTCTCCGTGGCCAAACATTTGGCAATTATGGCACTGAGTTAATTTGTTTTTTGGGCGGCGCTGAAACTCCCATCTAACTTGTGTGTAACTTTAAGATCTTGTAGACGAATAGATCCATTTTCAAAATAAACGACATAAAAATAATCCACAAATTTTGGGCTGTCTTTCTTGATTATTTTGACATCTCTACATTTCAAACCAAGGGAAATTAGTTCATTTTTAAGGGAGATTACGGGAATCTCATCTAAACCGAAGAGAACCACTTTGAATGATTTTTCATCTTTAAGATCATGCGAGAAGAATTGACACTTTTTCGATTTTAGTCCACTGCACGCGGTATGGAATGAGTCGATTGAATCACAAAATAATTTAATTCCAAGTGAGGTTTTCCGTATGGAGTAATCGTTAACTTTCAATTCATTCAACAATTGGTGCACAAACTCACTTGTTTTGTGTAATATCTTTATGGGAGGAATTGCAATATTTTTTGGGGGCAACTGATTGACACTCGAAGACATATTGTCTTCATTGTCCGTGTCGGGGTGGGATTCGAGAATGCTAAAAAAATTTTCACTTCGCGACATTGTAGAAGTATTGATTCTCCTATATTCATTCGTTGAGGACGACGAGTCCTCGAATAAGTTAAAGCCACGTTTAGCTATCTTGATTTATAGTCTGATAAGGTTAAATTAAGGGAGAACGGGAGAACAACACTGGGGAAAACACAATGTTGACCGCTTGGAGGTTAATCAAAAACTGTTATACTTTTAAATTTTACATTTTATATATGTTGTTTCACACTTTTTATACTATATATTAGTCTTTTGTTTGCATAATGCTTTAATAAATTAATGGTTTAAGAACTTGGGGCGGGTTTCCATTATGCACACTAAGCAAAAATTTATTTTTTTTTTTCTGGTTTAAAATGACCTAAAAAACATAAATATAATATTTTGTTTTGAGGAAATAAAAAAAAAAAAAATTATAAAATTTTTAACAAAATTGTTAACAACTCTTTGTTTTTTTTGTTTTCCTTCCGAATGGCCTAAGAAACATAAATATAAAATTTATTTGGAAAAATAAACAACAAATTTTGATTTTCAGTTTCTTTTATAATTTTTTTCGCAAATCACCATAGTCATACACTACCGCTTTAAGAAATTCGTCAAACAACAGTTCGATTAGTCCGTTACAAAAATACTTCATTATATTTTCGCAAATTTTTCATTTATTTATATTTGAGAACAGTGCTGCCAGTTTTAAAATGAAAGTTTTAAGTGTAAATCTCCAGATTTGTTCAGAAAAAGGATGCAACCCCCCTGCTAGGGATCACTGTTGGATTTGGGGTGAATGCAAGGTTTGGTGTATACAACGTTTAGAGTATAATGCAGTATATTTTCGAAAAGTCGTTAAGAAAAAAAAATCGAAAAACAGCAATATATGGACTTTTCTAGTGAAAATTATAAACTTTAAAAATAAACAAAAAATACAGAACATCTTAGAATAATCCATATTAAATAAAAAAATGAAAAAAATAAAAATTGCTTAGTGCGCATAATAGAAACCTGAGTCTCTTTGCATATGTAATCGATGTGGTCCGAGCACTTGAGATTCCTATCGATTATTATTCCCAGATACTTTATATGGTCAACGTTTTCTATAATGCTGTTGTTGATTTCTATAGTTGTCTTATTATTTATATTAATTTCCATTACTTTTGCCTTATTTTCATTTAATTTTAATTTATTCATCACTAACCATGATGATATCCGTTTTATATCTTTTAGAAGCTTTGATTTGCACTCACTTCCATCTTTTCCTTCAGTGTAGATTAGCGTGTCATCCACGTATAAAATGACTTTACAATCTTTTAGGATATTGAGCATATCGTTTATATAAATTATGAATACCAATCCATGTTTACTTCCAACGTGTGTGAGATGCTGTCGTTGATCTTGGTTCTGTGATTTATTTGTTAGAAATGACTAAAACCATCGCAGTTTTTTTCCTTGTATTCCATATTTTGACATTTTTCTGAGTAAAAAAAAAGTGCCATTGTTTTTTTTGCACTTCCTCGTTTATAACGTAGTTTACCGCCGTTTCGCACGAGTAATTCTTCCTAAAAACAGATTGGTATTTGTTAAAGATTTTGTTACCCTCCATATATTCCATTAATTGACTTTTCACTACACTTTCAAGTATTTTTTAAATGTTCTTAATGTATTGGTATTTCCACTGGAGTCACCATCGCGTCTTTCCATGAATTCGGAAATTCACCCTCCTGCAGAGATTAGTTAATAATTCCTAATAACATGTTTCCTAAAGCGGCGGAATTATCAAGGATAATTCTTGGGCTTATTTTATCAAAACTGGCTTTATTTTTTAGTTTTTTACATATATGTTTTACCTGCTCTAGTGTAATGGTTTGAAACTGAAATTTGCATTCATATTGTGTTCTACCATTTACATATTCCACATCTTCAATCTCGTTTCTGATGTTTAAAATACTGTCAATTAAGTATGAGTTGAATTTGTTGGCTATTTCCTTCTCATCAGTATAGTTTGTTGTTTCAAAATCTACGTCAGTTATAGTTATTCCTCTTTGTTTAAGCACTAAGTTTTTTATAACGTTCCACATTTGCTTTTGCCCACCTGCATTTTCAATTTTTAGTTTTATAAATTTATTTTTCGCTTTATTACTTCTTATAGTTATCCCAACTTCGTCATTTATCAGCTTTGCCTTATTGTATTTCTTAATTTTTTAAAACTAGAAGTTCCTTGCTAATCCATTTATTTGTTTGATTGTTTTGTCTTGTGGTTACCTTCGCTGTAAATGTGGCTGATACTGTTTTAAGAATGCATTCGATATTTTCAGCATTTACATGTACCGTAGTATCTCTATTATATGCCACAGCCATTGTATTTACCTTTTCACTAAATCGCTCCATGTGATACTTGAAAACATTTACCATTGCATGATTTCTCTTTGTGTTTGGTTAATTTTGCATACGAAAAGTGATACTCTCGTGGTCAAATATATTTTCCCTTTCATCTGGTTTTACGTCTATATTTTGAATGTTGGTTATGATGTAGTCCACTATTGAACTAGATTGCGCTGTAATTCTTGAGTATCGTTCCATTTTGCTGAAGGTAATTGTCTTCCACGATTCTTTTGATTACCTCTTTATGTTTTTGTATGTGTTATTTAGGCACAAGTTAATATTGAAATCACCTCCTAAAATTATATTATTTGGTTTCTCTGTCAGCATTTCTATATTTTTCTTGAAAAAGCTACAAAATTATTTTTCAGACGTGCTTGGTGATCTGTAAATCCCCGCAACCATTACGTTTTTATTGTATATTGTACATTTACATGATATCCACCATGCTGTGTGGTTGATTGAACATTTTATTGAGTTGTGTTGATTTGCCACTTAGACTTTATATATATTGTCGCACCGCATGTTCTTGTCGAATATGACATGCAGGATACCTCCTTATAACCGTTGATTTATATTTCTTCTTTTTCGATATAAGTTGTTAAGTGTGTTTCTGCAAGAATTATGAAATCAGATTTTTCACTGTTACATATTATTTCAAGTTCCTCGAAATAATTAATTAGGCCTTGTATATTGATATATATTCCCATAATAGAACTTGATTGCTACTAACCAATTCGCTTCTTTTTTGATGCAAGTTTGTTTATGTATACCTGGCATGTCTTACTAAAAGTGTCGTGGTTTTCGTTAAGGCCCAAGGATAGTTTTTCATTGACACTCATGCAATTTACACATTTCGTTATTACAATCACTTGTTTTGTGATTCTTTAGACATTTTGAATAAATTTCTTTGTTTTTGCATTCGGTTGAACGATGATTATACCCTTTGCACTTATAGCATGTTAGGAAATCAATTCCATCAAATACTTTGCATCTTTCCCATCCAATGCTGAGGTTTCCTGCTTCTAACACTCTTGGAAAGAAGTCCTCATCAATTTCAATAATAGCTTTGTATTTAACTTCATCGTTTTTTCTCCGTTCGAAATATTTTACTCATTCCATTTTGCTATGTGTAATGACAATGTTTTGTTTTTAAGTCTTTCAATAATTTCATTTTCGCTGTTTTTAAATTTCATATTTGCTAATAAAATTCTTGGTCTAAGTTTTTTTGGTACCTAAATTTCATATTTTTCACTCAGGTTTTGTTCAATTGCACTTTTTATTTTATTTCTCTCTTCAGTATTATCACTTTCAATTAAAATTGCTCCATTTCGAGTGTTTTCAATATTATGGAAATGTAGATTTTGTGGATCAACTTTTTTACATAGATCATCCTAAGTTTTGTAACATTGCTGTTTTTCCTTTAGCTCTGGCATTACTTTTTCTTTTGACTTGTCACTTCTTCCTTTGACAATTTCCACAAATGACACTACCGCTTATTTACTATTTATATATTTTTTTTCACTTCATTGTTACACTTTTCGCAGACTCCTTGGGCAATTTGCATTTCGCGTACTCTCTCGGTATATCTAATTTCGATTGCTTCAAGTAAATTTTTTATTTCATTTTCATTTTTTTTTTCATTGATTCCTCAAATTCTTCTTTGTACACTTTTAAGCAACTTGTGTTTTTTTCCACGCTTTTTTACATTTCCCTCAGTATCAAATCCATATTTTGAATGTAATGTATGCATTCGTCGCACATGAATCTTACCATATTCCCATTTCTGATTATTCCAATGCTGTATTCGTCAAGGCCGAAATATTTTGATGTAGATTGAAAAACCTTTCTGCAAACGCCTTCACAGCTGATACCTGTTTCTCCACGTATCGCTGATCTGCATTTGTAGCACTTCGACATCCTTTGTTCACCTTTATAATTTGGTGTACATCCACCACTTAAAATTTCGTGGTGGTTCGGTATCGGGTCAAACTCCATATCAGCATGCTCGGCCAGCAGGTACACGCGAAAAAAGCACTACTGTGAGCGGAAGTGTTTACAACCAGCCAGGCAGGCACCCCAATTCGTCGCCGAAGTTAACAATTGGGCCTCACTTGTGGCACTCTATGGCAAATTTTTAATGTTGATCTTCATTTGCACGCCTATAAAATCCCAATTACAAAATAATTGAAGCCTTTGGGCCAACTACGATGTCGTAGATTTTTTAACTGGATCTTGGATCGGAATGTTAATTTGTCATCGAATTTTATCTTTTCAAAAATTTTGGATTTGTAAATAAATAAAAAAGTCATTTCTGCAGACCGAAAATTCCAAAAAAGTCACACTATGGTGCGGATTATGGGTTGGCGATACCATTGACCCCTACTTTACCGAAGATGATGTTGGTTGGTTACAGTGAATGGAGAACGTTACCGAAACATGTTGATCGGCTATTTTTTTCTAATATTGAATAAATTGGATCTGGACAATCTCTGGTTTCAACAGGATGATGTTACTGCCCATATAATACATCAATGAATCAATTTATTGCGTACGAAATTAGAGAATCTCATTATTTTGGTAATGAGAAGTTGATTGGCCTCCAAGGTAATGCGATTTGACATCTCAGACTTCTTCCTGTGAGGTTAAGAGTGAGGTCTATGACAATAACCCAACGACAATTCAGTACCCCAAACATAACATCCAAACTGAAATTGCGGCAATTGACCCACTAATTCTTCAAAAGGTCATCGATAATTCTGTTCTTTTGATGGTCGCTTGCAACAGAAGTCGTGGTGGTTACATAACCGATGTTGTGTTTCAATCAATAACTATATATATCGATTTCATAATAAATGTGTGTTTAATTTAATGAAAACTTCCACACTAGCTGTTGGATTTTGGTGGATAATTGTGAAGCCTGGAGATGAATTTGTATCAGGTGGTCGATACGAAAGCAATTAATATCAGATTAAGTAGAAGAACTAAAAAAAGCACTAAGAAGATTTTGATTAGCTTAGTTTTTTCTTTATGGTATGGATTTGTTTTTTTTTTTTTTTAAAGAAACAGTATTCTATCTCATTATCGTCAATATTTTCACCAAGAACCAAGAGAAAAGAGTTTAACCACTTCCTCTTTCGCATTATCAGTATTTAAATTAGGGATATCAAAGATGTCCACAGTTTTCTTTTTACTCAGATTCAGTTTAGCTTCTAAGTTATTGAGTCTACTAGTAAGTGGCATTGCTCATCTCCAGCAGACATACGCCGGATCGCTATTATAAATCGCGGAGCGAGAGGAAGCAGTATTACTCGCAATAACACTGTTGGAAGAATTTATTAGAAGAACCAACTGGACTTGCATTAACTGGAGACGGGAGATTATATATATATATATATCATCGTCGAGAACGCTGAATATCCGAGGGATATTCCAAAATATATATATCATCGTCGAGAACGGTCAAGTCAAGAGACGGGAAATATTTGGCTTGGAAAAAATTTGCAAGTGTTAAATTTATATTGGGAATAGGATACGTACTTGCTATCGTTACGTTATTTAACCCCTTAGTCGATTAACATTTTGCATTTTCTCTCGTCATCATTTCATCAGTTTTTAAGAAATTGCACAAATAACGGGTTTAAAGAGCTCCTCGATGGTCGAATGATGTTTTCATTGAGTAGCTTAGCTAACTCTCGTTCAACCACGCCCCTTAGTCAGGCTGGATAAGATCTTTTTTCGACTGCTCTTTGTGAAAAATTTGCTTCCGATTTATCGCAATAAAATTCCCTCGGAAGAATATCTTTCGCGAATTTCAAAATATCTGCAAAACCCGGAAAAAAAAATTTTGTCCTTGCTAAAAATTGATCAAAATCGAGACTTGGCTATGTGTTGATCATAGATAAAAACATTACAACGAAATGACGAATAAATAAAAGCTTTGTTGCTCAGATGGTGCCAACGGTAAAAATTATCTTTTATTCTTATTAAATCTACAATGTGAGCTATTTTTTTTTTTTTTTTCCATGCATTTTTATTTAAATTCATTTGTTAATACTTAAGTGCTAAACAAAAAAACGCTTAAAAACTAGCTTAATTTACTTCAATTCTTCTTATTTTTACTTACTGGCCCTATAAGAGCGCTCTAAGCTAAACATAAAACTTAACTATGTCTTTCGACGTAACCTAACTGTTTTTTTTTTTATATATATATTTTTTATTTCATGTACATTATACTTAGAACTAAGAAAATATAAATTGTTTTAGCAAAAACTTAGTGAAAGGACATTTCGTTTACATAAAACTTAAAACTACTTACAAAATAATTCTTAGACTACTTAGATTTTCTTAAACTACGATACGTAATTAAATACGTACTTTTTTTTGTTTTTTATGCTACCCATCTCTTTTTTTTATTTTTTTTTATTTTTTATTTTTTTTTAAATTAATTTTTATTTTTTGTTTTTATTCTTTTTAAAAATTATCTTAACACTATATTAACCTACCTAAACTATGTAAGCCGGCCATGACTTAAAATTTAAGTAAACCGACTTTGCGTCTTATCGACGCTACCTCGAATTAGAAGGAAACGACGAAAGAGCTCCCTCTCTTTCAATAAGCCACCAAAATTCTTGGTGCTGCCGAGCAACGTCTCTCAAATCGCGACTCCCTACCGCCCTACTGAACCGGAGACGCTCCGCACTGCCGTGTGCGACGTCTCTGTCGTAGTTGAGTCGCCTGTCTGCAGCTGTTCGAGCAACGTGGAAGATTAGCGGCACCGCTAATTTGTCCTGGATCAGCCCTTTTTTATCAAAATAGAGGAACGCTTCTGGGGGAATAAAGCCGCTAAAGCGCACACTCTCGTGATATAGATAGTTAGGGTAATAAGCCCCGGAGATCAGATTGTTCGTCGAAGCCATTGCTCTAGCAATGTGCCTTCGAGTTAGCTTAATGACGAAATTGTCCACTCTAATTAGGTTCGCCCTGTTGTACAGGACCTCGTTAGGATAATATTTTATGTACTCCGATTCTGGTGTTCTGTACAAGCGAAGACAAGTCCTAAGACAAGCCCTCTCAAACACCCGAATCTTTTCCATTAAGCTTGCTCTCACGTTGAACCACACGGGACATCCAAATACAAGCATCGGCCGGATAAGGGCCATGTAGCAGATTACTTTTACCCTCGCATCGAGTTGCCTGCTATAAAATAGACAATGTGAGCTATTTAGTACATATGGTGGTATGTTTTAGTACAAAGACGAATTACAAAAAGATGGCGAACATTATTTTGTTGGTGCTAGTTTTACATTTTACTATTGCATTCAATTTGTTTAGTTCGAAAGATTTATGTCTTCAGGGCTGGAAGACATAGAATTCAATAAATGCTTTGTTCAAAGCGTTCAAAAAACTTCCCCTCGAGAGATTCAGTTTTACCCCAAGCTAAATGCACTGTAAAAGGTTTGCTTAGATATCTTTGCGTTGATAAAGTTCTTGTTCGCTCCGGTTCTGATAAGAAACTTTAGCACAGATCCTTCTCTTATAGCGTGCTCTATATATATGACGATGGGTGGGTGGCATTCGGATTCATTTCGTCCCCCACAACTTCTATGGCCGAGTTACTGTATTTTTCGGGTACAACCATTGCAACTTTTGTTGCTTTCTAGGGAGATTTGCGTCATACTGAGTCTGGTTTCCATCGAACTCCTTCAACTCCTTACACAATGGGGCATGCGACTGATGTTCTTAAGTTCAGCTTAATTTCGTATGGAAGTTAGCTCAAATAAGTGATATATGGCAGAAGTTCCTTGGACCGTTTCAACTGTTCGGCGTTCAACTCATACAACGCGCGATTTAATTCTTTATAATATGCCAATGATCGAGTTCCGCACCACGCAACTAGTTCACATCTTTTCAAAATTCATACCTTTCAACCTTACACAATATGCTCGAAAAGTAGATTTTGTTTATGTTTTTTCTTCTCAATTCCTAGTATGTTCCAACTCTTTTCTGTGCTTTAAGGATCTTGATTTTTATATCTAAGTAATTTATGATTTATAAATGAGTAAATCATAAAGTATTTCTTAAGAAAATTAAGTACAGATTGTTATACCTAAATAAACTTGTGTGAACGTGTGAATACTGAGTAAACCCAATCTTGACAACCCAAAGAAAAACCGCATGCGAACAGATGTCAAAAAATATAGTCATTCTGCGTTTAACCTCGTACTCCTGGGCAACAAAGTATTATAAAATTAAAACATTAATAATAAAATTTGAATAAAATAACATCTAAGTATAGTAACACGAACTGTGGCAAGAAGACCACAATTGGTGACCGCGATGTGATCTGTAAAACGCATACAAATTCCATTTTTTTGCAACAAACATATGAACTCGTGAATACTTCACGGGAAAACGAAAGCGAACACGATTGAAGTATACGGTGACAACGGCAATCTACAAAGTTCTGGATGATCGAACCGAGTAATTGCTTATTGAAACAAACGCACGTAGGTAATTTATTATTTATATTAATAGTACATCTGTTCTTATAACATATACGATAACATATTTCCCCAAACTGAGTTCGAGAATTTCGGTCTCACTGGCCATAGAAAATCGTTGCCGGGGTAATTGCACGTCCATATCAAAAATTACAGAAGTAACAAAGCAACAACAAGCCTCGATACGGACGGATTTAATGTTAACAACTTATGCAAACGATTTAAGGACAACGAACTTCGGATATGCACGTGGAATGTTAGGTCCCTTACCGGAGAAAGATGATGATACCAAGGACGCCTTCTATGAGCTCTTGAACAAGACCTAAAATACCCTGGCTTTGACATTAAAATTGTCCTTGGCGACAGCTTGTGGCCAGAGCTGGAGAGCATGGAATTTAAGACTCCCCATCGAAATTTGAACAGCCTTAAGGCAGCTTTAATAACAGAAGCGCCGTCGATTCCCATCGAGAGAGTGCATGACGCTATAGAACAATGGCTACAAGGTTTAAAAGCGTGCGTCAAAGCTAAAGGTGGCCATTTAGAGTAACATTTTTTTGTTTTTCAAACTTATGTATTTTGAACTAATGTAAGAAATAAATTTTATGGTACAAGCTCTACTGGACTTTTTTTTTATTGCACTTTTAAAATGTAACAGAACTTTTGGCTGGACTAGGTACATTGAAGTTCAACAAAGCTGCTAGAGTGGACGGCTTGACTCCCGAGCTCTTCAAAGCGGCAGGCGATGACTTCATAAGAAGCATACTGCAACTCATCGCTAAAATATGGTCGGACGAAAGTATGCCCGATGAATGGAACCTCAGCATTGTTTGTCCGATCTTCAAGATAGGAGACCCTCTGAACTGCGCCAACTACAGAGGCATAAGTCTTCTTAACATCGTATACAAGGTTTTATCTGCTGTTTTGTGTAAACGCCTGAAGCCCTTCGTCAACAACCTGATGGGCGCATATCAGTATGGCTTCAGGCCAGAAAAGTCCACCATTGATCAAATATTTACACTACGGCAGATCTTGGAAGCTTCAGATCGATACACACCATCTACTTATCGACTTTAAGGCCGCGTATGATAGCATCTATAGAGACGAGCTATATAGAGAAATGTCTAGTTTTGGCATCCCTGCCAAACTCGTCCGTCTGTGCAGGATGACGATGCAGAATGCACATCTCACCGAGACATTTGATGTCAAAAAATGATTTAGACAAGGCGATGCGCTGTCATGCGAATTCTTTAACATCATACTTGCAAGAATAATGCAAAACTCACGAGCAAACACAAGAGGCACAATCTTTCAAAAGTCCGTCCAATTACTCGCATACGTCGATGATATTGACATAATTGGAAGAAAGCACTGTGATGTCAGTGGCGCCTTTGCAAGTATTGAGACGGAAGCGGCGAAAATGGGTTTAGAGGTCAATGAGGGCAAGACTAGGTATATGCTGTCAAGAAAAATGGACACTGAACACAGACGTCTCGGACAGAACGTCACCCTTGAGAGGTATATCTTTGTGGTAGTTAAGGACGTTGTCTACCTAGGCTCCGCTACAAATTCAGACAATGACAAAAGCTTTGAAATCAAAGGAAGAATAACTATTGCCAATCGCTGGTTCTCTGGGCTAAGAAAGAAATTGACTAGTAAAGCCCTATCCCGAACAAAAAAAATTACCCTATATACGACCTTAATAATCCCAGTCCTGCTCTATCGAGAAGAGGCATGGAAATTATCAAAAATGGATGAAGGTGCTCTTGGCTGCCTCGAGTGATTTTCGGTCCCGTCTGCATTGACGGTGAGTGGAGGAGGAGATACAACGGCGAAGTGTGTGGACTGTACAGCGACATCGACCTAGCCAGAAGAAAGAAAATCCAACGACTAAGATGGCTGGGTCGTGTAGAACGGATAAACACCAATGCTCCGGTCCGAAAATTCTTCGAATCCGCCCCCGAGGGACAGCGCAGTAGAGGAAGACCAAGACTCAGGTGGCACACGCAAGTGGAAGGGGACCTCACGCAACTTAGCGTGCGAGACTGGCGGCAGGTAGCAAAAGATCGAGCTAGCTGGAGACGCTTGTTGATTGAGGCTCAGGTCCAGTTTTCAGTAAGAAAACCTCTTAAGCGCGTTAATTTTATAAAATATATACAAACCTTAAAGTTTGAAAATGCGTTGATTTAATTTTATTGCATTTTAAAGAATGCAATTGTTTGGAACTTCTATTAATAATAGTACTTTTCCCAAAAACTGGGTTTGCATAAAAGTTTTTTTTTTTTTTTTTTTAAAAAAACCGTTGCTGAACTTTTCTTTCAAATACCTATATTTTAACATGTAAAATTGATTGTCTTATTTCCAAATATTATTGTATAGTGTGGTAGATGTAACGGGTTTCAAATTTAGAGAGGAAGTGTAAAATTCGCTATCACCCGTAAATGCTTGTTTATGTTTCACATCTAAATAATGCTACATTTATTTTAACTGGGATAACATACGAGGGCGGGTCAATAAGTCCGTGACTTTTTGAATTTCTGACCTCTTTACTGAAACAGCAACACTGCTCCTGTCAACAGGCATCTGCCAGTTGACTCCTGTCAAAATTTAAACTTGCTGCGTCAGTTAGTTTGTGTTTGACAGCTATTTTTATCAGACTACTCACTAATTTGAGGAGAAAATGGAAAAAAGTGAATTTCGTGTGCTTATTAAGCATTATTTCTTGCGAAAAAAAACTATTACCGAGACCAAGGCTAAGCTTGATAAATACTATGGGGACTCTGCACCATCGATTTCAATGGTAAAAAAGTGGTTTACTGAATTTCGTTGTGGTCGTACAAGCACTGAAGATGCCGAACGTCCAGGACGCCCAGTTGAGGTCTCTACACCCGAAACAATCGAAAAAATTCACGATATGGTGTTGGCCGACCGAAGATTGAATGTGCGAGAGATTGTGGAGAAAACTTTCCGCAAGATGGGTGCCGCGTTTGCTCACAGTCGACCACAAACGCATGTGCAGTTGCCATGGCAAAAATCCATGAATTGGGCTATGAATTGCTCCCTAATCCACCCTATTCTCCAGATTTGGCTCCGAGAGACTACTTCTTGTTCCCAAACCTGAAGAAATGGCTTGGTGGAAAAAGATTTGACTCCAATGATGAAGTCATCTCGCAAACAAAGGCCTATTTTGAGGACCTCGACAAATCATTTTTTTTGGAAGGGATAAAAAAATTGGAGAAGCGTTGGACAAAGTGTATAGAGCTCAAGGGAGACTACGTTGAAAAATAAAATTATTTTTTTATCAAAAAATCTGTGTTTTAATCCAAAAGTCACGGACTTATTGACCCGCCCTCGTACATAAATAGTATTAAAAAAAGAGTGATATTTACCCTTGAACGACGAGGCTGTGATTGTTTATCTGGTGAAATACCCAAAGAATTTAATATTTCAGCCATGTATTTTGTGTTAACTCCACATGTATTTGCAACATTCTTTTGGCAGCGTTTATGTACGTTCATATAACATGCTTCACACTGCAAACCTTGTTTAATTAAACCATATAAAAGAGATCCACAATGGTCACAAAATGTAAATCTTTTGTAACTGTGAACAACAAAACGGTGCGGAACATTAACGTTGAATCTTTGCCCTGCTGGAACGGATTCTGTTTGATTTTGCTAAACGAAAAATAAGTTACGTATGACTTTAAAAAAAAAAAGTGTAATTACTCACTTCTTCGCGCATTCCAGGACATTTTGTGACAACCGAACCATGACATCGTTTGTGTACAACGCAAGTACAAACTACAATGAAAGTTAATAAAATGTATAAATAAACAAAATAACAATATAAAAACTATAATAAAACATCACCTTAAAAAAAATTTAATAATCACAAGGAAATAAAAATATGAATAGAATAGTTTTAAGCGAACATAAAGGAGTGAAGCAGCGATTAAAAAAATGTTATGTAATAAAAATTTCTTCCAACGTAAACAAATGCAAGAAATCGAAAATGCGATTAAAAGAAAATATTTAAAATTTAAACACAATACTGTAAATATACATTAAACATCAAACTTTAATAACAATCACGAATATTTTAATTTTGCTATGTACACATAAATAGCATACAAGGGAAAAATTACAAATATCTACGTACAGTATCCGATACACACTGTGCGTTAATTATTTCCTTTACTTTACTCATACATATATACATGTTTGTAGCCGAATTGCCGGTCGTGCAAGGTAATTCCATAATTCGGCGGTATAAGGGCAGCAATTCAGTATCCTGGGTTAAAATATTTAAACACATCAGATGTATATGCAAGAAAGAGGTATATATAAGGAATGCGGTAATGTCGGTGATGGATTAGGTAGAGCAAAACAAGAACAACATTTTTTTACTCAAGAAAAAATCTATTGGTGTTAGGTCGAAAGATCCAAGCGGCAGAGGAAAAGGGTCTCAACTGGTTCAGTGCTGAAGTGACACTTCTAGTACTATGAAAATGAGCTCTTTCATGTTGAAAAAACGTTCCGTTCCTTTGATTAGAAAAAGAGTTTCGAGGAATTCCCGCAATAGACCCCCCATAAAGTTGTCAATACAATTATGAACATGTGGAGGGACATATGGGTCGATTTGAGTGATTTCCATTACTCCGGCCCAAACACTTAGGCTAAACCTGTACAGCAAACTTTCGGGTGTTGATAGAGGAATGCAACCTTACAGCTATATGCTATTTGGAAACTGACAGCTGTTATGACTTCAAAAATTTACATAAACTCAGTATAATATTTTTGCTGGATGAAATGGATTAACGCCAAAAACAGTGCGGATCGAAAGAAATTTCGATCAAAATAATGCAAACTACAAAAAACACGAACGCATATATTCCCATGTTCGTCGTGTTCGACGAGAATTTGGGGAAAAATTCATCTTTTTAGGTGAGGCACATATCCACTTTGACGACTATGTAAACGTGCTCGAAAAATCCACACGTAGTCATAAGCCAATGTATGAACAGAAAAAGAGGATTTAGACTTGGGCGTATTATGGTGCGAGCAAGATGGGGCTACGTGCCGCATAAATCGTCCAATAATAGATTCATTGCTCGCTAATTTCGATAGTCGTATAATCAGTCGTTTTTGTGATTTTACTTGGACGCCACGGAGTTGCGATTTGACGATATTGGACTGATTTTTTTTGTGAAGTGACACTGAAGATCGATACTATGCGAAGAATCTACACAAGATTCAGGCGCCCAAGAACTATATTGGGCAAGCTATTCGTGAAATAGGGTCCGAAGCCATCAAAAATGTATTGAATAAAAAGGATTGCCTACTGCTAAAGCTAGCCGAGCAATTTGAATGAGACAGTTTTTTATAATTAGTAAGAAAAGGCAACAATTGTTAAAAAATATTGAAGCGTTTTTTTTCATTAGCCTTTTTTTAAAAATATAGTTAAATTCTATTGAAATCGGGTATCTTCCAAATAAATATTTGTAAGTTTCTACTTCCTTTATATTTAACAGACCCATGATATTTTATTTTGACTGCATTTATCCGTGAAGAAAAAGTAGTAAGAAATCAGTATTTATGAAAAATGTTAAAAAATGGCTCTTCTCTTTTGATCATAATGAAATCGATCTGTTTTTTAATCCTATGGTGTAAAAGGAATTTCTAGCTTTTTTTATTTTTTTATTTTTTGTTTATTTTTATTGGAATTTCTATTTTATTTTTATTATTATTATCATTTTGAAATCACTTCTCTATGTAATTGTATATTGTACTATATTTTCTTTCCCCATCAATAATCTTTTTATGATATTGTATATTTTTAAAGTGATATGTACTCTCGCCTATTGTCTTCTGAAAATAGATTGTACTAAGCTATTCTTTACAAATCTGTAAATTCATGATGCATCTTAAAATTTGTTGGAACTGTATATGTCATTTGTAAAAGAATAAAGAATTATAATTATTATTATTATTATTATTATAGTAAGTATACTTATGCTGTTGCTCTCCTCCACACTAATAGACCTATCCTAGCAATAACGTCTAAAATAACCACCGGGTTAACTACACTACAGCTTACAATTTTAGGGTCAAAGACTATATGATAATTTGAATGGAAATAACTATTAAGCGATTAGAAATTTTCAAAATTACTTTTCGTACAATTGTACGAGCGATCTTTGTTTATAAGACTAAAGTAGAAAATTGTTAAAATTTTAACAGTGCTATTCTTTTTTAAATGTAAATACTGTACTTCAACTTCTTTCATTAAAGTAGTTTCTTTATCTTCATTTACTGCTTCACAAATTCTAGGAATTCTTTCAATTAATTTGTTCACGGGTTCACATGGCAGTGATTACCAGGTTGTTTGTAAAAGTGTCCAAGAGGTGTCCAAAGATGTGGTTTTGATTTTGGACAGCTTTCTCCTATTTCCCTTTCGAGTTCGTCCCATGGAAACTCTATTTGCTTAAGGGCTGCGGATTCAGTTAGCCATATCATATGAACATTTGAACTATTTATTGTTGCTCTTGATTTTATCGCACTCTCTAAAAAGTTTCGAGGAATGTTTGTGTTCGTTATCTAGTTGAAGCCAAAAGTTACCCCAATTAAACGACGTCTTGATAGGACCCTGACCATAACCGGAGCACCTTCATTCTTCACACTTGAAACCAAAGTGACCAAAAGACCAAAGCCTTTAAATTTGGATTCATTGGATATAGCAGGGTTTTCCGGCAAAAATCGCAGAGGTAATTCGAAGATACTATAATCCATTGACACATAAAAAAAAATCTTTATAACTTTTTTCGTTGTCTGCCTTTGCAAAAATCTAATTTCGAATGAGTTAAAGTAACCCCAAATAACCAGCCCGGTATGGGCCATGGCTTAGCTTCTTGACACTTATTTGTGTTGCTCATGTTGTCTTTTTTGTCACATCCGAGCGGGGCCTACGGTTTATCGCCGAGTCCGAACAGCACTCCTTAGAAGCTTTTTCGTAGGCAATTTTTACTTTCGGGAGTTTGCCATTGCCCGCCGAAAGGGTGATGGCGATTTGAAAAATTGTTGGTGACCCAGCTGGGAATCGAACCCAGGCTCTCTGCGTGATAGTCCAATGAGCTAACTATCGCGCCATCCCATCGCCACTTACCCCGTACAGACCTTGCAATAACTTTACCGGATGCTTGTATGACGAGAATTTTTAACAACAAAATATTTCCAAGAATTTGAGGTATTCCAGGAAACATACAAAATCCCGTTTGTATGTTATAGGAAAGAACTCATCATAGTTTTATCAGCACTCCTAATTATTTAATAAGCTTTACTTCGACCGACATTTACAAACTTTTTGTGTCTGTTCCAGATAAAGTTGTCTCATATATTTTAAATTAATACCTTTTATCGCCTTTCCATATGAAGGTAGATTTAAGCACCCCTTCAGACTTGGTTGTTATTCCAACGAACCCATTTTTTACTTACACTATCGTTACGAACGCCGATATGTAAAAATGAACTTATTTAATTAGGCTTCAAATGCTCTGAAATTAAAAAAGTTACGAAAAAGTGCGACCACACAAAATTCATAGTCTCAGTTTCATGAAAATAGTTCAGTTAAACTGAGTGACCCTAAAACAAAGACAAAAAAATGTCGGACTCATTTGTACTCCCAATTAAGGTGGCACTACCAATGGAAACAAAAAGGTCAGTCACAATGCCGAAACTGTCAAATGTTTGGCAATGTCGCTAAGAACTGCCACATAAAAACATATTATTTCGCAGTGTTATTAAAAGAATTTAGCGTGGTATCCCCACTAGCCTGTATAGCGTCTTTATCCATAAGGATGTTGACCGTTCAATTAAAACATTTAATGTATGTAATATTAAGGGCTTTTGATGGGTATGTGCCAAAAATTGTCAAAACATTTAAACCATCCATTTTTTCTCGATTTACAGTTGCATTATTTAAGAAAACGAATACTCAGAGAAGAAACTGGCAATGATTTTAGCATTCTTATTTTCAGGAATAGATTCGTACTTTTACTTTTCTTTAGGTGTCGCTAAAGTCTGAGGTGGGCCTGGGCCTTAGACAACTAGCGTTTCCAGCCAACTCTGTCCCTCGCTAGCAGCTTCCAGTTTGACCTTCGCTAAGTTAGCCATATCAGTCGCTGGATCTTCACTCTTCTGTCGAAGCCAATTTCGCTATACAGCCCATGCAGTTTGTCGTTATATCTACTTCTCCACTCACACAATATGCAGATAGGCCCACTCGAAGAATTTTCCTCTCAAAGCAGCCAAGAGCAAGCAGCCATTTTCATAATCTGCATGCATGTGCGCCATAAAGCAGGATTGATATTATTAAGGTCTTATATTGGGTAACTTTTGCTGTTCGAGAGAGGGCCTTGCTATTGAAATAGCGATTGGCAAGAATTTTTCTTGGTTTGATCTTTTCTGAATTAATAGCGGAGCCTGGATAGACAAAGTCCTTAAATATCTCAAAGTTATACATGCCGAAGATGAAGGTATGTCCGAGACGTTGGTGTTGAGTTTGCTTCTGAATGTAAGGATATACTTGGTCTTGCCCTCATTGAACACTAAACCCATTTTCGCCGCTTTTAATACTAGCAAGAGCTCCATTGACACCACGTTGCTTTCTTCCATTTGTGTCAATATTATCGGCGTAATTGGACGGATTTTTGAAAGATTATGCCTCGCGTGAGTTTTGCATTATTTTTTCAATTATGATGTCGAAGTAATCGCATAACAACGCATCGTCTCGTCTAAATCCTTTTCTGACATCAAAAGCCTCGGTGAGATCTTTACGACCTTAATGGAGCAGCGTGCATTCTCCATCGTCATCCTGCACAGACGGACGAGTTTGGCAGGGATGTATAGCTCGTCTCTACAGCTGCTGTCATACGCGACCTTGAAATCGATAGATAGGGGTGTATCGATCTGAAGCTCATCGGTTTTCTCCAAGATCTACTATAGTGCGAAGCCTGCTGGTATAAGCCATAGTGAAATGAAGCAATTCATTGGCATGATAATCTTCATGTCGTTAGTAAAGCTCCCGGCTTCAAGACACTACTGGAGTAAAACTGCAGGCCAGCGGGAAATTTATGAGACAATGGCCTGCAACAGATGGGAAACGATAAAAATGGCCCTACATTTCAATGATAATAATAACTTCCATCCCTTTGGTATAGCAAGATACGACAAGCTTTTCAAAGTAAGACCACTGCTAAACAAAATAAGGGTACGGTTGTTGTTGATTCCAAAGAAGGAGTTCCTAGCTGTTGATGAGCAAATAATACCACCTAAGTGCCAACATGAACTCAAGCAATACAACCCAGCCAAACCTCATAAATGGAGTTATAAAAATCTGGTCCTAAGTGGTGTCTCCGGGTTCAGCTACGATTTTGACATATTTGCTGGTGATCAGAGCAACACTTTTCCTCAAGATGCACCTGATTTCGGTGTAAGCGGAAACGTAGTTACAAGGCTCACTTCAACAGTAGTTAAACATGTAAATCATACAATTTTCTTTGATAATTGGTTCAATAGCCCCAATCATCAAGTTTATCTCTTCAAAAACGGTCTTTTACCTTTAGGTACAGTGAGATTAAACCGAGTTTCCAATTCAAAAATGCTATCTGTAAGAGAACTGAAGAAGGAAGGACGGGGAAGTATGGTAGAAAAAGTGGCGACTTTTGATGGGGTGCAATTGACTTTGGTGTCATGGTTTGATAACAAACCTGTTAATATGCTATTATGTTGACAGTGAACCAGTTATAACTAAACGTAGTTTTTTTTAGAAAAGACCGTCAATACAAAGAAATCCCTGCTCCACAAGCTGTAGTATATAAAAAATACATGGGTGGCGTGGACTTGCTTGACTCTATGCTAGGACTATATAGAATCCATTTTTGATCTAAAAAGTGGAATAAAAAGATATTTTCCATATGATGGATTTGTGTATCGTCAACTCATGGATTCTCTGGCGTCAGCAAAATGAGGATCATATGCCTCTGTACGATTTCAAACTTGTGATTGCCGAACATTTATGCAAAACAGGTAAAGTTCCTCCAAAAAGCGTGACCGACGGTCCTCCAGAAACACCAACTAGCATCGGATCTCCAGGATATATTTTTAACTCCAAAAAGTCGGCAGCGTCCAGCAAGACACCAAAATATCCCTCTAGTTTCTATAATCCAGAATGAAGTTGGGCAGTTACCAAAGTGGATGAAAAAACGGCAATTGTGCCAAAATAATTGTTCGTTTCGCTCCTATACATTCTGCGAAAAATGAAAAGTTTACCAATGATATAATGAAAAGAGAAATTGTTTCCCTGAACTCCATAAAACATAGATATAATACTATACATGTATTTTTTATATTTTAAACTTTTAATACAATATTATAATTTCTTTTTTTTTTTCTTTTTTTGAATTTTGAATAATCAAAAGAAGCTACTTCAATCGTTTTTTATTTTTTTCTACGTTGCACATTAATTCATGCGGTAGAGGGTAAAGTGCCATAAGTAAGACCCAATTGTGGACGTCGACGACGAATTGAGGTGCCTAGCTGGTTTTGGACACTTTTGCGCACAGTAGTGATGTTTTGGCGTGTACGTGCTGGCCGAGCATGATGATATGGAGTTTAAGCCGATACCGAACCAGTTTCATCAAACTCCAGTGCACGGATTCCGGACTCATTAGGGCGATTAGGTTGCCCATTTTCGTAATAAGATTGAATAGCAAAAATGCGTTGTTGCGTAGTAAACGACACAGTGAAAATGAAATTGCCAAAGATAGTATGATATATGTCAAAAAGATCATCCATATTGAATTCAGTAATTGACAGCCAACATCCACACTATCTGTAAGCTTACTTTTTATTTGCTTTGGGTATCTGTTACGGGTTTTGGAGGCGTTCTTGCATGTTGGTGGTACCATTGCAAGCGGCGGGCTTGCTTATCAATTAAACACCTGCAACTAAGTATCCATCGTAACTTTGTTTTTTTAAATAGATGTAGATTAACAACTAACTTCAATTCTACTGCCAAAAGAGCTGAACAAATGCACTCAAAACAGAGTTTTACAAATGAATGAGTAATGCGCTACGTTATTAAATGAATTGAATTAATATGAGTGTTGCTATGAGTGAGATATTCATATCACAATGAAGAAAAAATTCAAAAGACAATGTTGTACAAAACTGTTGCATGAAAGATCGCTTTAAAAGTGGTGTATGCATAAGTGTAGAGATGCATGAATTTCATCACGTTGACTTAAGCGCCAAAACGATACATTTGACCCCAAACATTCAATAAGCAGTCGTATAAACTACCGCGGAGTACTCAAAAAAAACCTTCAATTTATTATAAAAAGGATAATCCTAGTTATTAACAAATTTTCAATGTTCAAGGTACGGTGCGGTTTTATGACCACAAGTGTACATATATGAGAGTTTTGATAACTGGAAAGCATAATATTGTGGATTCAAATTCCGTCGTAGGCAATGTGGCTTTGTGCGAGACAGGTCGACATATGACGCGATTCAAAGTTCACAGATAAGACGGAGATTTTAAGATTTTATTCGGATGGCGCTAAGATCTAAAAACAACCCAAGGAGCTTATACTCTAATAGATACGCAATATGTTCGATGATATTAAAACTACACAAGTGAGAGATATTCTATTAGAACACAAACTTCTATTCCTTTCGTCGATGGTAATAAGGGTACAACTAAACCCCATTTTCCACTTAAGCGCACAAGCAGAAATGTATTCGATCAAATTCTGGGCCGGATAGATGATGACTAGTTACGCATTATGTCCTAGCTTCCGGACCGATGAATTCAAGTTTCTCTGACCTACTGTATCTACATAACAGCACTAATTAAAGACATTAATATCTTCTATCAATCAAGTGGAAGTAAACTGGCTTCCAAATCGGAAGGTTCGGTGTTCGAATCCCAGTCGTGCCCGAAAAACTTGCATTTTTTCAGTGAACAAAAATCAAGTAAGTTGTGTAGTTGACTAGAATACAACAATAAGTCAGCTCTCACTAAAAATTTATTCTCCCCATTAAATGTTGGATACTACCCATGGAGCAAAAGAACCACTGAGGCCAACATCTATCTTCTATCTCCTATGTATCGTCCAATTTTTCAAAATTGAACATTGGTCGCCACCTTGCAGCTTTTGCAAGGCTACAGTGTGCAACCTAGTAGGTTTTTTGAGTGTTCAGAGATATAGTCGTATCTTGTAAAACAATATACAAAGAGGACCGCGTCCTTGAAAGCTACTTGGATTTAATGTTGTGAGCACTATACACAACCTTGGCACTATTAATGTCAATACCAACTTACTAGGTGGGGTGAAAAGTAACCTCCTTGACCGCCAGAAAGCGCTGTTACTGCAAAAAAGGTTATGGGTGCCCTGAAGTCCGTTCATATTTAGGCAAACATGCCAAATTTCAGTGCGAAACTGTCTTTAGTTTTGTTTTGACAGCTGATTGTTGTTGACGTGTTTGGCATCATGTTGAGTTTTGACAAAAACGATTTTCGTTCTCTCATAAAACATTATTTTTTGAGAGGCAAAACAGCGAAGGAAACAAAAGAAAAGTTGAATAAACATAATGGGGCTAAGGCTCTTCAAATATTGGTTTCGAGAGTTTCGTGGTGGCCGCAACTCCACTAACGATCAAGTCCGCGGCAATATTCTGCTTATGAAAAAGTTATCCTGCCGCTGGGTGCCGATCATGCTCAATCCTGACCGAAAACACGAACGCGAGAGCACTTTGAAAGAGTGTTTGCACTTGTGGAATCGGGCGGACTTTTAGCATCGATTGGTAACTGTTGATGAAACCTGGATCCACTATTACACACTAGAGAACAGAATGAGTGCCCGGCAGTGGACTGAAGCCGGCAGGAGTGCTCCGAAGCGGCCGAGAGCTTCTGGTTCGATTTTCTGGGATTGTTATGGCATACTCTTCGTGGACTACCTCAATAAAGTAAAACCATCAACAGCGAGTATTACTGTGCATAATTGGAGATATTCAAGGCCGAAATCGCTACAAAACGGCCTCACATGAAGCGAAACAATTTTTTTTTGTTTTTGCAAGACAATGCACCGGCGCATAAGAGCATCGCAACCACGGCTAAAATCAATGACTTACGGCTCCAATTGCTGTCGCATCCACCGTATTCGCCCGATTTGGCTCCCTCGGACTATTATCTCTTCCCAAACTTCAGAATGGCTCATCAATAAAAAATTCAGCTCACGCGAGGAAATCATCGACGCCACGGAGAAGTATTTTGCAGACCTTATCCAAGGAGGTTACTTTTCACCCGACCTAGTACGTTTAGTTTCCATAAGAATAAAATACGCAGTACAGTAAGCCACAGTTTACATAAACATCCAACCAATTACTGGGTTAGTGTGACTATGGCCTGAAAGGGTGTGATCGATAATGAAACCAAGACAAGTGCAATGTTCAACAGGAGTAATTTTAGTATTAGTTAAGCAAAAGAGACTCGCTCATAAAAAACCCAACCGTTTATTTCAGTATACGAATTTATACTGAATGCCCGAGTTACTTTCGTGCGCGCAGTAGCACTACGGTGACAAGAGCAAACCCAATACTACTACATATACTCTACATATACTCGTGTGCTTTGTATACGATACAGTGCCGAAAAACGTATGTTTTCTAATCGTCCGCATGCTGTAGATCCTTTACTAATGGCTGGATATCTGTTGACTTTCAGGATTGGCTGAATCCACTGGCAAAATACAAATTGTCTTTACTGGTCTGGCTAGCTGTCCCGTTTCGGTTTGTAGTATCACTGACCTCACTATTCCATCCTAGCTCCTTATCAACTGGCCGACTCTTCCCATAGACTACTGGGCTGGCGGAAAATTCTCATTTTTAATCAACACTAACTGGCCTACTTTCATGCTTTCCCTCTCTCTTCTCCATTTCTTTCACTCTTTCAAAGTCACCAAGTACTCTTCTTGCCATCTGTTCCAGAAATGGTTCAACATAAGCTGTCTGTTTCCATAATTTTACCCCTTTCGTCACTGGCAGCTCCACTGTCCCAAATGGTGGTGGCAACACTAAGGCTTGCAAATCTGTTAGATCGTCACTAAGTGAATGAAGTGGGCGTGAGTTTAAAATGCCCTCTATCCCGATCAACAATGTTAAGAACTGCTCGCACTCTAGCACTTGCTGTCCAACTATCCTTTTCAAATGATGTTTCATCGATTTGAGTGCTGCCTCTTATATGCCACCTTGATGCTGGCACCATAAATATCCATTCCGTTCCTTTCAGGTTTAGCCGGCCGAATACATCGTTCTTTCGCCACTCTTCCCAAGCTTGTTTTATTTCCTTTGCCACTCCGACAAACGATGAGCCATTATCGCTGTACATTCTTTCGCACCGACCTCGTCTGATAATACATACAAAAATAGCCACCCAAGATTTCTTCCTGGTTGTTTGTCAGCCTTCTCTATCCACTATTTTCAGTATAAATGGTCCTGCACCTGTATGCTGAAACGGCTCTCCAACTTGCACTCTATCGGCTGGCAGATTTGACATCAATTGCTGTTCCAATCGATAGTTATATCGTGAACAGTTCACACACTTGTGTAGAAAGTTCCGCAGCCTCGGAATCCAGAATCGCTGGCGAATGAATTGCATCATTATCTGTACTGCGCCATGTTTTCTTGTTCTATGCGCACTATCGATCACCAACCACGCTAGTCTTGACCCGTCCGGTATAAGCGCTGTATGACGCATTTCATACTCTCCGCTGGCTCTGTGCAGGCTCTCACCAACACGCATCACACCCTCTTTATCGAAAATCGGTCTGAGTGACTCGATTCTGCTATGCTCAGGTAGCTGTCCATTACTGCGAAGTGCAGCAATGTCCTTTACATAACTCTCCTCTTGTGCTTTCCGAATCAAGTATTGCATCGCAGATATTCTTTCGTTCGCTGTCAGTGCAACGGTAGTTTCGTTCTCAGAATGTGCGCAAAACGAAACACATATCCAAGAATACTTAATGCTTTCACTAGACTGCTGGCATAATCAACTATCGGTACTATCACTTGCTCCCTTGGCATCCATATGCCGAGACTTTCCTCGAATCTCGCCACTATACATACATGCAGCTCGTTCAATGCTGCCTCCGGCATTGTCTTTGCCATCGGATTTGCTGGCCACTCGTTCTCAGCTAACCGTAGCCATGCTGGTCCGTTTAACCAAAGTTCATTGCTTACCAACACTGTTGACCTACTCCGCGACTTAACAGGTCAGCTGGATTGTCCCTTGCGCCGACATGTCGCCACCTTCTCATATCTGTATTCGTTTGTATAGCTGACACACGATTGACTACATAGGTCTTCATGTTACGTGGAAGTTTTTGCAGCCCAAACAACGTTACCATCAAATCTGTCCATTATACGTATTTAAACTGTCGCAAACTCCATTGTTGTGCGTATCGCTATCACTAATCGACTCAACAACTCTGCTGCAGCCAATTCTAAACTTGGTATATTTACCGTTTTAAGCGGTGCTACTCTTGTCTTTGAGACGACTAACTTGCTGGCTATCTTTCCATTCTCTTTCTCTACTCGCACATACATTACCGCCCCATCGCAGCTATAGAAGCGTCGGAGAAACCGTGAATTTGGATCTTCGCTTCTTTACTGGTTCCGAGTCATCTTTCGATTCTGAACTGTTTCAAATGCTGAATCTCTTTCCACCATGCTATCCACCTATTCTTTAGTTCAACAGCCACCTCCTGATCCCATTCAAGGCTCAACCTCCACATGTCCTGGGTTAAAATCTTTCCGACTATAGTTACTGGCGCAATGTATTTGGATCGTATAACTAAGCCACACAACTCAATATATTTCACTTTGTGACCTTTCCGTCTATGTCTGTTGTTTTTGCCACAAATGTGAATTGATCAGCGTCGATCAACCACTGTAAGCCTAAAACAGAAGCTCGCTCTTGAAAGTCATTGTTTTTTCGCTGTCCAAACTAAACTTTCTTTCTAGATATTCACTATTCGACTTCCATTTTCGTAACTCAAACCCTGCTGTCCTTAATACTTTATCAATTTCCGTCGCTCGTTGAAGGGCTTCTTGCTCGCTGTCGCCCCCTGATACACAGTCATCCATGTATAGGTCATTTTCTATTACTTGCGCAGCATCATGATTCCTTAGCATCGCGACCACATTGTATGACGGCTCGCACGGCGTTGTGTGCCGACGATGTTATACCATATGTGACAACTGTTAGCCAATATTCGTCTAACCTTTCATTCGGTGACTCACGCCAGAATATACGTTGTAAGTCCCATTGCTGTCGTGCTATTCGGATTTGCCTGAACATCATTTTAATGTCGGCACTAAGTGCAATCCGATACATTCGGAAGCGCATCACTATATCATCTAAATATCGCTGTAACTTTTCTCCAAGCTGTTGCACTTCATTAAGCGAAATCGCTTTGTCTGTCCGGCAGCTGGCATCAGAAACAACTCGGAACTTTTTCGTTACACAATGATGTGGGATATAATACACTAGCTGGTCCCCAAAGCCTACCATTGGACTCTACTCTTACCATCACTGTTGGCATTAAAGCCGCTGTCGCTTCTGTTGTAGGATTAGAGGAGGAATTAAAAGAATTCAAGTAATTGGCAACCAAACTCTTATCAACTTTATCGACTACTTTTCCACTAACAATGTTTATATTTTTACACTTTTCATTATAAAGTCTGTTTTATAATGAAGGCTGTCTGTCTTTCGTCGATAAGGTTGCGTTTCTCCTCTGAGTAAGGAGAATCCCCTTCGCTGGCTAACTTCTTCTTCTTGACTGCTGTCGCTTCCAGTCATGGTAGACGATGTCTGCGCTTGCCTGCGCTTGCCTGGTCCTAACGAAGTCCTTCCGTGCCCGCAGATTAAGTTCTTTGAATAGCTCGCAATTGTACAGCTGGTATTCCTCGTTGCAGACCTCGCACCTATGACTTGCTCTTATGTTGGAGTTCGTCGACGGACCCGGTATGCTGGATTACCTTACTTGCTGGCTGGCTTGTGCGCTCGCTTTCGAAGCGATTGAATCTATTTTTGCCGGAGCGATTCGATCGTATGCTGGTGTCAAGTTCTGTCGAGCGGAAAGTGCGGCTGTCCATTAGGTTGCTTATTGCCGCTGCTTGTTTGTTCAAAAACTCCAGTATCTGTTTGGCTGTCGGAGTCTCAGACTGGCGCTGTAGTTCCCACTGCTTCGTTGTCTCATTATCCAGGCGTTCGTGGAGCATATGTACAACATACATTTCCCAATGTTCGACTGGCAATCCTTGGGCTCTTAGCTGGCGCATTGTCTCATGGGTGACGTTAGACATTCGTTGTAGGTGGTCCGATCGCGGGCTATTCTGTAATGCTGGCAACCTGATAAACTGGCGCAGAAACTCTCGACATGTCAAATACTTTCTGTCGTACAGCTGGTTTAGGCATTCCCAAGCCTCGTGATAGTTTTCGTCCGTGAGCTGCCATTCACCCATATTTCGCGTTGCTTTTCCGGACCAAGATTTTTTCAGGTACGAGAATTTGTACGCTGGTGTCATTAGCTCGTTGTCGTGTATGGCTGCCACGAACCTATCGTGGAAGTCTTGCCATTTAGTTAGCGAGCCATCAAACTCGCCCCATGTGTTCCGGATGTCATGCTGCTGCATCGGCATGTGTACTTGTACCGCTTGCTGAGGCTGGTTCGCTAATATCTCTTGTGCTGCTGTTTGTGCTGTCTTTTGCTGGCTCAATTTTCCCAATCGACGTCGGATCGCTGTCTTGGCGGTATAATACAGCGTCTCCGCAGCCACCGTGTTCATCAATATTGCTGTCCGCTGTCGCCGCCAATATCTCCACATGAACTTCGTTGAAGCGAGTCCATGGCTTCTCCAGACGTTCGAGGCGGACCGTCAGTTCTTCACGATCGGCATTGCGGAAATCTTCCTCCCCAACATACACAGTTAGGCGACGGATAGCTCCCATCACCGCTGCATGTATGTTCATGTTAGGCATAACTGTGAACGAGAGAGAGAGAGAAAGAGAGAGAGAAAAAAAGAAAGAACAATTATGGCTGTACTAATTTCTGTCAAAATGAATTCGTATCAAACGAGCTCATTACCAACTAATCCCTACTATAATTATGCACATATGTACGTATATACATATGTATATGTATGTATACTCGTACACGTGCTGTGACTGTCCGACAAACAAACGGTAAATCTTCCAATGATTTTTTTGTGAAGATTCATAGCTGTCGTTCGTCGTCGCAACCCTCGACTAGCACACTGCTAACTTGCAAGTAGGCTTTCTATACCAAATATGTGAATCATCGAATTTCATCTCTTGTGCATATTCGGACTTTCCGCTGTAATCACTATCCCCCTTCGTAACATGAGCATGTTAAAACTGTACAACTTGCCGTTGTGCTCATCCAAAGGGAAGACACAGAAAACTCGCTCATCTGTTCCCGGAATCGATTCAATCTTTTGCGTCGCTGTTCGTAACTAGCCAGCTGCACATTAACCAAAAAGGCAGAACAACGGCGCCGCTGCATCGCAGTATCGAGAATCGTGTTCGCACATGCTCATACCGTTTAGGTATTTTTGTGAAATCCACCCCTAATTTTGTTGACAAAAATCAACAGACCGAGATATGGAGAACTAGCCTGAAACGACACACACACCGCAATGCAGCCATCGTCACCCTTTTACTGTCCGCTATGTGAACGAAGAGAAAAAAAAAAAAAGAAAAAGGAAAAACGCACATGAATCCACTCCACTTGCACAGTTTCGCCAAAAGATACTATACGTTTGTTTGTCCACTTTCGTTAAACTATACTAAGATAATCTAATCTTCACTTTCCACTAATTACTTTTACGCTATCCATGCTGGTACCGCTAAAATATTGTGGACTGTATTTACTCACTTGCAATCTTGCTGTTTTCTTTTTTTAAAAAAACAAAAACAAAACTTTTTGACTCCTTAGTACGTGCGCACACTTTAACTTTCAACACAAATGTGACGAAAGCGAATTGACTTCTCAGAGTGCGCACATCCATCGGCTGTTTAACTGTTCTCGCTTGCACATTATTCTCCTATCTCTGGCCCGTTATTCGAGCATCTTGTGATTCTGCTGGATTACTGTCGTGCTGTTTGAATGTATGTGTGACGCTGTCTACTGTCTATACTACGAGTATTATGTTAATATGATGAAATAATTATACTTATCCTTTTTCTTTCCGCTGTTTGCACTTCCTTCCTGATTCTATCATTCACTGATTCTATCCGGCTCGACATGGACAAAATGTTCAAGACGAGATAAACCGAATAATAAAAAAACACAACATATTTTTGCGTTGGGAAAAAGAGACTCGCTCATAAAAAACCCAACCGTTTATTTCACTATCCGAATTTATACTGAATGCCCGAATCACTTTCGTGACAAGAGCAAACCCAATACTACTACATATACTCGTGTGCTTTGCATACGATACACACATGGCTTAGTATTTGTTTCTATAAGCTTCTTAAAAGACTTTTGATAGACAAGGAAGGATGTTTATTGGTCTGACGTCAGAAGGGGAACTGGTGTTTGTTTTTTTTCCCGATTGGAAGGACCCTTGCAATTTTCCAAGACTGCGTAAAAGTTGATGTAGTTATGCAGAGGTTAATAATATGAGTGAGATAGGCTATCATTTGGGGTAAAATAGATTTAATAAATCGTATAGGTACGCCGTCCTCACCGATGGCGTCAGACTTAATATCGATTGTGCATTTGCAAACTTCATCTTCAGTTACATAAAGTGCGCAATAGTTCGAAATAGTCCGGCAAGCACATGCTGCTAAGCAAATAGCACCCAATGCGGCACTGCAAAAAAAGACTAGAGCTGCTCAAGAGAAGAGACGAACACCGGATTCGCAGGAGGAAAAATAAAGCGCATGAGAAGCGCGCTAATGAGAAAATTGAGAGATGGTACTCCAGGAATGAGATTCGGAAGTTTTACCAAAAAAAGAAAAAAACATGCCACGGACACAAATCCCGAACCTAAGCCTTTAGAGACGAACAAGGGAACGTCATAGTAGAGTCACAGTCGCTTTTTTTAAGTTTTAATTTTGGTGGGGCTAATTCATACGGGAGATTGGATCGGATGGACCATATGTAGATCGCGAGTGTTAAAGAAAATGGAATTGTAAGAGACATGCAATCGACGGAGCCTGAGAGGAGTCGGTGAATGAAAAGAATGTCTGCTGCGTCCCTTCGTTTCTCAAGGGTATTCAGGTTAATGAGTTTGAGACGATCTCGGTAGGATCGCACCAAGGTAGACCTCAAAGAGCAAATCAAAGAAAACGACGCTGGATCCTCTCAATTCGAGATACATGACCTCGTTGAAAGGGACACCACACTTGGCTAGCTTCTTGGGGAGGGGGGCGAATGTAAGTGATGTATAGTGATCTGGTTACGTACGGGTTGCAAAATTATTTGGACCATCTTTAAACGAAGCCAAGCGATGAGTTTGCTTTAGTAATTATCTCAACAATATGCGAGCCGAAATTAAGTTCCCTGTCGCATAATATGCCAAGGTCGCGGATAGTCTGGACTACGGATATATGTTGACCGCGGAGAACGTAAATTCGGGGAGGAGACTTGTTGCACTTACGTAAGAAGGTAATCGATTGACATTTGGTGACATTGAGTTCTAAACAGGTGGAGTGCACTAGGTGGAAAAACTATTTAGATCTATTTGAAGGGGACGGGAGTCGTGTTGTGAGGAGATAGGTTTAAAAAATTTGGTATTGTCAGCATTGACAGAAAGTGCTGAGTGGAGAATGACCCTTTCTAGATCGTTAATGGTTAGGATGAAGAGAAGTGGACCTAGGAGACTAGCTTGAGGAACACCTGAAGTGGCCAAAAAAGGGACCGATAGGACAGACCTGAAACGAACACTATAAAAACGACTATCCAGGTAAGAAGATATCCATTTAAGCAAAATGGGTTCAAAACCCAGGAACAGAATTAGTTTATAAGATATCTTGTCAAAAGCCTAACTGAAATCAGGTTGTTATAACGTCAACTTCTTTACCACTTTCTAAGGCTGAGAAAACTGAGGACACGAATTCTAGGAGGTTAGTGGCAGTTGATCTACCCTTGACCCTGCTCACACACGACTCACGGACTGGATTTTTTTTGACGTTTCCGTGTTCAGACTATAACTCCTGTCTGAACACTTCCGCGGACTCATTTTGATATATCAGTTGTCTGTGGTGATTGGTTTGGGTGTTTCTATATTTTGTTGTTCGTGAATTTGTTTAAAAAATTAAGCAATGAGTTCTAACAGTGATAGTGAAGAAGTAAATATGCATTTATTTGCATATCTAAATGTATTAAATGTTGCAGCATGTGCATATTTATAGAAAAACTCAAAAACTTTGAAAAAGAAGCGCGAGTGGGTGAAGAAGTGGAAGTTAAGGAGGGCGTCTAAAGGTTCTTTCTATTTGCTCCAACAGGAGCTGCGATTAGAAGATATTCATTCGTATAGGAAATATTTACGAATGAACGAAGATTGTTTCAATTGTTTCAATTATCATTTTTCTTAATCCTTTTCAGGAAATCTGGACTCTTCCAGTTATACAGTTCCGGACATTGCTCATAAAGAGTTATTAGCTCCTGTGTTTGCTCCTTGTTCCAATTCATTTTATTTATGAAAATGAAAGTAAAAGTACAAACAAATAAAATGTATTAAAAAGATAAATAAAATAACCAAATATAGACCTAATACGCAACAAGTTTTCTTTCACACACAATTTCTTTCCACCCTTATGTTGAGTGACACTGATTGACATTTCCAAATGTCAAAAGAAATCCAAGAATTTCAAAAATTCTGAAAATCTGGATACACGTAACATGTCATCTCCCCGCTTCATCCCTCGCCCGTAAACGTAAAAAAAAATCCAGTCCATGACTCGTGTGTGAACAGGGTCCTTTAGAAAGCCGTGTTGATTGGGGGAAACAAAAGATTTGCACTGGAAGCTTACGGCTTCATACAAAATGCTCTCGAGGAGTTTGGGTATATGCGAAAGTTTAGCTATAGGGCGGTAATTAGTGTCTTCGCTCTTTAATCACTTTTTGTGTATCGGTGTTATAAAAGAAGACTTCCATATCTGTGGAAATTCACCTTGCGAGAGCGATAATCGGAAGAGATTTGCAAGGGGGTGCGATTGTGTTGTTGTGTTGGTAAGTATTCATATTAAGTTGTTGTTATTTATTTTCTATTACTGTATGATCAAATCTTTGAGAAATGGAGGGGCCGATGGGGGAGTTAAGTAAGTATTTGAAATAAGAGGGGTCTGGTACGAAGGAATTATCGGCAAAAGATTGCTTAAAGAAAGCAGCAAAAAAGTTGGCTATAGTATGCGGATCGGTAGACGATATATTTTCGTCCGATTTTTTTGTAGTTAACGAATTGGTAGAAAGACTAAGGATCGTTTATAAGCCTTGATTGCGCACTATCAAGGTATCGCTGATAGAAAACGTTATAAAGCTGGGCGAATTGAAGGTATAACCCGAGATAGTTTGAATAGTTGGTGAAGACTTGGATCGGAGGAAAACTGCCCATAATTTGTTTCTCTTGTTACGTAGAGAGCGAAGTCTACGATTACACCACGGGGGGCTCATAAAAAGGGATTTTATTGCGCAAAAAGAGAACTAAAATTGAACGATTCTCTGTAGAAATAGAGAGAGCACTTTTAAGGGACATATTGGTGAAATCAAAAGAACAGAAGAGAGGCGGCTCCAGCTGGTGGGTGAAGGTTATCGATGGTTGATAGTGAAAGTGGACAAAGCAAGACAGAGGAGTTTATGGGATCAGTGGTGAAAATGAAGTCTAATTGCCTACCCATATAGTTGGAGACCCCAATAACTTGGCATAAGCTAGAGCCAGTAAGCTCATACAAGAACAGACATTTTTTACTCGAGTTAGGGTTCGCACTAAAAAAAGATTCATCATCTGATTGAGTCCAGTGCAGCTGAGGTAGATTGTAATCGCCGAATACGATGATATCATCGAGAGGATCAGATAAGTTAATTATTTGATCAATTGCATTGTTAGGGAGTTGGTAGCAATCGATAGGTTGTGCCGGTAGGATGTTAAAATATATAACGTACAGGGATATGCAGGGGAGTGTCATCTTCATTGCACGTAGTCAAGTTTAGAGGAAATAGAAACAGCGATTTGAGAAGCGTTAAGGTCATTGTGGACAGATCCACAAGGAAAATCATCATTTGGACGGGTGATAACGTCGTTTCGAAAAACATTGAAACTAGGGGGGAATAATTCCTGATTATAGATTCCTGGTGTTAGTTAGCAGTCCTCTTACGTTTTGATAGTAGAAGGTTAGAGGAATGTTATTTAATGAGGGCGTGGGAGAGGATGGCCGAAACACTGGCAATGGTAGCACATTAGGGACGAACAAATTTGACTTCGTCAGCTCTGCTCCGTTGAAGGTGTGAGATCCTTTTATAGTGCAGATAGTTAGCGAAAGCAGCGAGGTCATTTAGGGAGACATATTGAAAGTCTCATGGAACTTGATATATAAGTTCCTCAGACTTGTAAGATCACTAGGAAGATCTTCCTGCTGTCTGAATTGTCATGTAGATACGCTAGAAGGAGACGTATATTCCCAGACGTCTTTTCTTCTCTAAGCCTAGATAGTGCATAACGACATTTTGTTGTGTCAAAAGATTGTTGAGTTATTTTGATTGTGGGAGGCAGAGGGGAAAAAAAATGGGACTAGTGGACAAATATGTTAAGGGGGAAACAGCGGTATTTGAAGGGGCATTAGACACATTTTCAGATGAGGGATTTATAATATGGGGACTAGTGAAGTCGGGATATTTGGCACCGGCTTTGAGATCGAAATTTTTTGAAAGAATTGCAAGGGGGGGGCATGTGAAGAGGAGACAGTGTGAGAGGGTGGGGTTAATTTGAAAGAGTGGGGACAGCTGGTGCCATATGGATGGAGGACTGATGAATTTGGTTCGGGATGTGGATGGGAGCGGAGCTTCTCATGCTCTTTCTTCTTCCTCCTGAGAAGCTTAAGTGAAGCTCTTAAGAGATTTAGAGACACTCGATCGGAAAAGGACTTGGCGATCTCTTGCGATTGTAGCCGTCTGACTTCGAATTTTCTCACAGCATTAGTTTATCTTGGCGTAGTTTGGGATATCCGCAGCCGTACCTTGGCTAACAAGGTAATGGTCCGAGTCGATGTTATCCCATCGCATTTCTTGAATGGCGGTCTAGGGCTTCGCTAGTTGCTTGGCTGTATGTGGTCTATTAAGGGATCTAACATAAGACGTGCATATCCGAAGCTCATTGTCCTCAAATCGTTTGCGTGGGTTGTCAACAGTTGATCCGTCCATATCCGAGGCTTGTTGATGCTTCGTAACTTCTTGTTTTTTTTTTTAAATGACCGGGCAGTTAACCCGGCGGCACAACCCCCAACCTGGAGCACCAGTTCCATTTTTAATGCCCCTAGGACGAGGGGTCAACACCGAGTTACTTAATTCATCAACATAGCTCACACTTCTTTCTAATTTGGAATGTTTCAACGTAATCACTTTGGTGATACTTTTTTGGAATGAGTCATTGGAGTCACTGAGGCAGTAAAAAGCTAGCAGCACGTGTAAAAGCGAGATAATCTTGCAGTCATCAAAAAAGAAAAGAAAAGGATGTTGTCAGGGATCACTTTGATAAATACCTTATTTCTTTTACTTACACCAACACAAATTACATTGAATGATTTCCGCAGATGCCCTTACATGTAACAAAGTCAGCATTGACATCAACAATTGGGCAGTCAGTGATTCATGACACGGCGATTTTATCAGAAGTAAACAAATTAACAGAGAGTTGTTCAACACTTGGGGTTATGCCCTAAATATATGCGGAACCGATACCAAACGTGACACGCAGCAGTTATTGGACCGAGGGCAAGACTAAGTATATGATGTCAAGCAAAAAGGACACTGAACACCGACGTCTCGGACAGAACGTCATCCTTGACAGGTAGAACTTTGAGGTAGTTAACGACGACTACCTAGGCTTCGCCATGAATTCAAACAACAACAAAAGCGCTGAAATCAAACAAAGAATAACTCTTGTCAATCGCTGCTACTTTGGGCAAAGAGGGCAATTGAATAGTAAAGGTCTCTCTCGAACAACTAGAGTTACTCTATAAAAGAGCTGAATAATCCCAGTCCTGCTCTATGAAGCAGAGGTATGAACATTATCAAAAAGCATACAAATGCGCATCGAACTTGCATGGAGAGGGTTCAGTATGCTGATTTGCATTTTATTACACAAATTAAATGCTTTGGATTTATTGAAAGAAGAAGATTGAGGGAAGATCAATTTTCATCCATTTTCTTAAATTACTTTGAAACTATTTGTTTTGAAACTATATTTGATTCCAATACAAAAAGCTTTTTTTTTGTTAAATTTTCTAATTCGCCCCCCAAAAATGTCCCCGTTGTCCAAAATCCATTTATTTACGTTCTGTGTCCGTGTTTGGGTCACAGAAATACATATGTGTACCAAATTTCAACTTAATCGGTTCAGTAGTTTCGGAGCAAATTGGCTGTGACAGACGGACGTACAGATGCACGAGTGATCCTATAAGGGTTTCGTTTTTTTATTTGGACGTACGGAACCCTGAAAATAAATGAGGGTGTTCTTGGCTGCTTCGAGAGGAAAATTCTTCGAGTGATTTTCGATCCTGTCTGCATTGACTGTGAGTGGAGGAGGAGATACAACAACGAAGTGTATACACTGTACAGCGACATGGACCTAGCCAAAGAGTGAAGATCCAACGATTAAGGTGGCTGGGTCATTTAGAGCTCCCTACATGACCCCTAAGGGACAGCGCAGTAGAGGAAAACCAAGACTCAGGTGGCGCACGCAAGTGGAAGGGGACCTCAGCCAACTTAGCGTGCGAAACTGGAGGTAGCTAGTAAAAGATCGATATAGCTGGACATGGTTGTTGACTGAGGCCAGGTCCACCTCGGCCTGTAGCGCGATCTAAAGGAAAAGTAAAGTAAACTACTTGCATTTAGGTAACAACCTCTAAGTCCATTTGTCACCGCAGCAGCAGCAAGCAGAGTGCTTGAGCTTTCGATAAGAAAGCTTTGTCCACCCGCCGTCTTTCTTAACATAAACGTTTCCATACCTTGTGTGCATAGCGAACAGTTGTTTTTTCCGTCGGAGACTCAAAGCAGTGTTTAATAGAAATCGTGTTTTCCTTGCGAGGCTTTATTACGAAGTTCAGTAGGATTTTGTTTCAGGAAGCGTGCAGCTGGCATCAAGACAGTATTTCTCTCAAGTGAGTTCCTAAATTAAATAACAATTGGAGGTAGAGTAGTTTCGTTGTTTGTTTATTTTGTACGAAATATGTTTATTAGGAATGACTTAAAATCAATAGAATGACAAAGCCGATTGAATAAGCTTTTTAGATTCTCATCAAGGTGGGTA
Source organism: Volucella inflata (assembly GCA_928272305.1). Lineage (NCBI taxonomy): Eukaryota > Metazoa > Arthropoda > Insecta > Diptera > Syrphidae > Volucella > Volucella inflata. The sequence goes on along the minus strand of OV743716.1, from coordinate 92,268,067 downwards.
AGTGTACCGAAGAGCACAGCATCACAAGAGATCTCGTTCTTCTCAATCGCATCGCAATGTTTTTGCAAAAGAGGTGTTTTCATTACGTTGAAGTTGAGAATTAGAGCTGAAGCTCGTTTCAAGCTGTTCAAAACGATCAGATATGTTGGCTACAGTTTTGTTGGCGTCATCACATTTTTGGCTTCAACACGCAGATTTAAGCAGGGAGTTAAATTGCTTGCAACTGCTCTTCCAGAATCTTCGCAGTGGGTAGACTGTCACTATTCGGTTGCTTTTGCGCAGGGGAGAGATGAGTGGGTATAAAAGACAGTGCTTTTGTTGATGCAGCTCTTGTTCGGAGAATAGGAGCAGACATGATAGGTGGTTTGATAGTATGCGAGAAACTCAAAGTAAGCGGTATAGAGACAATTTTTTTTTCTTATTTATTTATTTTTCCCCGTGACATGAATTATAAGTATGTATTATATATTGAATTGTATCATTAAATCATAAGAAAATAATAAAAATCAATCAATCAATCAAAATCAAAAAATGGCAAAAACAATTTAAATTTTAATTCACTTTATTTTTACAAAACGACTAGAATTACAGTCTGTTTGATAACATCGTACAGGACAAAAATTAAAGAAGAACTTATAACAATAAAAAAAAATCAATTGTCCTGGCTTATTTTGTTTATTTACTTTAATGCTTTTCAATTAAAATGTTGTCCACTCTCCATCCTCTCCTTGATGGACTTAACAACTTTTTTCTGGCGGATGTAAATAATAATTGTAATTTTGACTTCAATCGGACAACGGATACGCACGAGTTACAGTTACCCCTTACGTAACCCCAACACATCATATCATATAACATAAACATTCCCATCTGTAATATTTATCTATTATTTTGTTCCCACAAACACATTCCTTAAATTGTAGTACTAAACCTTTGCAAATTTTCCCATACATTCTTTCATTATATAATAAACTTTCGTGTGTTCCTTTTTGATTAAGGTTTTTGAGAAGGTTGATACCAAAACTGGCACAGTCGAGTTTGAAAGAATTCCGGGATTGATATAAACTAACGAGTGCGAAATCAAGAGAATATTGGTTTTGTAGGGCGAAAGAGTATTGCATGAAACTCGGGACGTGAACTCAATTATCTCACATCAAGTGCATATTGGTGTTAGTGAGTTCAGTGGCCAAGGAACACAAAAAAAAAAATTGGTGGCGAATTTTGTTTAATTCTTCCCTTTATGAACTTGCGAAAAATAGTGTATAAGCCAACTAAGCGGACAAGAGTACCATTTAACATCATTTGAATCAAAACGATGACAACGAAGATAATAAGTACTGTTTGCATGTAAGTCAGTAAAAGTATATTTTACAGTCAATTATCTCCTTTATACCCCTAATCCCTTTTTAATCTTTAAAAAGAAAGATAAAATTGATAGTGAGAAGACATTTATATCAAAGGAAAATAAAAATTTAATGATTAGAAACTGTAAGAATTTTAGAAAGCGTTAGCCTGTAGAAATAAAACGTAATTTTTCACATTTATTCGAAAGTAGTGAGGAAGATTTGGATTTAGAAAATATGAAAACCATTTTAAATTCAATACCCTCTCATGGAGAAAATCCAAGTATCGCCAGGGGCAGCGCCGCTGTAAACGGAGCCGCTGGCAATATCTTGAATATTGGTTTAGGCGTAGACCAATTTAATCAAACAAATCTGTGTAATATTAACAATGTATTTAATGCACTTAAAATTCCCGACGCTATTAAAGTCCTGCCCAAATACGATGGGAACCCCAGGCTTTTGCTTGATTTCATTAATAACATCGAAGAAATTCTCGAATTAATGCAGCCCATCAACAATACCACATATGCAAAGATAATACTAAGAGCAATTAGGAACAAAGTAAAGTGGCCTCTCCCAATGAAGTACTGAATATATATGCACCTCTTGATTGGGCTCAAATAAAGAAAAACCTAATATACGAGGGCGGGTCAATAAGTCCGTGACTTTTTGAATTTCTGACCTCTTTACTGAAACAGCAACACTGCTCCTGTCAACAGGCATCTGTCAGTTGACTCCTGTCAAAATTTAAACTTGCTGCGTCAGTTAGTTTGTGTTTGACAGCTATTTTTATCAGACTACTCACTAATTTGAGGAGAAAATGGAAAAAAGTGAATTTCGTGTGCTTATTAAGCATTATTTCTTGCGAAAAAAAACCATTACCGACACCAAGGCTAAGCTTGATAAATACTATGGGGACTCTGCACCATCGATTTCAATGGTAAAAAAGTGGTTTACTGAATTTCGTTGTGGCCGTACAAGCACTGAAGATGCCGAACGTCCTGGACGCCCAGTTGAGGTCTCTACACCCGAAACAATCGAAAAAATTCACGATATGGTGTTGGCCGACCGAAGATTGAAAGTCCGAGAGATTGTGGAAGCCGTAGGGATCTCGCATGGCTCAGTGGTTTCAATTTTGAATGATCACTTGGGCATGAGAGAGCTTTCCGCAAGATGGGTGCCGCGTTTGCTCACAGTCGACCACAAACACATGTGCAGTTGCCATGGCAAAAATCCATGAATTGGGCTATGAATTGCTCCCTCATCCACCCTATTCTCCAGATTTGGCTCCGAGCGACTACTTCTTGTTCCCAAACCTGAAGAAATGGCTTGGTGGAAAAAGATTTGACTCCAATGATGAAGTCATCTCGCAAACAAAGGCCTATTTTGAGGACCTCGACAAATCATTTTTTTTGGAAGGGATACAAAATTGGAGAAGCGTTGGACAAAGTGTATAGAGCTCAAGGGAGACTACGTTGAAAAATAAAATTATTTTTTTTATCAAAAAATCTGTGTTTTAATCCAAAAGTCACGGACTTATTGACCCGCCCTCGTATCATTATTCCGACAAGCGGAATGAAACATCTCTTATACGAGATCTTCATACTCTCAAACAAAATAACGAAAGCATAGATAAATACTTTTCAAAGGTAATAGAAACCCTCTCAACGCTAACTAACCACGTTCACATACATGAAAGTGAATCAAACGAAATTATACCCAAAACAGGTCTCTTCACCGAAATGTGCCTTAATACAATCCTTGCAGGGATACGGGAACCATTAGGCTCGACAATCAGTGCTATGAAACCTGGAAATCTTCCCGAAGCATTTAGCTACTGCATTAAGGAACATTTATATGAAATACACCACTAATAAACAACCCACATTTCCGTCAGGTATAACAACTTACATACAAAGAAACATATATAAATCCATAGTAAAGAACCAACCAATACCATTCCCACTTAAGAATACTATGCAACATTTTCAAGTTCAAGTTTTCAATGTATATTAATGTATCAGCCCCTTCAGGGAAAAAACTTGAAGTCTTAGTAGATACAGGAGCTTCCACAAATTTTATTAATCCAGAACATACAAATCCTGAAACATATCAAATCCTTGAACCTATTTTAATAAATACATTATTTAATACACACACACTTAACAAACAGGTTACACTCGAAGCATTTCGAGAATTTAATACAACCCAACAACTTGAGTTTTTAGTTTTTAAATTCCATAATTATTTCGATGGTCTTATAGGCCTAGAAGCACAAAATTTACTTGAGACCAATGTAAATCTTAAGGAAAAAGTTCTAGAAACCAAACACTCCATTATTCCTCTTTATTTTAAACCAAATTTTTCATCTAAAGTACATGATTTACCAGCAAATTCCAAAATCATTGCACGACTACCAGTAGATGTACAGTATGCAGACATTTATATACCAACAACAAAGATAGAAAAAATGTTTATTATTCCAGAAGGAGTTTCTAAATTAAATAAATAGTACTCTCAAGCAAAAATTATAAATATTACAGGCCAGGATCAAACATTTTTTCTAGAACCCCTTAAAGTTACGAGTAAGAAAGCTGACAACTTTCAGGAAATTATTATTATTATAAATTATTAATACATAAGTAAATTAAATATTAATAAAATTACAAATAAAGCACTAGCTGCTTGGGCTTTCGGCTAGATGAGTTCTAAATATTATTAACTAACCTTTGAGGTTTAGGTTAGAGATTTGGTGACAGATTGTATTTACTTGTTGGCAGTCCAAGAGATGGTTTTTCTTCGCATAGGTGGTAGAGAGGTCGTGATTGCTTCGTAAAAATATGTTTATGGGTGATGTTGGTGTGGCCCATTCTAAGTCTTATAAAGATTTTCAACATTTTAATAGATACATTCCATTGGAAGAAAACTTTCTCGGCAGACGGGTTAAATTCTTTGTATAGATGTTCCAGCAATTTTTTTCCTATGTTTCCAACTTGAGGTGATGTGATTTTTCAGGTCATTTTTGTTATACATAGGTGTAAAAAGTGGTGAGCGGTTCCATTAAAGCCGATATTGCAATTGCGTCTGCGTACTCGTTTCCTTTAATCCCAACGTGCCCTGGAATCCAAGCGAGTTTAACGTTTCCCCTCTTCGCTATAAGTTTGTGACGGATGATTTCGATGGTGTTAGAAGAGTTATTCGTGTTCTTTATAGCGGTAATTGAGGATAAGCTATCTGTGAATATTATGGTTTTTTTTGTAAGTCATCTCAATTGCTTTAAGGATGGCGAAAGCTTCGACTGAGAAAACTGCTGAAAATTAGGGCAGCAGTCCTTTGGAGATAACAGATCCATTTCTGTCTGTAACAGCAAAAAACGTTCCGTCAGTTGTTTTCGAGAAATCGGTGAATAGAGTAGTCCATCCTAATCGCTTATGGTTTTCGGCTAGCTCGGAAAATACTGTTTTGTATAGTCGTTGGTGGTTGTAGCCTTAGAAAAGTATACCAGGTCAATAATTATAGTTTCTTCCGGAAGCATCCAGGGTGGAAACGACGTTTTATTGTTCTGGATGGTGATTGGGATGTCCAGTGTAATTGCAGATGTTAATGCCTTGGCTATTGCAGATTGGTGTTTTGGACTTTTTTTCGTCTCAGAATTTTTTTGGTGTCATCATGGATGGGAGATATTCTTAGAGAGTTGATTTTTTGTAAGACCAGAGAAGAAAGGCAGTCAAACCTCCCAGTAATTTGGGGTAACCCCGATTCTGTCAGAAGATTTTTTATAGGAGTTGTTCGGAAAGCTCTCATGCTCCTTCTTACCGCTCCGTGGTATGGTGTTGCGATAAATTGTATGCTTGATTTTGAACATTTTCCGCAAATTGCTAGGCCATAATCAATTTTTGATAAAATAATGGATTAAATGACGTTATTGATAGTGTTGATATTGCAAAAATTACTTTTTGAAGAAATGTATTTGATAACATTTACTCTAGAATTAAGGCTTTTCTTAATATACTCGTTAGTACAATGGTTACGAAAATTAAATTTGGAGTCGAATAAAAAACCTGACATTGCCCCATTTGGATAAGCAATCGAGTATGTCTGCGAAGATGGTTCCCATTAAAGTTAGATTTTTACATTTTGAAAAAAAGATGAGATCATCTGCATACAGGATGTGGCAGACCTTGTTGTAACTGTTAATTACGAGTACCTTACTTATTTCGTTGAAAGCAATTATGAATAGAACGACTGATAAAGGGGATCCTTTTGGGATACCGTTTTGTAGTTGAAGAACGGTGGAAAAGACATATCTGGTCTTAATACGGAAACGTCTATTGGTGAGAAAAGATCTTATGTAATTGAGAATTTTTAGCCCAACCTTCCATACCACGAGTTATTTTAAGATAACATGAACACCAATGCGGTCGAATGCTTTCTCGAAGTCAACGCTGAGAATTGATACGTGATTCTTTTCAGAGAGGGTCGAGGAAATAAATTCGTCTAGATGCAGAATTGCATCAATAGTGCTCGTTCCTTTTTTAAAGGCTAATTGGTTTTGGTAAACAAGTTTTCTTTTTTTCGAGGAACCAGAAAAGTCGTTTAGTACTCGTAATTATCTTTTCTAGGATATTCGCAGTGCATGGGAGGAGGGGTATAGGTCGATATCCCTGTATGGTAGAGTGGTCTTTCTTCGGTTTTGGTAAGGGGATAATGCTTGCGACTTTCCATATTTGTGGAATGTTACCTTCGAAGAAAATGTGGTTGTATAGGGCCAACAATCTTGCCTTAAGTGCCGAAGGAGCGTTTTTTATCATTGCGTATGATATATGGTCAAATCCTGGGCCTGTCCCTTTAGTAGATCTTAAACAGCTTTCTAGTTCTATCATATTGATGGGTGATTCAATTTGAATCGAAGAGGCGTCAGTATCATATTGTGGGGGTTGGTCATTCAATACTACGTACTTTTCACAGATAAAATCGTGATGAAAATTACAGTCATTTGATGTGCTTTCCCAAGATTTTGCAAAGCAATTTGTTTAGGACAGACGAGGGTGTTGCTCTCAGTCTTAATTGCTTTTATAATTGGGGGAATGTAGTTGCTAGTGAGGGTTTTTATATCGGACCACAGTTTTTTTGGTGCTGAGTTTGGATTAATCCCAGCAGTGAATTTCTCATAACATACCGTTTAGTGCCTTCGCGACCCTTCTGAACTTGGCGTTAGCTTTGCGATACAAGATAATGTTAGAGTCTGTTGGGGATCTTTTAAAAAGTCGCCAAGCTTTCTGTTTTTCGATACGAAGGACGCTTATTTCTTTGGTCCACCAAGGGACGGTTTTGTGGCATGTTGTTTGTTTTGCTTTGGGGATTGCGTATTGCTTTTTGGATGTTAGCCGCTTTCTTGTTTATATTGGGAGAACGTTGTCTGCTAGAAACCTCGGTAGATATTTTTGTTTGAAAAAGGCCCCAGTTAGCTTTTTGCAGTAAAAATTTTTGTTGGTGTGTTTTTGGGGAAATGTTGGAACCAAGTGATACAATGGAAATGATCGCTACCATGAAGGTAGCTAGAAACAGTCCATGTGGAATTGGGTATAAGGGAGGGTGTTATAAGTGTTACGCCGATATGAGTGAATGTTTTGTTCGTTGAGAAGTGGGCCGTTGTTTAGACTTGCTAGTCCCGAGTTTGCAATAAATCTTTTAACCTGTTTACATCGTTTATTTTAGGAGTCGGAGCCCCAGGCTCCAGGCATTAAAGTCCCCCGTTAGAATGATTGGTGTGATTATACCGTGCAGGATATTTTCGAGGTCGTTGCTTGTGAATTGTTGATCCGATGGGATGAGAGATTATGGTTACTTTTATTTTTAGGAATATTTCGACTGCTATTGCGGATATATTGGAGTGGATATTGAGAGGATTTTGTGAAATTGTTTTGTGAATAAGAAGACAGGTGCCGTGTTTCGAAGAGGTGTTTGAAGGTAAATTGTAGAAATATGGTTCATATTGTTTAGGTGCCACAGGTTGACCGTTGTGCTTAATATAATTTTCCTGTAAGGAAATGATAGTCGGTAAGGGGTCATTAATAAGTAATTGCAACCCATTGTAATTATTAGAATAACCTCTAAGGTTCCATTGGAGAACCTTAAGTATTGATTTGTTACTTTGGGGAAGACCATAGGATTTATGTTGTAGAAGGTTCGAGTTGGATGAGGTTTGAGGGTGATTGTTCAGACTCTGTGGCTCAGTTGCTGAGTTGCCCGAGCTTTGTAAAGAGGTCGAACGATTAAGCCGCTGAACAGCGGAGCCGGGATATTGGGTTTGCGAATTATTATGACATGTTTTCATCATCGCTTGGATCTGGGAGATTTAAAAAGTATTGATTGTTTTTGATAAGGGTTTGGGTTACTGTAGATAAAGGTGAGGTGATACATTTTTGAGTGCTGCTAAGTATTGTTTTTGAAGAGTTGGTTTGTTGTTTGTTTTTGGGATTGTGTGAATGGTTTGCATCAATGTCTTTGGGCTTGGTTGAATTGTGTTGAGTATCGAGTGAGTTTATGTTGGATGAGGTGGATTGAGTATCCAACACAAGTGTTATGGGTTGGTTTGTGGTGTTAGTGGGTGCTTTGAGTGAGGTTGTTGCCGGGATAGAGGTTGTATTAGCTTTAAACTGCCCCAACGCAACCGCATTTAAATCGTACGCATTGCCAACAGAATTTCAATGCATCTCAACCACAGCATCACCCTTAACATCAGCATGGACACGTCATCAAAACCCCAAAGTAGTTTCAATCGAAACCCTCAGTCTTCGAGACAAAATCAATCGGTTCCGGCAATCAAACAAGAGCCAATGACACAAGGACGTAGCGCTCAGACCAAAGTCACTAGCAACAAAATCGCTAATTACATCAAGATCACCAATCGGGAAAACAACAACAAAATAACCACATTGATGAATGTCAGGAAGAAATCTGTACATATTGTGGAAACCTAGACTTGAATAATAAGCAACCAGAACAAATTCCAAATAACCATCTTAGAGCTGCGGGCGAGCCCTCTTGCTCTAACCAGCAAACAACCTCAGAACTGAAACATTGCGATATCCATTTTTTTTAGGTGAAACGACTCTTCCTTGCCGTATTTCGAGTGCAGGACGAAGAGTGGCGATATTTTGAGATTTTTAGTTGATACCGGTTCATCGAAAAATTAAATACAGTCTACTTTTGTCCCAAAACCTTTAGAAAACACACAATCCTTTTTCGCTAAATCCATAGCAGGAGATATCAGAATATCTCAACACACTTTAATCAACCTTTTCGGTCTCAAAGATGAAAGCTTCAAACTTTTCCTTTTACCGACCCATCAAACCTTTCATGGTATTCTTGGAAATGATAGTTATAAGAAACTATCAGCCGTCATCGACACAGGAAGTAATTGCTATTCGAAATTCTATAAAGGTTAAACTCAAACAACTAAGACACCCTCAGTAAATGCAATGGATGTAAGAATCGATAACTTGAGTATTACTCAGCAAAACCTTTAAGTCCAACCATCAATCGTTTCCAAAATTTATTCTCCGAACCCGACGAAAGACTTATATTTACCACAAAAGTTGTCGGCGAAATTAGAACCACCACTGTATATTACTCAGCCAACGAAAAAGAGATGCTGGCAATCATATGGGCCTTAGGGTCATTGCGTAATTACTTATAAGGCCCAGCACGTATAAACTGACCACCAACCCTTCATTTACGCTCTTAGTAGCAAGAATAATCATAGTAAGATGAAGCGGTGGAAAGCAATTCTTGAGGAACACAATTATGAATTGCAGTATAAGTCAGGCAAAATGTCATGGCAGACTCACTCTCCCGATTTCCTGGAACACAAAAAATTCCCTTACTCCCACAGAACAGAGCGACGAAAGTTCATCTCAGAATCTCATAATAAGCGTGGATGTGCTCATTAACGCTTTTAAAAACCAAATTATTTTTCAAATTAGTCCAACCCCTAATCACGAATTTGAAATAATCTTCCCTACATATCACCGCCATCAAATTATTGAACCTCAATATAACAAAGAAAAAATCAAAGTAATCTTAAAGAAAATACTTAATCCCAGTGTCATAAATGCTATAAAAATTAATGAACATACCATGGGTATGATTCAAGAAATTTACCCTTCCAATTTCGGTAGCTATAAGGTACAATTTATACAATTACAGGTACGCGACAAAACAAACGAATCATAGCAGGAAGATATAATAATCAACACGCACAGACGAGCTCATCGGAACGACCGCGAAAACAAAGCACAGATTTTAGAACAATTTTACTTTCCAGCAATGACTCATAAACATATTTTTGACTTGGGAAATATCCAATGAAAATAGCCAGATTTTTATTTTACTTATAAAAGAATACCGCATTCGAACCGATCTTATTTCATAAGGTAATCTATTAAATAGCTTAGGTGTCGAGGCAGAGTAAAAGTTAGAAAAATGTATTCTTTGGGAAACTGGAACTTTCAAAAGTAGCTGAGAATTAACTCTTAATCCATATGCATTTGAATTTCTAAGCAGTGTGTTGTAGCCACTGCGAATGCAAACAACTTTTAGGACCTTATAGGTGTCTCAAAGGCAGAATTTTTAGATCGTGAAATAATGGCCAGCTACTTGTTATTCTACTTTTTCTACAAATAATTCTGTTTTTGGGCTATAAGTAATGGTTCCATCACATTATTTTAAGTTTCACCCCAACTTGTCAATTGAGGCTTTGAATTTATGATTCCATAATAAATAACAGTTAGGTTTCTTGGAACAGTGAGGTTGCAATAAAAACAATGCGAGTTGCACATCTCAAGTAAGCTTTTAAATCAGTAGCGTGTGTCTTCTAACTTAAATTTTATCTATTGAAACTCCAAGGTACGAGTACTTGAAAGATTCAACAGAATCCATTTTGAAACAGTTTGAACAACATGTTGCATCTGCACAAAAGTAAACTTTTCCATAATAACGAGAGAACATTGAGAACCTCGGGCAACCAGCTGAATGGAAAATAACATTGTTCTCAAGCAAAGGTGAATTTTTTAAGCTGAAAAGCATAAGCTTAGTTTTTTCGCTAACAATAAGTTCATGTTTGGCAAACCATTGTCTCAATCGCTGTAAATCACTTTGGATTCTAGCCACCGATTCACATAAGGAGTTATTGGTGTAAGAAAAAGCAATGTTATCGGCGAAAGCTGTAATGTTTCCATAAAAATTTGGTTTAAAAACTTAGTTGACATATATTAAAAAAAGAATCGGACCCAAAACAGAGCCTTGCGGAACTCCAACTTGTAATTCTTACTTTACGCTTAAGACTTCGTTTATTTTCACACTTTGAAATCTAGTTGATAAATAGGATTTAAACCAACTCAATACAAAATTTCTAAATCCAACTTTGTAGAGTTTTTCTAAGAGAATTTTATAGTTCAGCATGTCAAAAGCCTTGGTCATATCTATTAATAAAGCCATGGGATTTTTTGTCTGTTAAAACCATCGCATAGCTCACTACAAGATTTCAAAATGGCATCTCCCGTCGATCTGCCTTCTTGAAAACCATATTGTTGGTGGCAAAAGAAATAGTTTTTGTTTAGAAAGGACATAATTCGTTATTTCATAATTTTCTCAAAAAGTTTGGAAAAGGTTGGAAGCAAGGATATTGGCGTATATTGACTTACCGATTTTCTACAACTTTTTTTGTAAAGAGGAATTACTTCAGCCGTTTTTAGTCCTGACGGAAAGATACCATATTTGACACTCATATTGAATATATGACACAACACGTCAACAATAAAAAATACAATGCGTTTTACAAGACAGTTCGTAATACCATTGGAAGTACAAGATTTTTTATGATTTGAATTTATTATCTCTTTATAAATTTCCAATGGTGAAAAAGACTGAAAAACAAAGCTATTTGTTTGAAAACCATCATCTGTAATATCCGGATTTGAGTTATAATTGCAACAGGATGGTGAGGGCTTAGGTTGCAATTTCGTTGCAACAGTGGCAAAGAACTTGTTGAAGGTATTTGCAATTTTTGTGGGATCACGAATTAAAACATTGTCTACCTCAATTTCACGGGGGCTATCCCTACTGCTGCCATTACCTAAGATACTGTTTACAACTCTCCATTCCTTTTTAACATTTCCACTATAGTTTTAAAACTTTGCTGAATAAAAGTTGTTTTTACTTAAAGCTACTTTTAGCTTCACTTCATGGCAAAGCTTTCTGTACTGCTTTGTTAAATTTCTGTTTTGCGGGTTTTTTTAATTTTTTTGCGAAGAAAATTTTTCTCGTTTATGGTTTTCAACAAATTTTTGCCAATCCAAGGTTTTAAACCTAAACGATTTAAGTTTAGTGTTGGTCTGTGGTTTCTAATCGAATTATCTATGTGTCTTTTTAATGTTTTTAAAAATTTATCACAAGCTGATGATGTACTCGTATTATCAACCGAAAATACCTCCTCCCAACACTCAAACTTTAAGGCATTCACCAAACTGAAAACAAACTGGTCCTAACTTCCATAAACAAGCTTACAAAATACTCGTATGTACAAGCACGAATTGTCAAATCAAAGGCGTTTTCCATTTATATTATTAAGCTTTGAAATTCTTTACCGTCATACATCAAGTCAATTACAAATCCCTCTAGCTTTAAAAGTGGAATTCTACAACACTTCTTCACACTATCTCACGAAAATCTCCCATACCTCCTCTTTCTTTTCCCTTCCTATTAACTTTATTTTTAACTTTTTAATTTTTAACTCCTTTACCTTCTTCAAATCCTTTGTATAGGTATATGTATAGTATTACTAGCTTTTTAGAAATGAATATATTATATGTATTATAGTTGCAAGTTCTAAGTACAAAAAATTATTTTGAATTTGGTTTGTAATCTTTTTAATGTAATTAATGAAATGAAGGTGTAAGTCCTGGTGGAGTGAATTTCCACTCCAGGTTCTGATCCTTGTATCTTGCGCACATATCATTGGATAAAGTTTTGAATCATTCCGAATGTGCCCTTACCAAATTACTGCCTTTTTTTTTACGGAAAACAGTCAATGCATTAGTGCCTGACAACGTCAGATCTTCAGCTACACTTTGCGCTTTTATAAAAGTAAGAGAAGCAATTATAATACCTCCACGTGCCGGGCTGGACAAACAGACAAAAATAAATGGAATCAACGGTGGAAAAATTCCCGGGACAAATGAGACCTTATCCGGACTCTTCCGACATATTTGGGGCTCAGGCCGGTAAGGATTTCCGAAAATTACGGTTGATATCGCAAACAGTATCGTTTCGATGAGTGAAAGTCGTCACATAGCACAACAAATCGCAAGAGCGCTTAATGTTTGCCACCGCACCGTACTAACGGTCAGAAAACGGAACAATTTAAAGTGTGCACAGAACGGCGGAGGACGGCCACGACTTAACAGATAGGGACGCGCGTTTAATGGAGCGGCTGATGAAAAACAAGGACACAAAAACACCCAAGAAAGCAGCAAAAGCCATAAACAAGAACGTTAGTGAGTGGACTGCGCGAAGAGCCCTTCGAAAGATCGGATTAGTATCGGCAATGAAACAAAAAAAAAACAGCTTTATCAGAAAAAAAAATTAAAGCCAGACTTAAGTTCTGTAAAGAACATAAGAACTGGACAGCCGACGACTGGAAGTGAGTTATTTGGTCCGATGAAACCAAAATAAATCGTTTTCAATCAGATGGAAAGGAGTACTTTTGGCATCGGCCCCACGAAACGATCCAAAAGCACCAATTTAAGCAGACAGTAAAACATGGTGGAGGAAGACTTATGGTCTGGGGTTGTTTTACTTGGTGGCATGTTGGTCCATTGGTAAAAATAAATGGAATAATGAGAAAAGAAGAATACCTCAGTATATTAAAATCCAAATTACCCAACTTCATTGAAGACAGTGCGTATCCGACAGAAGAAATAATTTTCCAACAAGACGGGGATCCCAAACACACTGCCAAAATTGTTCGAAATTGGTTAGACCTTCAAATTTTCAAAACAATGAAATGGCCAGCTCAAAGCCCGGATTTGAATCCAATTGAAAATTTGTGGGCTATTGTAAAAAGGAAGTTGGCAGAACACGATAGAGCACCAACCAATATGGAAGAGCTGTGGAATCAATCAATCGGCGCAAGGAATCAATTGACTGAACTACAATCTATTCAGCCCAGGCTCATGACCAGATATCAACCACTTGTAGCTCAAAGGGAATAGAGTTCCATTTTATTCCCACAAGAGCTCCTCATTTCGGAGGTATGTGGGAAGCGGCAGTTAAATCGGCAAAGCATCTGCTCCAGCAAAAGATCGCATCAGCGTAGTTAACATATGACGAATTATGTACTTTAAGTGTAAATGCAGAAGCCATTCTAAACTCAAGGCCATTAACCGCTATGTCCACCGATCCGAATGACCTGACTGCGTTAACTCCAGGTCATTTTCTTATAGGGGAACCGCTACGGGCTTTAGCTGATCCTCATGCGGAACCACTCCGAGGATGTCTTAGTAGCAGATGGAAGTTACGAGGGCTGGTCAATAAGTCCGTGACTTTTTGAATTTCTGACCTCTTTACTGAAACAGCAACACTGCTCCTGTCAACAGGCATCTGTCAGTTGACTCCTGTCGAAATTTAAACTTGCTGCGTCAGTTAGTTTGTGTTTGACAGCTATTTTTATCAGACTACTCACTAATTTGAGGAGAAAATGGAAAAAAGTGAATTTCGTGTGCTTATTAAGCATTATTTCTTGCGAAAAAAAACCATTACCGAGACCAAGGCTAAGCTTGATAAATACTATGGGGACTCTGCACCATCGATTTCAATGGTAAAAAAGTGGTTTACTGAATTTCGTTGTGGCCGTACAAGCACTGAAGATGCCGAACGTCCTGGACGCCCAGTTGAGGTCTCTACACCCGAAACAATCGAAAAAATTCACGATATGGTGTTGGCCGACCGAAGATTGAAAGTGCGAGAGATTGTGGAAGTCGTAGGGATCTCGCATGGCTCAGTGGTTTCAATTTTGAATGATCACTTGTCCATGAGAAAGCTTTCCGCAAGATGGGTGCCGCGTTTGCTCACAGTCGACCACAAACACATGTGCAGTTGCCATGGCAAAAATCCATGAATTGGGCTATGAATTGCTCCCTCATCCACCCTATTCTCCAGATTTGGCTCCGAGCGACTACTTCTTGTTCCCAAACCTGAAGAAATGGCTTGGTGGAAAAAGATTTGACTCCAATGATGAAGTCATCTCGCAAACAAAGGCCTATTTTGAGGACCTCGACAAACCATTTTTTTTTGGAAGGGATAAAAAAATTGGAGAAGCGTTGGACAAAGTGTATATAGCTCAAGGGAGACGACGTTGAAAAATAAAATTATTTTTTTATCAAAAAATCTGTGTTTTAATCCAAAAGTCACGGACTTATTGACCCGCCCTCGTAGTACCCCACATCAAAGAAGAATTCTGGAAACGCTGGTCGCAGAAGTACCTAAACGATCTACAGCACTGGAATAAATAAAAGACTTCATCGACAAACGTTGAAATCGGCACGGTGGTCATCATTAAAGAAGACAATGTTCCGATCATGAAGTGGCCACTTGGCAGAATTGTTAAGGTATATGCAGGGGCTGACGGTCGCATCATAGTAGCAGATGTTCGTACAAAATCTGGAGTTATAAAGCGAACAATACACAAACTGGCTCCACTTGTCAAGGATGAAGTTGCTATAGAGAAAGAATCAACTGCAGCAAACGATCTGATTCAGAACCAGCCATCGGTAACCGCTCAACATCGCAAACGAGAGAATCAATCGAAAAATTCCGACGGACCTTCAGATGAAATGATTGAATCATCGCACAAGAAGGACCGTAAGTTGGGTTCACCATTGCTAACTATGCTTTTGGTATACTTACTAGTCCCAACCGTGAGGGGAAGTAATACTGTGGAAATCACGAAATTTGGGTCAACTCCAGGAATACACTTCTTTAATCAAGGAACAGTAAACTTAGTCACTAACCAATGGAATTTAGTCAGCTATTACAATCTTGACCCATACCGAAGAGAGTTTCAAGCCATAAGAAACAGTACCACTAGCATGATTATTAAAAAATCACACGTCAATATTGGATTCCACTATAAATATAATGACAAAAAACCAAGCAGCCATGAACCAACGGCATAACCAACTTGTAAAACAATTAGATCTAATAATCAATCGTGTGCATAACATTACCGAGTACGAATATCAGATAAAGGTTCTCCAGCTATTTTCATCACGGTCTATCTACACCACATTCCTTATTACCAACATTCAGCGGACGCAAACATCTATTTTCGCCGTGCTAGCCGACACGCATCATGGAAGAACCAATTATCTTCTGATTTCACCACACCAATTGAGGGAAGAAGCTATCAAAATTAAAAATCACCTTCCACTAGAACTTAATTTTCCTTTTGAACTAAACGACATGCTGGGTCTATACAACTGTATGTCAGTAGAAGGGCGAATCATGACCAACCATGTCATATTTAAAATCAGTTTACCACTGATCGAACGTGAAGAATTCGCAATGTATAAGATCATCTCATCTACCCAATGTGACACACCTGGCAGCACTTCGTCATAATGCGATCAATATCAGCAGTCAAATCATGGAACTTAAGGAGCTTCATGAACAAATTAAAGCCCAACAAATAGAGCTTCCTAACCAACTTCAACATCATAACATCCGACATACCATCACGAGTTCTTGTGGACTATTTCTAGCAGCCACAGTTGTCATGTATATTTCTGGAAACATCGTCCGAGTAGTTGCAGAAAGACTTCTACCATGTCAATACCAATACCAGTACCCAGAATAAGGCAAAACGTCAGTATCACGACCAACGTTTAACACATAACTCTGATGAACCCATGGATCATCAGCGCGGGGCTGGATGTTTACTTTTAAGCAAATGTTTTAGTAGTAAAATGATGTTCAACTTGTGACTCTCACTGTAGGAAGGGGGGGATATCGCTGCCAGACCTAGAACTCGGGCCTGGATCCCCGCTGAACCCCCTCTCCCCAGAAGACATTCTGAAGATCATTAGGCTCAATAACCGACCTTCCGACTCATGGCTGGAAGGTCGCGAAACTAGAGGAACTAAGGGGCCCTTACAGATGCGCGTTAATTGTTATCAAAAAGTAATCCTTTAACCATCTAGCGCAGACCAAAAGCATGATTCGGTTTGGCTTCGAGTCCATCTACCTAAGGGTCTACAAAAACGACGAGCTGGATGCTGATAACAAACCTCCTTTAACTGAAAACACGCTTCGGACATTGGAGCATCGTTATCCTTTCCTAAGTTGGATAGCGATGACTCCAACCAGCCCGAGGCGACTAGCAAGACGTAGGCATCCATCTTTTAAAAAGTATCTCTCCCGACCTTTCAAGCCCCCTGGACAACACCAATGAACTTGACTCGGGCTCTCAACCGAGCACTGGCCATCTCCTGTCATCTAATTAAACCTAGAGGCAAGAAAAGGCCATATTGGTGGACATCCACATTGGGGATGCTTAGACACGCTTGTAGGAAACTTTTTAACAAAGCAAAAACCTCAAGAGGAGTGTCGGATTGGGACTCATACAAGGAGTCCCTCAAAACATACAAAAAAAAGGACGGCAAAGCGTGAATCCTGGAGGTCCTTTTGTGATAAAATCACTGAAACCTCTGAGGCATCACGACTAAGAAAAATCCTCTTAACGAGTCCCTCGATGCCTAGCTGCATGAAAAAACGGCCTTAAGTGTCGAGTCACTCAACCTGCTACTGGATACTCATTTTCCAGGTAGCTCCCCATTCACGGGTAGCAACAATCATAATAGAACTATTGCAGCTGCGACAAATATAACTGGTCTTATTACAAGAGACAAACTGCTCTGGGCACTGCATAGCTTCAAACCATAAAAGTCTGCTGGGCCGGATGGTATAATTCCAGCCGAACTACAGAGATCCTCGGATATAATCTTACCATCGCTTGAAAATATCATGAGGTACTGCGTAGAACTATCCCACATACCTCTATCATGGAGAGAAGTAAATGTAGATTTCATTCCCAAAAGCGGTATATGTTCTCATGTTGTCCCAAAGGACCTTAGACCTATTAGTCAATTATATTTCCTTCTAAAAATACTAGATCGACTGATTGATATCCATATACGATCTAGCTTAAATCCTAGACTCCTATCAACGACACAACATGCCTACCCCAAGGGAAGGTCGGTGGAAACGGCTCTACACTCACTAACAAGCCACATCGAACGATCTTTACATTGTAGAGAATATACAATGGTAGCTTTCCTGGACAGAGAATGCGCCTTTAACAACGTCAAAACATCCGCAATGCAGACGGCGCTGTCAGCTCTGAAGGTAGATGATTCACTTGGGGACTTGATCAATCTCATGCTAAAGAGCAAGATTATCAACTCCAAACTGGGTGGCTCCTCTGTCAAAAGTGTCAGCAGAGGTACGCCGCAAGGCGGTGTCCTCTCACCCCTTGTCTGGAACCAAGTGGTTAACGAACTGCTGATATGCCTGGAAGAGGGTGGTAGCGGGGTGGTTGCGTATGCGGATGACGTTGCTATAGCCGTCTCAGGAAAACATCTACATACGATTAAAGAGCTACTGCAGTATAATCTTAACATATTAACAAACTGGCCGGATCGCTGTGGACTGGGAATAAGCCCCCACAAAACCGATCTTGTCCTCTTCTCCAGGAAATACAAAATTCCGACTATAGACCCTCTCTTAATCAACGGTACCAGCTTGGTCTTCTCCAATACAGCGAAATACGAGGGCGGGTCAATAAGTCCGTGACTTTTGGATTAAAACACAGATTTTTTGATAAAAAAATAATTTTATTTTTCAACGTAGTCTCCCTTGAGCTCTATACACTTTGTCCAACGCTTCTCCAATTTTTTTATCCCTTCAAAAAAAAATGATTTGTCGAGGTCCTCAAAATAGGCCTTTGTTTGCGAGATGACTTCATCATTGGAGTCAAATCTTTTTCCACCAAGCCATTTCTTCAGGTTTGGGAACAAGAAGTAGTCGCTCGGAGCCAAATCTGGAGAATAGGGTGGATGAGGGAGCACTTCATAGCCCAATTCATGGATTTTTGCCATGGCAACTGCACATGTGTGCACCCTTGCATTGTCTTGGTGGAAAAGAACTTTTTTCTTGTCCAAATGAGGTCGTTTTTTTTTCAAATCGTAATTGAATCGGTCCAATAAGTTGGCATAATATTCCCCATTGATTGTTCTTCCCTTTTAAAGGTAGTCAATGTGGATTATCCCGCGTGCATCCCAAAAAACAGTCGCCATAACTTTATTGGCTGACAAACTCACCTTGGCCTTCTTTGGCGCCGATTCACCCTTAGAAACCCACTGTTTTGACTGTTGTTTGTTCTCTGGTGTGTTGTGATGGATCCATGTTTCGTCCACGGTTACAAAACGGCGCAAAAACTCCTCCATATTGCGATTAAACAACGCCAAACCTTCCTGTGAAGTTGTTACACGATTGCGTTTGTATCCGACTGTGAGCAAACGCGGCACCCATCTTGCGGAAAGCTTTCTCATGCCCAAGTGATCATTCAAAATTGAAACCACTGAGCCATGCGAGATCCCTACGGCTTCCACAATCTCTCGCACTTTCAATCTTCGGTCGGCCAACACCATATCGTGAATTTTTTCGATTGTTTCGGGTGTAGAGACCTCAACTGGGCGTCCAGGACGTTCGGCATCTTCAGTGCTTGTACGGCCACAACGAAATCCAGTAAACCACTTTTTTGCCATTGAAATCGATGGTGCAGAGTCCCCATAGTATTTATCAAGCTTAGCCTTGGTCTCGGTAATGGTTTTTTTTCGCAAGAAATAATGCTTAATAAGCACACGAAATTCACTTTTTTCCATTTTCTCCTCAAATTAGTGAGTAGTCTGATAAAAATAGCTGTCAAACACAAACTAACTGACGCAGCAAGTTTAAATTTCGACAGGAGTCAACTGACAGATGCCTGTTAACAGGAGCAGTGTTGCTGTTTCAGTAAAGAGGTCAGAAATTCAAAAAGTCACGGACTTATTGACCCGCCCTCGTATCTGGGTCTAATTTTCGATGGGAAACTAAGCTGAAAGCCTAAAATTCAAGAAAAAGTAAAGAAAGCCTCAGTAGCTTTATTCTCTTGCAAGAAAACCCATCGGGAACAAATGGAGCCTCCAACCCCCCATCTCCCATTGGCTATACATCTCGGTCATATGACCGATACTCACCTTCGTGGTGGTTGTGTGGTGGACGACCTTAGACAAAGCAGTGAACTGCATGAAGCTAAGTAAAGTCCAAACAACAGCATGTCTGGGCATAAATGGAGCCCTACGCACTACTCCCTCCGCTGCTCTGGACACTCTGTTTCACCTTACACCCCTCGACATTTATAGCAGACATGTAGCCGCCAACGCAGCTAAGTAGCCGCCTGAAAGCTACTTCATAGTGGGCAAAAAAAACATTTTGACCACGCAAATATTCTTAATGAACAAGAAATCCTACTAGAAAACATCGAAT
Organism: Volucella inflata; assembly: GCA_928272305.1. Classification (NCBI taxonomy): domain Eukaryota; kingdom Metazoa; phylum Arthropoda; class Insecta; order Diptera; family Syrphidae; genus Volucella; species Volucella inflata. Next base: position 92,248,079 of record OV743716.1, on the reverse strand, counting down.
ACATCATACCCAAACAATGGTTTGACAAAGGTTGTGCTTCGACATCTCCCACTAGAAGCGGTGGACATTTATACCACCCTGTTTAACAATGCAATGAATAATGCGCATTATCCAGCGCAAAAGGAAAGACACCTCCAATCCGGCGAATCTCCGGTCGATCAGTCTCCTTCCAAACATTAGTAAGTTTTTCGAAAAAGTCATCAATAGAATCCTGACTAAGTGGGTTGAGGACAGATATATAGTTCCGGATAATCAATTCGGTATCAAGGCGGGGCATGGCGTTATTCATGCCGCGTCTAAACTGGTTTCTGATATCCAATGGAACAAATCCAAGAAACAGTGCACGGGTGCCTGCCTGATTGACTTGGAGAAGGTCTTCGATACCGTATGGTTAGAGGGACTCTTCTATAAGTTGAACAAACTTGACATTAGTAAACCACTGCTGTTTATTCTTTTCAATATGCTTTCAGATAGACAGTTCATCGTGAAAAATGGCGATGTGACTTTTACTGGCACATTCAAGAATAAAAACGGTTCGCAACAAGGTGCGGTTAATTCGCCAATCCTTTTCAATATTTACACAAGTGATCTGATAGGTTCACTTCACCATGCCATAGCGTACCCAGACGACTTAATCGCGTACAGATCAGGTCCAAAGATTAAGGTTATAAACATTCTTTTGCAACGTGACTTCGATAAAATTAAACAATATTGCGACGACTGGAAGTTGAATATCAACTTTCAGAAGTCGGAAACCATTCTGTTTAGAACGCCTTTGTCTGGGGCCTCTGCGGATACCAGAAAGAATTGGCGAAAGTTTCAGATCGTTGGACAACACGGGAAGCCACTTGTTTGTCGAAATGTAGTCAGATACCTTGGGATCTGGCTAGATCAATATCTGTATTTTAACAAACATATAGATGTTGCTCTGGCCAGAGCCAAAGGTGCTTTTGCCCTTACAAAGAGACTGTTTTATAGCAGGCAACTCGGTGCGAGGGTAAAGGTGATCTGCTACATGGCCCTTATTCGGCCTATGCTTACATATGGTTGTCCCGTGTGGTTCAACGTGAGAGCAAGCCCTTTGGAAAAGATTCGGGTGTTTGAGAGGGCTTGCCTTAGGGCTTGTCTTCGCTTACACCGAAAACCAGAGTCGGAGTACATAAAATTCTATCCTAATGAGGTCTTGTACAATAAGGCGAGCCTAATACGAGTGGACAATTTTATTATTAAGTTGATTCGAAAGCACATTGCAAGAGTAATGACCTCGTCGAAACACCTGATCTCTGGGGCTTACTACCCCAATTATATGTATCACGAGAGAGTTCGCTTTGACGGCTTTATTCCTCCAGAAGCGTTCCTCTACCTAGACAAAAAAAGGTCTGATCCAGGATAGATTAGCGGTGCCGTTAATCCTCCACGTCGCTCGAACAGCTGCCGACAGGCGACTTAACTACGACAGACACGTCGCTTACGGCAGTGTGGAGCGTCTCCGGTTTAGTAGGGCGGTACGGAGTCGCGACATGAGGGATGTTGCTCGGCAGCACCAACAAATAAAAAACAAACAAAAAAAAACAGAGATGGGTAACCTGTTCTAAAAAAAAAAAAGTGGTAATCCAAGCCACACCAAAAAGAAATATTGCTGATACAATAAGTTAGCTTAAGTAGGTTAAGTAGGCTTAGGATTTATTTTACGTAGTCTATAAGATTTAGTTTCTAAGTTTTATAATAATTAGAACAAAAAAGTACATTTACTAAGGTTTTTACTTAATAAAATTTATTTTCTTAGTTTTAGTCTTAAATTAATGTAACGAAAAAAAAAATACTGTACGGAACGTCGAAAGACATGTAGATTAAGAGTCATGTTTAACTTAGAGTGTCCGCATAGGGGCAGTAAGTTAGAATAAGATAATTTTAAGTTAATTAAGCTAATTTTTAAGCGTTTTTTATCATGTATTTTTTAAGCATGTAAGAGTCACTGAATTGAAGAAAATAAAAATGCATTTAAAATGAAAAAAATGAAATGGTTTGACAAAGGCTTCCATGTAAACATTCTCTCCAGATCCCCGTGGGAGGAAAATGCCTTCCTGGATGATAATTCTATCCACTTTTACACCGACGGTTCAAAGACTGTCAGTTGGGTTGGTGGTGGTGTTCTTGCCGAAAGATTTACCTTGGCCTCTCCTTCTAAACAGAGAACATCTTAGCGCCATTATGGTGTCATCACTGGACACTGCCTTATAGGTAAAGGCTTGTCATGTTTACTAACGACTTTGCAGAAGCTGCATGGACGAGGAGATAATTCCTCACCTCCTCTGTACATGTCTAGCTCTCTACCGTAGAGTAAATCTCCACCTACGGGCCTTCATCCACAATAACTTAAGAGACTTAAGCAACACGGACATTAGAAGTCTCCTACACTTTATTAAGAGCTTTAATTGGTTTCTGGAGGAGGAGAATCACAGATCCACGTGGCATCACAATGAACCAATAGGCCTAAGTGGGTTGGTTTTAATTTTTCAACAGTCACCTTAACCCAACCTAACCTACTCGTATATAGGTTGCAGATGTTACCAATTGATTGATGCTACTTCTAAAATTTTTATGAAGTGCGTTTACCTGGGTAAAAGTATTTAAGAGCTCCCTGCTGATCAAGTTAATTTTGTTTGATTGATCGTAGCTGCAGATATACTCATGTTCTTTTGGTCTTTCTTTAACTTGACTGTTTGCATTTGTTGTGAAAACACAGTATGTTGCATAATGGTCCGAAAAGTTAAATTCGGCAACTGCAGATTTTATTTAAATATATTTTGTTCGGATGAAGCAATGATCTGTTAGTGTTTCTGTATCTCTTGTACGATCGACACGCGTAACAGCTTTTATCATATTAATAATTCCTGTTGATGCTTTCATTGATAGATATTTGTTTACTGTTGAGTTGTGCATGTCCTCTGCATTAATATTGATATCGCAAATGATTATTCATTTTTGCTTTTTGTCCACTTTGTCCACATTTCAATTCAATTTCTTAATAAAGTTATTTTCGTTCAGTCTTAGAGGCCGGTACACAGCTAATATTGTGGCTTTCAATCTGTACATTAGGGTGGGTCGCTAATGTATGGGAAAAAATAAAACTTATTTGATCATATTCTAATAGTGATATTATGTTGTCTTATTTCTAGACAAATAATAATAGACTAAAAAAAAGCTCGCGCATGCTCTTCAAAGTTTCGGGAATTTCCGAAAAAACAACCTTTGGATAAACTTTATATTTTATTAAGAAACAAATATGTATATTAATATTATAAGAAGGAATATTAAGAAATGTTACATAAAATTCATGAACAATCAGCATAGTACAAACATTTGGTAATAGAAAACATTAATATAATATAAGAAAAAAAATTTAAATGATTATCATTTGACCACAAAATCTCGTTTGCTCTCAAAACGCGGCATAAGCTTTCTGGATGCAATTTTCGCTTGTATTAAACCTTCTCTTGATTTTGTATCGCATAAAGACATTGATGCTTCCGTCACTATTTTTACAGACCGTTCGACTGCTTGTGTATGACATGGAAGCTTTAAAAAAATTAAATTTTCATCGCCCTGAGACTTAACACCTTCCTTTATTTCTTGATTTGTGATGTGTTGAAGAATTGGTGGATCGAAGAAGTTTTGTTGCCAATCTATGAGGTCAATATACCTATTAGCATCAAAATTGATTAGCGGCACTTCAAACACACGAGGTAGCTTTCCTGTATGAGGTGAACTTCGTGCTTTTAGTATCCTCCTGGCACCGAGTTCCGTCATTGTTTTGTTTTCATCTGACAACATCGAAAGAAGCAAATTTTCGGGGTGAGCAAAATAGGCGTTACGTTGAATTACGGGATCTACTATTGGTTTTAACTCTACTGGCAGGTATCGAGAACTTTTAATTAATTTCCACAAATTCCTAGACCCATCCTTGCAAGTTGGATTTGCTTTTATTTCAAACCATACTGGAGCATACACTTTCACACAATATTCAGCTAATAGTTTTAATTCATTTGATGGATTATATGTAGCAATATATAATCGCAATATTCTATTTGCTATTTGCATGGGACATTTTTCCTGGGGATCTGGGGCCGTTACTTAATTCCACTATTTTTTACGTTCGTATCAAATCAAACTTGGGGATCGATGCGCGGGCTGTTTCACATAAAATAAATAAGTAATATTTTACAGGTTTATAATTGACCTAACAAGACAACATATTTTCGCTAATTACAAATCGATTTGAGAAAAAAAAAATGTTTGACCCACCCTACTGTACATATTTAATGTGATGCATTCGTAAGATTCGTAAAGTCCTTTATACGAGTATATATAAAAAAAACAATGTTTGTTTGTCCTTTATAGACTCTTAAATGGTAAGAGATTAGAGCATTGATGTCTTTGGCAACTTTGTTCAGAATTCTGTAAAAAAGGTTTTGGTACTATTTTTTTTTTCATGCAAAACTGTATAAATAGTCACAATTATATTGATCGGACACATGATTGATGAGTTAAAACCGAAAATGTTTATTTTTTGATCTGCAAAAATAGAAGTAATGTGGAAAAATTGTTGGAAATATTGACAGCTATAATTTTTGTGAAGACATTTTTCCGATTGTAGGTACGCACAAACGACGAGATATAGAGCAAAAATAATCGAAAACTTCTATTCCGTGTATTTAAAACTTGATCTAAATATCAAAAAGAATAACTCGATTCAGATTTTGTGAGTTTTTCATACAGTTTTCCCAAAATAACCCTAGACCCTTATCTCGGGGACTCAGTGCCCAAAGCGGATTTCAATTCAAATTCTAATATATGTATATCTTGCACTGGACCATGCCAAATTGACCCACACAAATATAGATAATACTATTTTGGATTATAAAAATGTATCCTTGAGAAGTTTGATTTGTTATTGTAATTATAACAAGACTACTAAGACATTGACCCGGAGACCATATCTCAGGCACTGAGTGCCCAGAGTCGAATTCGTATGATAATAATTGCTTCCAATATGATATCGGCACTGCGATGACATTAAAAGGGTATTTATGAGTGGTTTCCGGTCGCGAGTGGGATAACCCGATCATTAGGTTAGTAATTAGAATAAATAAAAAGAATCCTAGAAAAACAGCTCCGCTGATTGAAGTTGAAGATTGAGTAAACGGATTCATTTCACATCAGAAGTTCGAGTGCGAGGTAGTGAGTTAGTGCAAATAACAAATGTTTTTTTATACGGCAGCTGAAATTTTTGTTGGATACGGGTCTTGGGTAAAATCATAAGTGCTTTGTTCTGCTTTTCAATATTGAATTTTTGTATTTTTTTTAAATTGATTGGAAAACATTATTATTGAATATTGACAACAGTGATAGTCCATTCGGTGTATGAATACACCTATCGGATATACTTTTCATCTTTATTGCTTTAGAATAATACTAACTTTTGGTATTGAAAGCGGTGGCATTTCAGATTGCGATTTATACTTATAAAATATGCCTCCCAAACGAGCAGCGATTGATAGAAATACACCTCAAGCAAAAAAGAAAAAGCTAATGCGAACCTCAGAATCTGACGAACAACGTAAGCAAAGACTCGAGGCTCAACGATTACGCACAGTTAAAGCCCGTTCGTCCGAAACAAGCGAGCGACGTGAGGACGTTCTGTTTCACTTGACACCCCTTTGACATATATAACAGACAATTAGCCGCCAACGCAGCTATTCACTTTAAAGCGACAGTGGACAAATAAACATTTTGGCCACGTAAATATTCCTAACACATAAGGAATCCTACCAGAAAACATCGACTACACCATACCCAAATACCCAAAGAATGGTTTGACAAGAGCTTCCACGTAAGCATTTCATCCAGATCCTTTGTCTTGGATGACAACTCAATCCACTTCACATCGACGGTTCAAAAACTGCCAGTGGGGTTGGAAGTGGTGTTTTTGCTGCTAGGCTTAACCTTAGCCTCTCCTTCCGCCTCCCCAAAACCTGAAGCGTTTTCCAGGCGGAAATTTTGACAATTAAGGAAGCCCTATTCTGGCTGAAGAAAAATGTAATATCTACAATGGATATTCGCATCTTTTCCGATAGTCAGGCCGCTATCAAATCCCTGGATTCATGCTCTCTAAACTCAAGAACAGTCTTGGACTGCCGAATATCTCTAATGCTGATGGCGGAGCAGTTTAACATTCACCTTTGCTCGGTGCCGCGACATACAGACATTCCAGGGAATTATAGCGCCGACGAACTTGCCAAATTTGGAACCACTATACCTATCACTCCTGGAAAGGAAAACATAGGTATACATATCGCTACGTGCAAACAAGAATTAAAGCTGGATGCTAATAAAAGAACAAATCATAGATGAATGGTTGGATCGACAGGCTTACCGACCAAACAAATCTGGCCAAAGCTAGATCTGAATCGCACCATGAGTTTACTTCTTCTAAATAGAAAACATCTTAGCGCCATTACAGGTGTCATCACCGGACAATGCCTCATAGGTAAACACGCAAGAAGGCTTAGCATCTTTACTAACAATTTTTGCAGAAGCTGCATGGATGAGGAGGAAAAGGAAACAATTCCTCACCTCCTCTGAATATGTCCAACTCTCTCCCAAAGAAGAAACCTCCACCTAGGGGCCTTCTTCCACAACGACTTAAGTGACTTCAGCAACATAGACATTAAAAGTCTCTTAGGCTTTATTAAGAGCTCCAAATGATTTCTGGAGTAGGAGGATCAGAGATCCACGTGGCATGACAATGGGCCAATCGGCTTAAGTGGGTTGGTTTTTCAACAGCCACTCAAACCTAACCTAACCTGAGGTTTAGTGAACGAAAACACAGAACAAGTTAAAACGAAATGTTCAGAACATCACAAAATATCCGACAATGCTAGAATGAGATGGACAAAAATAGGATTGAACAAGCCATACACTAAATCAATAGATTTTCAGAACAAACACAATGATTCACGAAATAAAAGCCAAAACAGAAGAATAAATTAATTCAAACCTATGTATGTAGATACCCCCCAAAACATAAGGAAGAAGCCCGCAAACAAATAAAAAAATTGACGAAATGAAAAAACAAGGGATCATAAGGAAAAGCCATCAGTCTCCGACTGTCAGCCAAGCCGATACCATCGTTTCCCTTTCTAGTACATTTTTTCTTTGTTTTTCCCGTCGGAATTGTTTCCCGTTACCTAATTTGCAACTAGATTATTATCTAGCCATCTCTTTCTAAATCGTTTTAACTCTCCTTTTTACTGCACAAGAATAAAACAGAAACTATTCATAATGTCCCTCCGGGGCCACGTGACTCCGGGAAATCGGTTCGATAGGCTCGATATCGAGTCACTATCCGAACCCAAGTCAAAAAGAAAAAAAAAGCTAAGCAGTAGCGTTATTAATGACGCCTTCAACGCTCAACCAACAATTTGATGATTTGTCTAAACCATCCTAAATTTACCACCGTTAATGACCCCGTTGTCCCCAAACAGCCCGGTTTGAGCTCAACCCTGAGCAAACACCATTCAAGTTCTGGATGGCGTGGTCCCTCCAATATCACCAAATTATCACCCAACACAAAATCATACACCACATATTATCCATGCTGTGAAGCTAATACAATGGAATATCAAAGGCTATTTGAATAATTATAATGAATTATTTATCCTTATAAAAACTATCTCTCCCAAAATTGTAGCTCTCCAAGAAACACATCTAACCTCCGCAGTCAATTTCCCTATCCCAGTCAACTACCTTCTTATCCCCCAAAATCAATTCCAAGACCCCCATGGTGGAATTGCCTTCCCTATTCACTCCAAATGACCAAATCAGCCTTTGTAGTGACTTCGAAGCCCTTGGTATTTCAATTATATCAAAATTAAAATTCACTATTATAAATGCCTACATCTCCCCTTCACATTCATTCAACCACCAAAATCTGAAAAATGTTCTCGATTCTTAACATCTACCAACTCTAGTAGTCGGCGATTGCAATGGCTGGAACTCAAGCTGGGGCTCGCCCAAAAACAACACCCATGGCAACACTATATCTAAATATATTACAAAATCTGATTACCAATTATTAAACGATGGATCTCCCACCCACTTCAGCACCTATTCTACCCTCACCAACGTTGACCTTTCCTTCTGCTCTCCGAGTCTAACCGCCTACACCAAATGGTCTGTCTTTGATGATCTCTGAGGTAGTGATCACTTTCCCATTATTATCTCCATGTTCCATTCAATTTCATCCTCACTCAAAATTAAACCAAAATTCAAAACAGATGATCATACCATCTCATACCATTTATTATCTCATCAGCAACAATATCAATAAAGAAGCAGCTAACATCCACAAAATTATGCTTCAAAGCGCCAATAGATCGATTCCCCAAACCTCAATTTCGACTTGTAAACAAAGAATCCCTTGGTGGAATAAGGAATTAGAACAGCTAAAAAAGGAAAAAAAAACAAACTTCTCTTAAACGTAATATCTCGAGTGATAAAGTTATTAAGTACAAAAGAGCCAACGCCCAATACAAAAGAAAAATTAAAATTTCGAAATCTATACATAACCTCACTTCCGAAATTAACTCTAACACTTCTATTTCTAAAATCTGGTCTACTATCAGAAGATTTTGTGGCATCACAACTTCTTCTCCGATTCATTGTATTACCCCCTCAAATTCTTCTAATATTAATATAACTTACCCTCAAACCATAGCCAACAACTTTGCAGAATTCTGGAATCGCATGACTCTAACTTCTCCAACCTGTTTTGCCAAAATAAATCCCTTTCTTCCCCATTTTTCAACTATTCCCCTTCAATAAATGCAAAAATGATTGACGACGACATCAGCCTCTTGTAGCTTGAGATCGCATTAAACAAATTAAAAGGCAAGACCCCAGCAAATGATAGAATTTGATATTCCATGAAAATTTCTCTCCTTCCATGAAATTCAGAATTCTTAAATTTTACAATTCAATTTTACAAAATAGTATCCCCCAATTATACAAAAATAGCACAAGCTTACCTATCCTTAAACCAAAGACCAACAAATCTATTCTGGAATCCCATAGAACCATTTCTCTAAGCCCTTTCTGTGCCAAAGGCCTTGAAAAGATAATCGTTAATAGACTCTGGTGGTTTGTCTCTCACAACAAACTACATAGCAGTCAACAAATGGGCTTCAAGAACGGCAAATCAGTAACAGACTCTCTCCTATATCTAGACCACCACATTACTGACTCTCTCTCCAACAAATAACACCTTTCAATTATCTCCCTAGTCTTCACAAAAGCTTTCGACATAGTCGGTATTCACTCAATCATCCATCAATCAAGACATGGAAAGTAGGCCCAAATATCATCAGATATATATTCAACTCCATGAGCAATAGAACAATTTCGGTTCGCGTTGGATGTGCCTTTTCCTCCTTTTTACCCCTCTTCAACGGTATCACCCAGGGCTCTCCCTTATCCGTCCCTCTCCTCTCCTTATAGCCTTCAACAAACTCTCCAGTACCCTATCCCTCCATAAAGAAATTAAGTTCTTTGACTACGCTGATGACTTCACCATCATCAAGAAACTAAATAAAAAATCTAATTCATCCATAATAGACCTTAACTCAGTTTTCAAAGATATATTATCCTGGTGCGACTATTCTGTCATCTTCATTCTAATCATCTTCATATTTGCAGAAAACATAAATGCACATGTAAAATGTTATCGAACATCATAAATTTAGAAATCGATGATGGATTGAAAATTGTAGGCATCGTCTTCCAAAAAAATTACAGGTGGAACCCGCTCATATTAATTATATCCTTCCCACTTTGGGTAAAAACTTAATGTAATCAAATCCCTCTCTTTTAAAAAATTTAACTGCAATCCATTCTCCCTAACCACTCTCATACAAACCACACTAATCAGCAAAATTGAATACGGCCTTTTCCTTTACGGATACTCTTCTAAAGCGAACCTTAACAAAATTAAAACAATCTATAATGCAGCAATAAGAAAAGCACTTAACGCATATCGAACAACCCCCATCAACCATCTCCTGTTCGAAGCAAATATGCAATCAATTGAAGATCTTAGACATCAATCAACATTAAAACTGTAAAAATATATTCTTTTCTGCAATAATTCCCCACTTGCCGACCTAATGAAAAAGAAAAAAATTAACAAAATTAGATCCTGTTTAGAACGCTCCATAGACCTCTGCAATGAGATCCATATCCCTAATCAGCCCGTTCGTTTCTACCCCTATACTCTCCCTCCATAGCTCTTTCAATCCTCTTCCATCCTTTCCTCATTAAGATTTTATAGAAAGGCCCATACGCCCTCTGATGTATTCAGAACTCATTTCGCTAGGCTCAAAAGCAAATTAAGCAAGCACTGCTTCATTTACACAGATGGCTTCAGAATAGCCGACAACTTAGGCTTCAGTGTCACTACCGAAAAAGAGACCATTTGCTCCTTCTTACTACCCCCATATTCCTCAACTTTTTCATCCGAAATAATTGCTATCCTTTATGTTTACAATACATAAAAAAAATCTAATAAAAATTTTGCCATCTGCACTGATTCTCTGTCGTCCATTGATGCAATCCTCAACCCCAGTAACCAAACCTATTATCCTTCCTTAATCTGCTACCTGCTCAATCTCCAATTCCCTTATACTAAATTAATATGGGTGCCAGGTTATGTCCAAATCGCAGGAAATGAATTCGCCGACAAAGCCGCCAAAGAGGCACTCAAAACCCCATCAATTTTCTCCCCTAACTTCAACACCATTGACATAAACTACTTTAGTTTTTTTTTTTTTAGTTTCTTTCAATCTCCTCTGGGGGAAAACTTCGGATTGGTACAAACAGAAACAAACTATCCATCAAAGACTATGCCAGACATTTAGAATCTTCCAAATTTTCACGCCAAGATATTACTAAAATCACTAGACTCAGACTCGGTCACACCAGGCTTTCCCATGAACACTACATTAATAAAAATAAGTCATCCATTTGTACATACTGTAATCAATCACCCATTAGCATCCGCCATATACTTTTCGAATGTCCACCGTTCCAAAACCATAAACTTCCCTCCACAATAAATGAATTCCTTTCCAATCCTAATCATAATAGATTTTTTGAAAACGACAAAACTATACAATTTTATCTAATTACGATGTTAATTTATATGTACATAGCATAAGGCCTCTTAATGCTCTGGCTACTAAGTTACTCTGTAATTTTAATTATTCTGTAGCTATTCAATAAATTAATAAATATAATAAGTAAGGAAAAGCCATAGTCGATACAGTTCACCTATTAAAGTTCTTCCACAAAAGAAAGACATCACAGGAGAACAAAAGTATAAAAGAATTGTAGTGAACTATAGAAGATTGAATCAGGTAACAATAGATGATAAGTACCCCCCTTCCAAACATAGATAGCAATTTGGACAAATTAGGCTAAGCTCAATATTTCAGCACCCTAGATTTAGCTAAGGGCTACCATCAAATCCTGTTACCAGATCCATGATATTCAAAAAACTGCCTTCGTTACACCACCAGGTTTATATGAATACGTCAGGATGCCGTTCAGATTATGAATTATGAATGAATGAATATTATGAATAATATTCGCTGTGAATATATAAACAAAATTTTGTGTTGTCTATTTCTATGACAGTCTAGGCAGTCAACAAGTCTAGAAGAAAACATAGTCATTGAAAAAATTTTTTATGAAAAAAGAGCATAATTTAAAAATCCAAACTGACTCTTGTATATTGAAAGGTATACTCACTTTTCTTTAAATTGTATAGTTACCCAATTTATTCAAAAAATTATTGTAGTTCACGTGTACACGAAATAAGAAAAAACGACCGCGGGGCGCGCTCCAAAAAAAGACAGTTCGCTGACAGGTGTCAAAAGTCAGAAGAGAAGTTGAAACCGTGCTTCCAACAGTCAAGGCTTATTGGTGTTACTAGACTGACTAAATATATAACACCCTTCCCTCCTCAGATGAGTTGTCATAAAAAAGGCAAGGGTGGTTTCACTACTCTGCCATATCTTGTTTTTGGTTGGGTATTGTTGCTTGGTCTCGGTATTAGTTTTGAATGCGACTCTGATGTGATGGCTGCTTCTGAGGTTAAGGTGACTGGTGATGTTTGGGTATCTGTTGTTGTGCTATTAGGTGATGTATCGGGGTTGTTCGGTGATAGTTAAGCATGACTGATACCATAGGAGTTATTATTGGAATCCTCTAAAATGACAGTGGGAATATCGCAATCTGACGATTTTTTCGTCGACCAAGTCTTCAACTCTGTTATTGGAATGTCCAGTGACTCACTTCTCGAATCGTGTACAGTATCGTTTGCAGCTTGGTGTTGAATTTGATCCACGTATCGCCTTGCAATCTGGTACTCAGTAGTTTTGACGGTGCAGGACACTGGGCCGGTTATTTCTGAAATCCGCCCCTTAATCCATTTTGGTCCATGAGAGTAGTTTCGTATAAATACGGCGTCTCTAATGTTAAAGCTTCGAATTTGTTTGGGTGTATCTCTTACTAAAGTTTCGGAAGTTTGCAAATATTATTTGGATGCAAAACATCTAAAGCTGTTCTTAACTTTCGACCCATTAAAAGATCAGCCGGGGTTTCTCTAGTTGAAGTATTAGGTGTTGTATGTTGTTTAAAACGAAATCTCTGCAATTTGAGTTGCATATCTCCATCGGCTAAGGTGGACAAGGAGGCCTTGGTATATCCCACCATCCTCTCGGCCTGGCCATTGCTGGATGGATGTTATGGTGCCGTCGTGTGAAACGATATTCCGTTGCTTCTATAAAAACTTCGAAGTACTTCTGACACAAATGCCGTTCCATTGTCTGAGCTGACTTTTCTGTGTAAACCATGAACCGCAAATATTTCTCGCAGTTTCTTAACAACCTCTGCAGTCGATTGACTTGCGATTATTTTAACTTCAAGCCATTAAGTCAACAACAATCAGAAATAAATTGCCCGTGTATGGGCCAACGAAATCCAGATGAAGGGATTCGAACGATTTATCTGGCACTGATCACATGCTTTAACTGTATTCTCAGTTTGTTGATTCGTTATGGGCCACCAAACGCAGTTGCGTGATAATGCCTTCACCAGTGACATTCCCATGTGATTTGCATGCAGAATGCACAAAATTTGAATTTGAAAAACTGGCGGTATCACGACTGGACTAGGTTGCCCCTATAAAATACATCCCTTATGTGTTGACGGTTTTGTTTTCCTCTGAAAAATAGGTTGAAACTGGTGTTAACTTTGTGATGGCCAACCGTGTAGAATTCGATGCAACACTTTTAAATTATTGGCATCTTTAGCTGTTTCATGTGCAATGTCCACCATGCATCCATACTGCTCTTTAATGGTAACCTTCTTAAACAATCTGCGTTTGCATTTAGTTTTCCAGCTCTATGCTCCAACTCATAATCGTAGGCCGCGATTAATAAGCTAGCTCCATCTCAACATACGTGGAAAAATTATCCCTGGAATAGGTTTATTCTTATTGATAATTGCTAACAAAGGCTTGTGATCAGTAACAATCAGAATGGATCGACCCGCATTGGTTTCATCGTACTGGGTAAGTATCCTGTCGGACTTTAATATGGTTTTTAATTCATTAAATACGGTAGTATGTTCTTTCGTCCAGGACCATTTTACGTTCTTATGTAGCAGTCGGTGTCATTTTTCTGCTATAGATGCCTTATTTGGTAGGAAAAAATTTAGCATCCCAACCTCTGAAACGTGACATTTGCCTGAGCCAATCTATCTAGTACTCTTTCTAAATTTTTGATATGTGATACTTCGTCTTCGTCCGAAACAATAATGTCATCAAGAAACACCTTTACTCCCGAGATACCACAAAACAAATTGTCCATAAATCTTTTAAAAGTTCCTGGGGCTGCAGAAATACCAAACGGAAGTCTTTTTACTTTATATAGACCCGTATCAGTGTTTAAAGTTAAAAGTTCTGCTGCAGCCTCGTCTAGAATTAATTGTTGGTAGGTCTGCTGCAAATTCAATTTTGTAAGTGGTAAAGAATACACGTTTGGTTTTGTGACAACATTGACTGTACTCCTGTAATCCCTACAAATTATCGATTTCACTTCCATAAGTTTTCTCAACGCAAAAGGCAATTGACGGTGTTTTTAAAATATTGGTGTAACCCCAGGTAGTACGGTGGTCCCACATGGGCACCTAGTTCATCTTTAAAAACCCGCGTATTTTCCTTTCAACCAGTCCCAATTGCCCTTCGCTTCACTCCCTCGATCGATATCCCCAATGGTTCAAACCAGTACCGTCCCAACAAACTCCGGCCGCCACCTGCAACAAACAACAACTGAAAGATTATGCTCAACACCTTTATAATTTACATTCACCCGTGTAGATCCTAGACCATGTTTGCAATGTGAGTGTTGATGTCTCCAAGTTTTGGTCATTCTTCTTGATTCGCTTCCACGTCGCATCTGCTAAGTGATAGCAGATGCTCCTGAACCCAAACTCTTCTATTATTATTATTATTATTATCATTTTTTTTTTTGTACTTTAATGGGGTTTTTTCCTCAATAATATAGTGATTTTTTGTAATGTAAATTGACTTTAATTGGTCAAATTATAATTTAGTAGTGAGATATTAAGAATGACAAATCTCTAGATAATATCTTCTTGTAAATTGCGCAATACTCGTAACACATTGTAAATTATTAAGAAATAAATATATCTATATATCTATATACTCCTAATAATGGTTATTTTACTACCAACAGTACACGGAACACTACAAATAACACCAATGTATGATCAGTCAGGATATTTTATGATCAAGGTTGAAACAATTCAAATCATTAACCAAACAAATATCATTCTACATCTTACTAACCTAGAAGAAATTCTAAAAACAATCATTTGTCTTAGAACTAACCTAACAAAGAGAAAACAAAGAAGTAGTTCATCAGAGGCATTAATAATTATCATTGACAAAATTAATTCAGTAATGCCTAGAAAAGCAGAAAGACAAAAACGAGGGTTGTTGAATATAGTAGGAAATGCTGAAAAATGGCTTTTCGGAATTATAGATGATAGTGACATGCAAAATATTTTCCGTAAACTAGAAATTCTGGAACAATTAAAACCAAAAACGATAAAATTAAAACAAACCAACATTTTAACGAAACAATACATTCCTTGAAAACCATCATAATGAACGACAGACACAAACACAAACGCAAGAAAAAAATAAAAAATTAGAAAGGAAAACTTCGATCTTATATGACGTCTATTGAAATATTTCATCACCGTAGATGTAGAAAAAATGTACGACCAAATAAAAATGGAGGAAGGCGATCAAGCATACCAATATATTCTGCGGAGAGAAAACGAGCGAGCAAAGTATATCAACCGAAAACGGCAAAACAATAAACCAACCACTTCACAAAGAGGATTCCTACATGGATGACTACCTATACATATAGCTTTCAAAACAAATGGAAGAGTTTGAATTCCTGTTGAGAGAATAGTTTATAATAGTGATAAAATACTAAATAGCGCTGGAACTAACATCATTCCGATTCAAGAAGATGAAACTGTAAAGACGGTAGGACTTCTGAGAACCACAGATCGATCAGATTAAATTCAATGTTACGATTTCAATCTAAAAGAAAGTTACTAAGAGAATAATCTTATCTGAACTAGGTGCCGTGATATAACGCCAAGCGACATACGGCACAATTTTATCTTATCTTAATCAAGTAAACAAAATCTTTGGGCCCAGTGGTTATTTCACTCCATGGGTGGCGTCCAACATTTAATGGGAGACTAATTATTAGTGTAAATTGACTTGTTGTTGTATTTTAAACAACCATTCATCTCACATGATTTTGGTTGCCGAAAAAGAAGAACGTCTTTCGCTCGCGGTTAGGATGGAACGCCGAACACCCCAATTGGGAAGTCAATACACACGCTACCACTTAAATCAAGGCTACCAACGTTACCTCGGAACTAAACAAAATTGTCGATCCATCAGGTTGGTTAACAACAAAAACTATAAAAACGTATCATCGAGAGGAACTAGTTGTTATGGCAATAACTTCAAATGGTAAAGAATGACTATTAAGTGGTATAAGAAAAAGGTATTCTTCGTATAGTAAATATGAACGCTTTGATCAAATAAAACAAACAAATGATGACAGTCCTGATCCTCGCTTTTCTTAATTCTACTGATGACTAGAGATCTAACGCAATGTGGTACTGTGTTTGAATTGTTATATGTCTGGATTCAGTTGGAAACATAGATCTTGATAACTTCCAAATGGAATCGGATAGTGTATTTCAAGTTAGATCCATATTTCAAACAAATAGAAAGAATAAAGAAATAAATAAGCCCTCTTGGAAGTCAATGCTACTGACTGACTACGATGAACCATGCAGCATGTTAACAGCAACATTATTAGCCCGTTTCAATAATCTTAAGATAAACAATGAATTGTTCAAAAATGGAAACACGAGAAATAAAAAGCCCCTTGAAACTGATTGGGTTCATTATCCACACATCTTGTTCGGACTGATGGATTTTGATGACAGGAAAGAAATGGAAGACGATATGACAAGTATAAGCTAAAGAAGGAAATATCGTTTATAAAGGAGTGTTGTAGCGAATGAAAGGACTTTTACAAATTTATGGCAGGGTCCGGATTAATATTAGAAAATCGATTAGTCATAAACGTCCAGAGACCTCTAATTTACGGAGAGAATTCAGTGCTATACAAGGTATTTCTATAACCTATTGTGGATTCCCAACAGATTTTACAACATAAAAAAAACCAACGACCAACACTGGAGCACACGAAGGCTAATGTCAACAAGTGTCAACATACTTCCAAAGCATCGGCTCTCTCTGACATATGTGTAAAAATGCAAATGAAGTCAGCAGTTACCCCAAGTTCATAAAATTGATCATGGCTGTAGTCGTACAAAGTATGCATTTGCTTTTTACGGCCGTTGCTTCGTACACACATGGATAATAGGGACCATTTAAGACATAACACACACATTCCCTAAAGTTAAAAATGTTAATGAATTAACGTATTTTAAGAAATTCAGTCCAGTTCAAGTGGTCACTGCAATGTAAAATCATGATTCCATGTTAATTTTACAGTAGCAACTAAAAGCGAGGTTTCATGGGAACTAAGGTGGAAAACGTACTGTCCCTAATCAGTTAGCAATCATCAAAGTAACACAATACAGAACAACTTATAACTTAAAATCGATGGATACAGTTTTTTGAAGTACTTTTTTTTTACTACACTTGAGCCATGACAACATTACTTGGGCAAATTATTTCTAAGTTCAACTCAACAAAGAACACCTATCGAGGGGTATGGAAACATTATCCAACCAGCCATAAAAACGGATTATTTAATATACAGTTTTGGCCTCAACGAATATCTTGATGAATCAAGCTTATCTCAACCAATGTGAGATAAGCAACAAAAGATAGTATAGATGTACTGGGACACGGCTATGCAAGTCCGCAATAGAAAACTCTAAGAGGTGTCAACTCTAAAAAATATATCAAATGCAAACTTTCAATTCAAGAACTTATGGATAAGTTTATCCACCAGCAATGGATAGTTATTTAACGTGCCAGAGCAGTCTTTATCCAACTAGACTGGTGGTTGACGCAACGAACTACAATAGCAATGCTAGTGAAAAGCATATTTTAATTTTAACAAGAATGCAGAGCCAAACATAACGGAGTAGCAATATCAGCACCGTACCAAACCGCACAATTCACTTTTATCGCCAGCATAAAGCCAACACGCATGAGTAATGTACTTGATGTACAAGTGAAGACATTCGATTAAGCTCATTGAAACACCAGCGATCTAAAAATTCTAGAGGAACAAGCCAAGATGTTAAATCTGAGAATATCGAGCTGAAGAGACAAGTTTTTACCACAGCAGCGGGCATGCTTCTTTAATCTTAATTCTAATAATAATCAGTACAACGGTATACATTAAATGAAGATATAAAACGAAGACAGTAAGAGAAATACACGTCTCCTGACTTACTAATAGTACAAACATGAACACAATAAAGTTATTTTTTTAACGAGCCAACTCATTAAATTAAATTTACGATCGCACTTATATCTTATCAAAATGATAGATGTGAGCGTTCGTTTTAAATAAAAAAAATAATAAAATTTATGACCTCATGCACCCTAGGACCAAGGAGTATTAAGCTTATTTATAATTAGAGATAAGCAATAATCTAGAATGTAAATTAGGTAAAAGAAAAAGAGTCTTAATCTTCTCAGATCATTAAGTAGTAACTGGAGGCTTTCTTTGGTTCTTATTTCTTTATTTCGGTGCTAAGTAATTTATCATCGAGTTATGGTTTCACGCTCTTTGGATTCTGATATTACGGATAAGTGCTTGGCCATTGAAGGGCATAAAGGTCTCTTCCATATGAGAAGCGGCCATTTGTTATTATTTTTGCTGCTGATTAGTGAGGCGAAGGCTTAAGGTCTTTAAAAAGAAAAACTTTTAATGCATTGCGAATAATTCAATTTATTTTTGCTATTAGGCGCTCTAAAAACGTGCCTACTTCACGGTTTTTGAAGTTTTTAATTGTCTCTCTGAGCAGGTAAAACAGGTTATTCAGACGTGTTTTATGCTGTGGATCACGACTTTGGTGCCATTACGGGCTTTTCGGTTTTTTCGTACATTTTCCTTTCTTTCCTTTAGATAGAACGTAGTTTGTTAGTTTCATCCTTTGGTAGGGTATTTCATGACATGCGGTATATTAAACGATTTCAACGAAGTCATCAAATCTGACTTTTGGTCCACAGGGTGTCTTAAGTGATACGTTGTATTTTTTCTTCAATTTCTTTCTTAAAGTCCTTCCCAATTAGTATACAGTGTGGGGACAGTAATATTCCGGCCTGGTTTTAGAAAACATAATTAAAACACGATATCTGTTTATTTTTCGGTATTCTTATTCGAAATATTCTCCTCCTGATTCAAAACACTTTTTACAGCGATTCACAAGTGATTCAAATGCCTGATCCAGCTCATTTTGCAGAACTGTCTCCAGTGCAAGAGTCGGAGCTGCTAAATGTTCGAAATGTCGTCAAAAAAGCATCCTTTCAACTTCAATTTTGGAACAAACAAAAGTAGCATGATCCCAAATCAGGTGGATACGGCGATTGATTTAACACACACTCTTGATTTCGAGTCAAAAATTGACGAACAATGAGCACTGTGTGACCCGGTGCATTATTGTGTAACAGAGGCCAAATCCTCGTGAAAAATGATTCGAATGGTCTCTTGTTGATGATTAAGGTCTCTTCCATCATTCTCAGCGAAGCATTGTGGTCTCCCCGGCAACTAAATCACCTACTTTTTGGCCCATTTCGGGCGGATAAACTGAAATTAACCTTCGTGTGTGCTTGTCATCCTCTAGCGTTTCTCTGCCACTCGAAAACACTTTTTGGAATGTTTCTGATACTTTTTCACCATATTTCATGTTGAAATTTCAACAGCAAATGAAAAGGTGTTCTGGAAAAATAATTTTTATAATTGCTAAATGTCAACCAAATGTCATAAAATGTTGACAGATTGTAAAGAAAGATTCAAGCTTTAAAACGCATGTTCGGGAAAAAGATGGCGCTCTTGGTTGCGCATTGTTCCTATGGCTCGTATCCTGGATATTATTTGCCCGATTGTGATTTTCTGTTAGTCTTGCTGGTTCTTATTTTTTAATTAGAGTTTCACTCATTGTAAAATTACTGGAGAATGATAAGGGGAAAGGTAAAAGCTTTGATCAACTTTTGTGGAATTGCTTAATATTCCTTTTGAAACGAATCAATTGGTAAAATCGGGTATTTTTGAGGTATCAGTCGGCCAGTATGCCGACTTCGAATGGAAGTCACAATTGTGCTTCATACCAGCTCCATAGAGCATTCTACCTTCTACGAGATGGATCTTGAGCCCCAGAAGGTGCATTTTGCATCAAAATCACCGCCAAAAATAAAACCAAGTACAAGTGATTTTAATATGTTTTTGAAGACGGTCTTTTCGATTGAGGATCTTTTTCTTACATGTACCATAACTATTTGCAGAGATTTGAGCTCAACTTTAAGATCTTTAATGCGTTCGATAGACTCTTTAATACAGTTTTATGCATACGACCCCTTTTCATATAGATTTCAGAGGTCCGGTTAACATCAATACACATCACTCGTATGCATATTTCTAATTCGAAAAGTTTTGTAAAAGACCATTAGCATTCCAAGTAAGTATTTTGGGGTCGAGTCTCATATTCAGTTTTCGCGTTAGCTCTTTTTTTCGTGACAGTTATTTTAAATCTTAGCTAACTTCATGGAACAGGGTTTATTTATTTTGCTTCGCTCCTTAAGTTTCTCAACTACAATAGAGAAAAAAAGTTAGAAGCAGAATCCAGCGAGCTTTCAATTCTGTTATTATGTAATTTTGCTGTTTAAGTAAAGGAGGTTAGTACCAATAGTACGAGTAGATTCATTAAAAATGGAATTTTTTAGGTACATTTTTCTCCAAATGCATATAGAAGATATAGCATTTGTTTTTAATTTTCATATTCTAAAATCGCTTATATGACAAATATAGAATCTAGAAATCTATTTTTTGTAACATATTAAGGCGCGTTTTTTTGGTATTCTACATTGAATTTAAAAAAATGCATATGTGAAGTTCGAAAACAACTACTAAGACTATATAGAATTACTTATTCTGGATAGCTTATGTATTAATCCTGATAGAAAATTATTTCCAAATCATTTTATTCGGATAGGGCGCCTTGAGTTATACTACATCCGTGATGCAAAAAAATAGTTGCAAAGAAGAGATGAATTCAAGCCAGAAAAACTGAGAACACATGAATTTACAGCACTAATACAAGGTGGCGCAAAATTAATTCTTCAATTTTGTTTTTGAATTACTTTTTTCCTAAATAAACAATGGCGATGGCGCGATAGTTAGCTCATTGGACTATCATACAGAGAGTCTGGGTTCGATTCCTGGCTGGGTCACCAACAATTTTTAAAATCGCCATTACCCTTTCGGCGGGCAATGGCAAACTCCCGAAAGTAAAATTGCCTACGAAGAAGCTTCTAAGGAGTGCCATTCGGACTCGGCGATTAACCGTAGCGGGGCACATGTTAATAAAATGACAACATAAGCAAAACAAATGAGTGCCAAGAAGCTAGGCCACGGCCCATACCGGGCTGCCAGCGATAGTTTTTTTTTTTTTTTTTTTAATAAACAAAAATGATTTTGAGCGATGGAAATCTTTATTTGGGCCTTTGGAATTTTTTCTGTAAAGTGGAAAAGATGATATCCGCCAAGTGGCTGCAACCAATGTCGCATTTTCCATGACTTTCCGCAAGATTTACGGTAGTTTCAAGCACAAAACAACCGTTAAAATTGATAACCCGAATCATTTCTTGCTTTCCTTTCTCCTCCTTCTATCTTTCCGCCTGCACCCTGCCAACAGTAAAAGGGTATCATAACCCCCTTAGACGCGCGTAAGTTATATAAAAAAAAACTGTTCGCATTCCTATCGAATGTTCTCCTTAACGGCTGCGATTGTCTGAGGCTTGTTGGCATAAGCCCGCGACTTCAATTAGGCCTTGTAGCGTTCGCCAGTAACAGTGACCGTATTGCTGATGGCGCCTTAAAAAAAGCGGCCCAATCACACCTCCCGCGTAGACGCCGCCCCACACAATGGCTTTATGTGGATGTAATGGCTCTTCGTGCGTCACTCACGGATATTCAGTGCCTCGTAACCGCTTAAGTGGAAATGCGCCTCGTCGCTCATGATGATTTTCGACATAAAATCGTGCTCTTCGGTGTTGTGATTGAGGATGGCTTGACAGCGACGTATAGTGCTCCATTGCTTGTCTGTCTGTGTACTGCAGCTGCCTAGTTCACAAATGTCAAATATGATCTACGTACGATGACATTTTCAAAAATCATAACATCTTCCGACAGGATGATTAATTTTGCGCCACCTTGTACGCTTGATCATTCGTTTTTGTTTCTTAAATAAACAATAGGAAATTATGAGCAAAGGAGTCTGTTTTGAGGTCGTTGAAATTTTTACAAATCAACAAAAAAAAAACCCTGTGGAATGTTTTCACACATAGTGCTGTCAAATTTTGAAGTTGAAATGATATAGACCTGAAAGCATTTTTTTATTAAAATCTTCGGTATATTCGGCAGATACCAGTCAATGCTCCAATCTAAATAAAATGGCGGTAGAAGCACTGCAGTTGATCAACAAAAAAAACTTTCTACATCACTTTGCGACTACATGGCATCAGAGCTGCAAAATTTAACACCGGAACAGGGTGCATATGCAAGGTCACAACTGAGACGCGCATTTAAAAAAATCACGGATCAAGTAGCTACAAAGGTAGCATTAATTTTCATATTCATGACTTCATTCATTTCTGATCATTATTATAGTCTTCGTCTCTGGTTGAGCTCCCGGAACATATAGATCTACGACTCTTACGACTCGAAACAAATTTTGCTTATTCCCAATCATAAGGTAGTTGTCGAGCACGCAAGAGTAAATTTCTTTGCCTTTTCGGCGTCGTTTACGCAGCACTCGAAAACGTGCCGACATAATACCGAAAACATTTTTGATAATACGACGAGGCCGGCTTAATCGAAAATTTAAAACTCGCTGCACCGTTGACAGACCGCGTTGGCTGTATGGTTTTAGTATTTTCGGCCGTAAAGCGTATGCATGGTCTGCGACGTGAACGTACGGAATTGGCATTTCTCTACCGAGTAGTGCCTTTATTGGTGGCAAACATAGCTGATCACTATCCAGCGCTTTTCAAAATGTGCAAAGAAAACAAATTAACCTGACGATATTCGTCAAGGAGCACTTTGCAGATCGCATCCAGAACATCTGGAATGATGGGCGAAATTGTTGACGTAGGCAGCTTGCGACTAGCAAGTTGAATTTTTTGTTCCATTTTTATATTTGTATTTCAATTAATTTTTGCACTTCCAAATTTACGAGTACTACACGACGGGAACAAAAATGATGGTTTGTCTGACAATGCCTTCTGAGATTGACCAATTTTTAGCAAACCTACATCTACAAACCGTGGAAACTTACAATTTTCAATGAAACAAATTGTGAGGTTAACTACCTGAAAATAAAATTGTCAGACTTTGGTACAAAATCTGCCAAATGTGAAGCAGACGAGTAAGCACTGTAAGATAGTTAATTATTGTCAGAGCGTTGATAGACCTGACAATATTGTCTGCACTTAACTGACTAACGATGACTCTAACTCTCCAAATTTATAAACATTTCTAGAACGCGTGAAGACATGACGGTTGGAGAGAACTATTCAGAATATAGTGCAAAATACAATATTATAATAATCTTAGAAAAGAAAATGTCTTCTTCGTCTTCTAAACTGAGCTCCTTAAACGTTGTCTAAGGCTTAATGGCTTATCTTCACGTTTTGTTTATTTTTTTGTGAAGGAAACGCGGGTGTTCTTTTTTCAGCTGTTCTTAATTTCCCGGGCTTAAGCTTTTTCCTACTTGCTACTCACTTTGTGACTTTATTGTTATTATTTTTTTTTTGTAACTCCCTAGCTACCTCGCATCCTTGTTAATCAGCTGAATTGTTGTAATTCGCACTCTCGGTAATGATTTTATTTATTTATTATTTATTTTATTTTTATATGTCCAAATGTGACATATTTTTGGAGCATATTATGGTATTCTAACCGAAGGTCCTGATTTTTTCTAACGACTTTTCCAAGCGATCAAGTTGCCTTGGGGTTTTAAATGGAAGACGAACTACGTATCGACCATTGGTATTTTGGGTAGTTGTATCGGAGTAAAGTTTTTCGCAATAGATATCTTCGCTTGATTGCGAAGCTTTCTTAAATATGTCCTCAATTTCCCAAAATTTGGCTATTTTTTGATCTACAGAAGTTTCACAAAAATGAGATAGAAACCCAATTGAAAATTTGTGGAAAATCATCAAAAGAAAGATCGGGTGCATTTGAAAATTCACCGAAAACCGTAGCCGAACTTTGGCAAAGGGAATGGCAGAATATTGAACACGAAATCATAGAAAAATTGGTGGAGAGTATGCCTAAACGAATTAAGAACTTATAAAAACAAAAAGATTTTTTTCTGGTTTTTATAAGGGAATTTTGAGAAAAATATTTAAGTTGAATTTAAGTTGAATTTCAAATTGCTATTGGCTTACTCATTTTGATAACATAACCATGGAGATGCAAAACATCCGTTTTGCTTCCCACTGTATCGTCAAACTTTCATAAAAGTGCGGATCTTCAAGTTCGAATTCTATAAATGATGAAACTTCTTGTACTTGTATCACACATGATGGCAAATTACCTGTGACGCATTTAAGAACTATTGCATTGGCAACAATTGTGAAAGTTGGAATATATTTGGAACCTATACAAATATAGAGCACAGTTTTGATGCAGCTTCGTTAACCATTGTGTTCATGCCAGATATTTGGGCTTGTATTGGCTTAACAGCCAGATATTTGGGCCTGTATTGGCTTGAGAGGCCAATCTTGTCTGCGCCTTCTTGGATACGAAGGTGAGCTCTGAGCCTGTATCTAAGAGAGCTCGTTGATAAATGAATTTTGAATTTTCAGTGGACTGCATAGTTCGAGAATGGTGAACGGCTTGTGATGGTCAAAGAACATCGTGAAAGGTGTTAATAGGGAACATATGCAAGAGTGAATGGTGCTTTTGATTGCACTGCATACATGTGTACTAACCTTTACTTTTTTTTTTAAATGCGAAGAGGAGTGGGTATTTATGCAATACCCTAACGAATTGACCTTAGAAAAAACGTTTGACACTGCCGGAAAGAATGAGAATCCCTGTAAAGTTTTCAAATAAACTTATTAAGTTTTAAATGGAAAGCTTTATGTACTTCTTTATGGGAATGAAGATTTTGATTTTTAGATTGGCCTTTTGAGTTGAATGTGGATTAGATGTCGTACACTATTTCGAGCATACGATAACGACTAGATAAAAACAAATTCATTTCACTCCATGTCGGAATATCTCATGGTTTCGGAATGGATTGTGCCCATAACGCCAGCGTGTTATCTGGTAATCGATTTAAGCATAAATAGACAATGATAGGATCCCAAGTTGTAGTAGTTCTTGGCTTCTAGAATTGGATAGCAATCATTGCTCTCCTCAATATTCTTATCAGGCCCTATCGTAATTGAGGTTGATTAATGTCTGAATTTCCTTTTACGTTATGTAGCAATGTATTCTGGAGAGCACGTTGAATCTTATTATGACTTGTATGCACGATGTTTAAAGGACAAATTTATACAATATACATATATAACCTACTTCCGGTTATGGCGAAAGGATAATTAAATTATTTTTGAGCGTAAGAGAAATCGCTCTTAAGTCCGCTCCAATTGGCTTTCTCGTATTGCCATACTGTTCTTTTAGGAATTTTTTCTCTAACTGTGTGGTCTATATAAGAGAATTTAGCTGATATGACACAATGGTCCGACGAGCTTAGTGGTGAGAGCACATCAACAGTGTACTTTTCAGGGTGAGAGGTTAGAAACAAGTCCAGGGTGTTGGCAGTATGACTATCAACGTCTGGGATTCGCGTGGTCTCATTTATAAGCTGGGTCAAATTGTTTTCCGCAGCGATGATCTCAACACACTGTCTTTCGGCTGTTGTCTGTCCAGAATGTCGAAGCTACCCAGAATTGTGTGTATTGAAATCGCCTGTAATAACGATTTCAGTATGAGGATACAGGGATATAATTCTTTGTATGGCGTCGGATAGCGCATCAAACTCGTTAAAGGTTGAATTGCTGTCCAGTTCGGGGCTTATGTAAATAAAATAGAAGTGGATAACTTGCTTACGGAGATGGAATTTCAACCACATGAAATTGGATTCCGGATTGGAGCATGGACTACATTGTGGTGGAGTTCGGTAAGCTACATCACTACGCACATAGATGGCGAGACCGCGGTGAGAAAAGAATAATGGCACTAGTTCGTAGCCAAGTAGCTTCAGGTCAGAGTGATCTGAGAGGTGTGGGCGGAGATATACTTGTGTTCCATTTAGTGCCCAGACAGCTGGCCTGAATTTACACTCTGTCCACTCTAAATTCCCGAGCCATTGCATGAAAAAGAACAAAAAATAAAACATAACACCGACGATGCTAAGCAAAGCTGCGAAGTGGAAACTTTGTTATTGGATTGCCGAATCAAATTGTTGTAGGTGTTATGCCCTTACAACAATATGAAACAGTGCACCAACAATATTGCCATTCACAACCAGCTATCCATGGGTTGTTACATACACTCAGTCATTGCCTGTGCCGTATAACAGTCTACAGCAAAAGCAGTGACCGAGTGCAAGCAATACCACTTAGACCCGGGACAGGAGATGGAGGATGCCCGCACTATATATATATTTTTGTTTTTGTTCGCTAAACGGCACTGAGGTTTGTTTTTTTTTTTTGCACCGATTGAATTTTCTTTTTATTTTTGACTTCTTATCAATATCACACTATTTGTGCATTTGCGCGCGGTTTAGGGGGAAAATGGGAAGCTGTATTTTTTATTTGCAGGCGGTTAGCGATTATACGAGTGCACTGATATTGCGTGTGCACTCGTCGGAGGTCAGCTCGGCACTCCAGTATATTCTACAACCGTGTTTTAATTTCTAAAATTTTTTTGGGCCAAAAACTTTGAAAAAAAAACTGGTTTTTGGATATATTTTTATTTATGGTCGTAATTTTACTATTTATTAGTTAATATTAATAATTGTAGAATACACGAAAGCCACAGTCATGCTGAATCTTAATATTTTTGTCTTATTCATTTCCGATAAGCCGTTATCGAGAAATCATCGCCGCCAATGACATACCTATTTTTTAAAGAGTTACATAAAAACTTTTTGGAATCAATAAATTTTTTTTTTGTTATGTGTTTCAAGAGTGTATTTGTTAAAGCCTTATAAGTTTGATATTGATATCTGTAATAATAAAAGAAAATAAAATAAGAAAATCACTTCTTTTTTGAAGGATCTAAGCCCATATGACTTTCGCGACTACATTTCCTAGACCGATTTTCACGATAATTCTTAAATTATTTGTTTATCGCTTCTTGAGCTTCTTCACTTATATCACCTACAGGCAATAAGGCACCATTGAATATCTCTGGTCCATGAATTAAATATTTATGTACTATTGTTGGCATATTAGGATATTAGCATACAAGGATACTTCTCAACAATGTATTTGGCGGTATGTTGAGAAAATTCACGAAATTTTTTTATATCAAACCACAATCATTATAAAGTGCATTTTTTTTTTTATTAATGAGATATAAATTATGATTATGTCTGCTGATAATCCTGATCTCAGGAGTTAGTCCACAATCTTCTTTGAAGTCTTTGTATTCGAGATTTATTTCCAAAATGATGACAAAACATCTCCACGTGCTTGCCATTTTTTTATTGGTAATTTATAAGATACGAGGGCGGGTCAATAAGTCCGTGACTTTTTGAATTTCTGGCCTCTTTACTGAAACAGCAACACTGCTCCTGTCAACAGGCATCTGTCAGTTGACTCCTGTCAAAATTTAAACTTGCTGCGTCAGTTAGTTTGTGTTTGACAGCTATTTTTATCAGACTACTCACTAATTTGAGGAGAAAATGGAAAAAAGTGAATTTCGTGTGCTTATTAAGCATTATTTCTTGCGAAAAAAAACCATTACCGAGACCAAGGCTAAGCTTGATAAATACTATGGGTTTACTGAATTTCGTTGTGGCCGTACAAGCACTGAAGATGCCGAACGTCCTGGATGCCCAGTTGAGGTCTCTACACCCGAAACAATCGAAAAAATTCACGATATGGTGCTGGCCGACCGAAGATTGAAAGTGCGAGAGATTGTGGAAGCCGTAGGGATCTCGCATGGCTCAGTGGTTTCAATTTTGAATGATCACTTGGGCATGAGAAAGCTTTCCGCAAGATGGGTGCCGCGTTTGCTCACAGTCGACCACAAACGCAATCGTGTAACAACTTCAAAAATCCATGAATTGGGCTATGAATTGCTCCCTCATCCACCCTATTCTCCAGATTTGGCTCCGAGCGACTACTTCTTGTTCCCAAACCTGAAGAAATGGCTTGGTGGAAAAAGATTTGACTCCAATGATGAAGTCATCTCGCAAACAAAGGCCTATTTTGAGGACCTCGACAAATCATTTTTTTTGGAAGGGATAAAAAAATTGGAGAAGCGTGGGACAAAGTGTATAGAGCTCAAGGGAGACTACGTTGAAAAATAAAATTATTTTTTTATCAAAAAATCTGTGTTTTAATCCAAAAGTCACGGACTTATTGACCCGCCCTCGTATATTACTATTAGAATATTCATTTATCCAATTCATAGACATTGAATCTAATGTAGAATTTTTTTCTTGTGGGCTGTACTTGACATAATCTAAAGAAAAAGAAAAATCTATATACGTGATTACGACATGAGGTCAACTATAAGTTTTCAGATAAACAGCTTTATACACATATAATGCAGTGTGCCTCGGAATCTAATTACTTTAAAACAAATTAACCTAAGACCCTCAAAATTATGTTTTGTGATGAAAATACTAAGATGATTACCAATTTTTTGTTGTACCTTTTTATTGTCGGTGTTCACGAACAGAAGAATATATACAATGCACATACATAGTTTATTCGCGATCGCTTGTATGAGTTCCATATGACCCATCTGGGTCAACAAACCGCACAAAGTCATGTACTCAGTAAAAAGAGTACAACAATTTACAACAGACAAGAATTCCGGGTTTATGGCAATATTTGAATATACTCAAAATTCGACCCTCAGTTAATTGTACTAACTGAACTGCTGAAGGCTGTCGATAATAGCACATTCAGCAATTTCGTATAACACTAAAATATTCACTTTGATACCATTCGTAGTTTTAGCATACTAATGCCCGTATTCTGGCATACCTCTGTGATGCCTCATATGTCACAACAACCTCACAACGGCGAGGTGAGTCACAATTTGTGAGGTTTTCGTATGCTAACCAAAACCTCACAAGTTGTGAGCATCACAAGAACTATCAAAATTGTGATGTCCGATTGAGCAGCTCACAAGCCGGTCACAAGAGAAAAATAAAGGCTAAATTTTTAAATTTGAAAAAAAAAAAAAAAAAAAAAAAAATGGAGGAGTGAGTGCTTGTAAGCGAGTTGTAACCACATCACAATCAGAATAGGGGCATACGCTTTATAAATGTTTTCTTTTTCCTTCGAATATACATATATTTAGTTATTAAGTAATATTTTGTATTGACATTCCCGTTTTTGGGTTTATAAAGCACTAATATTCCACTCGTCAACCAACGGGCTTATGGGAGAACTTACGAAACACTGGTGTACTAGTTTCAAAACCGATGAAACCCACTTTCTTCGTCAAGATACATGAACCTTGTTAGTAAAATTAAACACAAAAGTGTTATCCACTATCATACTCAGACGCTGCAACAGCAAATCCATCCGCATAAGTTTGGAGGCAACCTATCAGTAAAAAGTTCGAGTTTTTGCGAAAAGTCATTCGTTTAAAGTTCTCATGTTTTCATAATAGTCTACAGTATTAGGGGACCATTGAACCAACCATATGAAGACCGGTACACAAGGCTAGAAAGGATCTACTAAGATATATTAGTAATCGGCCCACTAAATCGTAAAATCCTCTTTAAGAACGTACACCATACCATCCGAAAATACATATTTTTGGGAAATCTTAACAAATCAGCTGGACCCACAGGTCTGGATAAGACCAATGATCCAACCAACCAATTCTTAATTCTCTGGTGTAATTAAGGGAGACGGGGGTTGTGCTGCTACGTGTTATATTTGTTTCTTCAAAAATGGCAAGTTATGTCGACATTTCATTTTGCGAGCTGATGTTAAAATGACAATAGCCAAATTAATTACTCCCTCTAACGAGGACAACCACCAACATAAAAGTTACACGTCAAACAATTCTGGAAAATAAAACGTTCACCACTACATTCAACAGAAAATAACTCTCATGTACACGAAATGTCTAATTCATGCACGGATTTTCATCCACTCTCACGTCAAGACATAAAAGTGAACATCAATGCCGTGATGTTAGTTTGGACATGGATTTTGATGTCTCCATTAGACATTTTTATGATACGAGTATGTTTAAAATCTGGGCATCGTTTATGTATTGTGGAGACGGGCTGTACAAAATTATTTACAAAAAGATGTTAATCCAAATACAGTAACAATTGTTTTGCGAAAAAAAAATTTCCATGGAAGAGTCGCAAGGAAGAAGCTGAATATCAGCAAAAAGAATCGTATAAATAGACAGGACTTCTTCTTACATCATCAAAGCAAAGACCTTTTTTTTTGACAAATTGTAAGTTATACAACATCCGGCGATGCTCGTTAAAAAAGTGTATTATGAAAAAATATACAACTTTCATTATTTAATCAATATTTTTTTTGCCACGATCAAAGAAGGCCCATACTTGTTGTAATACATTTATACCAATATTCTTTTTTTCATGCCACGAATTTTAGTTTCAATTGAGCCAAGACGTTTATCAACGAACGGTAGTGTTATTTTAGGGACCAGATCTGGTAAATACGGTGATTGAACGAAGGCAATTATAAAATTATTGTTCTTACACTTTGGGTCAATATTCGGTACTTTTAAAAAAAAAAAAAAAAAATCTCATCTCTCTACCGACCCGTTTCATGCCCAAAATATCTACTCTTTCAGAATCTGAGCTCAAAATTTCGATTAGACATCGAGAAAAAAAAATATGGTCGATTGAAACGTGAAAATTTTCGAAAAAAAATTGTTCGCATTTTTTTTCACAATGATAGCGCAAAGGTATCAACTTTCTACTATGATCAGGGGTGATCATGGCACTCGAACATTAAGAGGAATTTTTTTCAGAAAATTTCATCGACATCATCATCTATTTTGCTATTAAATCAATCAATACCCTTTTGGACTTTTTAGAAAGCTTTTACTCACCTACAATATCTCTATAAAACAATATGCAAATTTATCTCACCATAGAAAGCTTGATTAAAGAAAGAGATCCAGATAAAAAATAAATATGTTTTAGTACATAATTTATCGTTTGTTAACGTCGTAACTCTTTTGCTCCGGCGGTATGATCAGGGTGCACGTAACTTGATCTTGTAGTGGATATATTAGGTGCTTGTACCAATATATCAAGGTATTTGCGAATGATATTTAGCTTACACCTCGGGTGGGGGAATAACTAAATACGACTTCTTCTTAGTGTTGGAAAATCAGTGCTTTATTGCTTCAAACTTAATACTATTTTTGCAATTTTATTGCTTACTTAGCATAACCTAAATTACAACTAACACTTACATAGATTTATTTGACAATAAATCAATTCTCATACATTTATTCATAAATTTGACAATATTTTAATATCGTACAGTTTTGTTTATTTAGCAAAAATTAAGTGCAGCAACAAAAATTATGAAATTATTCACGACCATACGAGTATGGCTCGAATTTCGTCCAAACAACCTTGCAGTGAATGCACCTTGTATTTGTTTTCCTCTGTGGGTTCAAGGTGAATTGTTTGGGCGACATTGTTCGTGACGTACCTATACTTTATGTTCTAAACATCTTCCCCCCGTTGAATGAACACACTCCGTAGAGGGTAAGCATAAGCTTCTGTGTCTTCTTGGTGCTGGTTCTGGTGGATGGGAGTCATCAAGGTTCGTTTGCTTGTTTGATGTTTTTGTCTATATGCCCAAAGACAAATGGCGAATATGGCCAGGGCCAGTCCTAGATATGCAACAAAATATTGATGAATGTTGTGATAGTTAATTTTGTTTGGGAGCTCAGCTTGAACTAGATCCTTGGATTGTTTTCTTAGCTCTTCGAGTTCTTCTGATGGAGGTAGATTTATTATTGGAACCCGGATACTTGAAATCTGCTTGGTTGGGGTTGGTATATCCGTCTCAGGGTCTCGATCTTGCATTGCTTGGATAACGGCATGTTGTTTAATAAATTGACCTCACACGCGCTTAAAGTTACTCCCTTGTGGTACAACGGCCTTGTTTGTTCACACAGAAATGTAGCATGTTCAGTTACTAAACAGCTGGCTAGGTTTTGCTCTGTTAAGGGGTAATATTGGTCACGGTGTTGACTTATGATTAAATATGGGGCATCTGGTTTGACCACAATGAACTTGTTGTTGTCCACTATCGGTACGGGTATAATCTTGAATATTTCCAGTATTTCTCTATTGACAAGTGGAAATTTAAGATGGAAATGATATGGTTGTTGACCTTCCTGCTCTTTATGGACATTAATTTGAACAGTTGAACTGAATGTAAAGAGTCTATCGGCAAGTGAAGTGCGACAGGGGCATGGCTTTTTATAAACGAGATCTCCCTTTTTAACTGCTGCGGTGAAAGAAGCATTGGGTTTATTTTGCCCTGATTAGTGTCAGTTAAAACATTAACCAAAGCTGACTGAATCCGTTGTATATTTGAGATGACCAGTGGTAATTGGATAGAAACAACCAAAGCAGTATTGATGAGTTGCAGACCGAAATGCGGGGAACTGGGAGGTATGAAGTGGAAATCGATACCCTTTCCGCTGCACATTGAGATGATAGAGGTCCTTCCTTGAGTGGTATTATATTATTACTGAAGTTGATTCTTGGCTCCTACGAAATTAGTTGCATTATCGCAGAACAGGTTTTGAACATGACCACGCCGCCCCATAAATCGTTTTAAGGCACCGATAAAGGCCTCTGTTGTTAAGGCGCTTACCACTTCCAGGTGAGCTGCCTTGGTTGCAAAACAACAAAATATTGCCAGGTACCCTTTCTGCATTCGACTTCCTCTGACTCGGTAGTGTATCCACATTGGTCTGCAGAAATCCACTCTTGAATTAATAAATGGCCGAGCTGGTTGTACCCTTGTATTTGGCAGGTTTCCCATTAATTGGGAAGCCAATTTTGGCTTGGCTCTTGCACATCTGATGCACTGCTGGACTGTAGATCTTGCAATTGTTTTTCCCTTTATTGGCCAAAAACACTCTCTTGTTATGGCTAAAAGAGTTTGTTGTTCAACATATTTGTTTTCGTTGTGAATGTTCGTCGTGATCATCTTAGTGAAGGGATGCTCGTAAGCCAGAATTAAAGGATGTTTTGCGTCGTATGTGACAGACGATAATTCAAGTCTCCCTCCCACGCGTATAATCCCCTTAACTTCCAAAAAGAGAGTCAAACTCCTTATAGTGCTGTTATTGCTGCATTCTCCATATTGTTGTAAGTGAGAAATGTCATTTTTGAGTGATTCTGCTTGCATATGACTAACTATTATGTGCATGGCGTTTGTCAGCTCCAGACTAGAGACCAAGTTGTTTGGTGTTTCGTTTGCCACCGACGTTAATAAACCGAATTATGTAAGCTGTAATTCGTTGTATCCTTTTAAATGAGTTCTTGTTATTATATCAATGAAATGGATGGGTTTCTTGTCGTTGGTAGCGGTTACTACTGCGGTTTGGTCCTTTTCCTTTCTAATTGTTTTAGGTAAGGTAGTGGCCAATTTGATTCTTGCGCGTGTAGGAACCAAGAGCCGTAGAACCAGCGGGTTGATTCTTTTAACCTTTCTGGAGGGACTCCTCGTGTGAGCAAATCGACCGGATTCTCATTGGACTTAACGTGTCGCCATTGTCTCGGGGAAAGGACCCAGCTGCTGAATTTATCCAGGCTAACACTATTTCCGAATCGCTCCAAAAGTATGATGGAACATCCTCATATTCGATATTCTCCTTTATCCTTTTTGCAAGGTCTGCTGCTAGCTAGGTTACGCACAATTCTAGTCGTGGGATAGTAGGTTTTTTTGATTTCTCCTTTTAGAGTGGTGCTACCCGGGACTTAGCACACAATAGACGCAATATAATGGTTCCCTCACTAGTTCTGCATCGAACGTACATGCCGGCTCCGTAGGCCTTTTCAGAGGAATCAGCGAATACATGAAGTTGGATAGTCTTTGCACATTTCTTTGCGAACATAAGCCTTGGAATTGAAATATGATTTAGTATACTAAGATCCTGGCAGAATTTCAACCATCTGCAATGTAATTCCTGTGGTAATGCTGCGTCCAAATCCAGTTTGAGTTGCCATAATTGTTGAAGAAATATTTTTGCTGTAATAAGCACTGGGGCCACAATACCAAGTGAATCAAATAACTGGGGTATTTCTCAAAAAACTCTTCTTTTCGTCACTCTGTGTTCATCATTTAAGTTCACTTTGATACGAAACTCATCCGTCTTTGGTAGACAAATTAGGCCTAGTGTCTTTTAAAGTCCACCTCCTATTTTTGGGTGTGAACCTTTGGAGCAGTTGTGGATGGTTGGCGCACCATTTTCGAAGTTTAAACCCAGTTTTACTTAGGACGTCAATCAGCTGTCTTTGCACTATTAGAACCTGTCATTACATCATCCACATACCTAATAATACCTTACTGCCGAGAGGATGTGTCGTTGTGGAGACTGTGCTAGCGTTTGAAGGCACTTAATAGCAAGGTACGGAGCAGACAATGTGCTATAGGTTATTGTATTTAATTGATACTGCCATATGGGTTCTGAGGAATCAAGTCTTCATAAAATAAGTTGATATCGTCGATCGTCTTCATGTACCAGTACCTGTCTGTACATTTGCTGAATACTGGCTGTGAATACGAACCTTGGCAACCGAAGCAAAATAGTGCACAGATCGTCTTGGACAGTCGGGCCTGTATGCAATATATCATTCAATGATAAGTTTGTTGAGGTTTTGTATGGTGCGTCGAACACAACCCTTAACTTTGTGTTACTGCTATCAGGTTTTTGAATGCAATGATGAGGTAGAAAATAATGGTTTTGCGGAATGCATGATTGCTCTAATTGCGCTATGTGCCCTAATTTTATGTACTCATCAATGAATCTCTGGTATTGTTGTTGGAGTTCGTGATTTTTGGCCAACCTTTTTTTCTAGCGAGTAAAGTCCTAGCAATGCAATGCTTCTTGTGTCGCCTAGTTGAGCAGGATTCTCGGTGAATGGAAGTCTCACTACGAATCGACCGCTGCTGTTGACGTATTGTTGCGTTAAAGTGCTCTTCACATTTCTTCTCGGCCGCTGTAATTTGCCCTTTTTGACCCTCAGGTTCTTCGAGTGTCCAAAACTTCTCAAGAGCGTTATTGAGGCCTTCGTCTTCGGTGCAAATGCCGCATAAAAGTGACGATGTGGATGAATGTCTCATCCGTCCTGTGACTATCCACCCGAAAATGGTATTTTGAAGAACAGGCATGTTCTCTGCTGTTTTGATTTGGCCTACTGAAAGAAAATCGTAATAGAACTCTGCTAATTTGATGTTTTTCGGTATATTCCAGTTGGAGATATCAACTGACTTGGTAGGTTGTGGCGACAATATTTTGTTAAGAACCAATGTTTCTAATTTTGTTGTGAATTCGTTTATTGTAGATTTCAGTTGTACGTTTACTCTCTTCTGTGTTTTTTTTTGAATTGCATTACCAATTCCCTGGATGTTCAATGAATCATATTGGTCTGCAAATTTCTTTGACTGGATAGGGATTATTCATACAATGTGTGGGTATCCTTGTCTAACTTCTTTATTAATAAATGAAGCAATAGCGGATCCCAATTTGATGTGTCAACGCCAATATTTTCAAGCACTCCTGTGTACTGTCATGTAAGTTTCTTACGCTGATCGCAGACGGCTTGTCCGTATTATGTGTGATTGTGCCATTAACTTGTTGATTAATCCTGCCACCAGTAGTCTTGGGTTTTCATATCGTTCCTTGAGCATTTTCCAAGCTGTTACATAATTTGCGTCGGACACCGGAAAATGCCTTATTAGCTTCTCAGGTTCTCCCACTAGATTGGTCTTGAGGAACCACATCTTCTGACAATCCGCCATCGGTTGCTGATGCACCGTTTGTACGAAGAGGTCGTGGAGTTGTTGCCACTTCAAGTGATAGTCATCAAACTTTTGCAGAGTCAACTTGGGTAGCGATACCATGCTATTTGTTGCTACCAGTGGTGTTTGGTCTGAGCTGGAAGAACCGTCATGACAACCTTGTAATCTGGTCATTATATGGACGACAAGAAGTTGCTCGATTTGACATTCTAAATCAAAGTATTGCTTTTCGTTGTATCCGCTGACGACTGAGTCGCTTAATTCATAAATATTGAGATGAGATTGTTCAAGTTGGGACTCACCATGCTTCACAGCTTTCAGCTTGTACTCCCAGTAATGTTTTGGTTGATGCATCTCCGCGTTGGTTGCCTCGTTTGTGTCATGTAAGAGATTACGCACTGAGACAACAACACCTTGATGGCGTCTCAATATTCTGCTCCACTCTTCAAAACAATTGACTTGTTGCTTGTCTGTCCTCTGTTTATCAGTGTCTGAAGCCCTGGTAAACGATTCTGTATAGTAGTGATCGCTCAAAAGTTTGTCTCTTACTCGTGAAAGGAAATATGAGCATCACGTCGGGGTCACCAAATGTTAACGTCGAAACCCTTTTGCTCCGGCGGTATGATCAGGGTACATGTACCTTGATCTTGTAGTGGATATATTAGGTGCTTGTACCAATATATCAATGTATTTGCGAATGATATCCAGCTATCTTAATAATGGGGGAGTAACTAAATACGACTTCTTCTTCTTAGTGTTGAAAAATCAGTGCTTTATTGCTTCAAACTTAATTCCATTTATACAATTTTATTGCTTACTTAACATAACTTAAATTACGACTAACATTTACATACAGATTGCTTATTTGACAATAAATCAATTCTCATACAGTTTTTCATTATTTGACAATATTTTAATATCGTACAGTTTTGTTTATTAACCCTAGATGGTTGTTCTTCGTCGAATCGACGAAAGAAATCGACTGTTTTAAAAAATATCCAAAAAATATTAAGTCATTATATGTTTATTTTTTATGTATTGTCATAACAAAAAGTATTGAATAGTATGTAACATTCATAATAAATAAAACAACTAATATAACTAACTGTAAAAGTTGCGATTTTTGACTTAGGGGAACAAACGGCGCAAATTTAAAAACGGTCGTAGTCGTTTCGACGAAGAACAACCTTAGTGTACGTAAAATAAGAACAAACATCCAGGCTTAAGAAAAAATTAAGTGCAACAACAAAAATTATGAAATTATTCACGACCATAAGAGTATGGCTCGAATTTCGTCCAAACAACCTTGCAGTGAATGCACCCTGTATTTGTTTTCCTCTGTGGGTTCAAGGTGAATTGTTTGGGCGACATTGTTTGTGACGTACCTATACTTGATGTTCTAAACATCGTTGTTATCCAAGATTGTCAGTTATCATTCAATTATGTACATATATATCTTACACTCTGTTATTTCAGTTAATCAAAATACGACCTCCAATCTCTGAATTGTTAATTCTCGTATTTAATTGTTTATATGCTAATGTATGTATTTATACCTTTTATATATGTATATGTTTTATGAATTGTAACTACTGAATCTTATTTATTTTTCGTTTTTGAATCACTGGCATAATAATTACGTTTTTGTTTGGTTATTAAATTTTCATTTAATAAAAACAAATTCGTTTATCCGGGTTTTTAGATTTTCTGTGATGAGCTCGGTCTCGATCATCCCGGTTAATCGAATCTGCACTGTACTCTAAATCAATGGCTTAGTTTCGTTTAAAACATGCGTCTTTATAACATTCAACATAAATTGGTGATCCTGGTCCCGGTATGCTGTTTAATACTATTGTTCTTTGCCCTATCAATTTCAGTCTTGTATGTTTTTCTAATAACGCGATATTTATCCCTGTCACGTTGCACCCTGATGTCAAAAATTCTTGGCGTCTGTCTATTTTGTCGCGTTTCATCTGCATTACGTTATTACTGTATGTATTAGTGGATTTCTTTAAAAATTTGTGTGAATAACATCGTGTTTGTAATTATCGTCCTACTGATCTTGGAATCATCGCTATTTATATTTAATTCGCTGTTTCTTAACTGTTGCAGAATTGTTTTACATATTAGTTTACGTTTTGTTGTTTTTTTATTTAGACGTCTCTGTACATATTAAAATAAATTTTTTTATTGTATGTAAATAGGATTCCTAAATAGAGTATGTGCACGATTCGTAAGATAAGATATTACAAGCTTATTGGACGAGCTAGAAAAATAAAACCCCAGTGGCGATAAACTATATCGAATGATTACCGATTACAAAACATGGGTGGCCGTGGATTAGGTGGTAGGGAACTGGCTTCCAAATCGTGAGGTTCGGTGTTAGAATCCCAGTCGTGCCCGAAAGACCTTCATTTTTTCGGACAACAAAAATCAAGTAGAAAACAAGAACAAGCCAGCTCTCACCAACAACTAAATCCCCCATTAAATATTGGATGTCACCTATAGGGCAAAATAATAACTAAACTCAAACATGTTACTTCTCTCTACGTCAA
This sequence comes from Volucella inflata, assembly GCA_928272305.1. Lineage (NCBI taxonomy): Eukaryota > Metazoa > Arthropoda > Insecta > Diptera > Syrphidae > Volucella > Volucella inflata. The sequence goes on along the minus strand of OV743716.1, from coordinate 92,209,322 downwards.
TTTTTTCAAAAAATAAAAACTTAAAACATTCTTGTGCATTGTAAGTGTATTCATACCCACTTGAGTTTTAAGAATTTGATTGACGAGGCCACTAAAGCTTTTAATGATTAAAAAATGTCCGTAACATCTGCGGAAATTAGAAACCTTCCTTAATTTTTAAGAACTATTCAGTTTAACGACTCGAACATGGCAATGGACGCAGTTTTATCTGTGACGAGGGCAAAAAGAAATACTGCCTGTAACTTGGGCTCTGCGGATTTTCACGAGTAACCAAACATTGGCATTTGCTTTGGGAAAAAGCAACTTCTACGTTGAACTGAATAGAGCTTTCGAAAAGAAGAGTATAGCTACGAATTGATTTACAAACAGGCTAAATAAAATATTGTGGTGCCGTTTCTAGGCTAAAAACCTTTGATTGCCGTTGTTTCATTATACCTCAACTGAATACTACGAGAGTTTTCCAAACGTAAACAGCAGAGAAAATAGTTTCAGTACTGAAACACCAGAATTGCTGACATTAACAGCCGCAGTTAATGTGCGGAAACGGTTGATGTGAATAAAAAAATCGAGCAACCCCAGAAAACTTTGAATATGAATAAAATGAAGGTTCAGCAAGAAACTTAGTTTATCTTTAGATTAAAAGAAAAAAAATTAAATAAATCTTTGCGAAAAAATTTCTTCTGAATATTGCAGGTGTAATATCCAATCCATTTAATGACGAACAAAAAGTCTCCCAAAACATTCTTAGAGCTAAACTACAGTAAAACAGGGATAAGCCAGTAAATCTAAAAGATTCACAAAAAGGAGTTTAATTTACACACCGTATAAAAGAGTCCAGTGTTAGCATTTACAACTACTGGTTGCAAAATCCACAAATCATAGATTAAAAACACGTAATAGAACACTTGTATTGCAACAGGAATAAATTGTATGCCAGAATCTATTAACACTGTACATATACAAATATTGAAATGCTATGGTATACCTATAACTATGATACACAAAGTATTGGTCGGATAAAAACGTGACGGCTATTAAGAAAGCAAACAAAAAATTAAGGAAAAAAAAAACTTAGTAAACATCGCCAGTATTGTAAATCAAGCTAATTTTTTGGTAAAATAAAAATTATGTTCACCAATATTCATTATATTTATAAAATATATGAAATGTAAAAAAAAGATATTTCTTATAATCTTACCATCATTATATGATTACGTATTAGCAGTTTCACTACAATACTCTTTTTTACTAATTATATAAATTGTATATAACGTAGAAAACTACTAACGAGTACAAGGGTTCAGCGTTGTGAGTATCATTCGCCAATAGCTTTTATCGAAGACAGAAGTACCTGGACCATTGATTAACAATTTAAAATAATACACGTAATCAACAACAATACTCTCGGCATGTTGTACGAGGTGGCGCAAAATTAATCATCCAATTTTTTTTTACTTTTTTACTAAATAAAAAAAAAAAAAAAAGATTTTGAGTGATGGAAATCTTTATTTGGACCTTTACAATTTTTTCCTGTTGGAAAAGATGATATCCGCACGTCGCTGCCGCCAATGCTGATACACATTTGTGCCCGTTTTATCGCATTTTCCATGACTTTCCGCAAGATTTCCGTTGATAACTGTTTGCATTCCTACCGAATATTCTCCTTAAGGGCTGCGATTGTCTGAGGCTTATTGGCATAAACCCGCGACTTTAAGTAGAACCAAGGAAAGAAGCCTGGAATGGTTAAATCGGGCGATCTTGCTGGCCATGCCAAATCATGTGATTATGCGACCAGAAAACGCTCCCTTCACAATATCCATCGTGGCTCGTGCTGTGTGTGTGGTTGCACCGTCTTGTTTAAAACACATGTTTACCAAGCCCCGTTCATCCAATTCCGGCAGTAAGAAGTCGTTTATCATGGCCCTATAGCGTTCGCCGTTCGGCCCAACCACTCCTCCCGCTTGGACGCCGCACCCCAAATGGCTTTGAGTGGATCACACATGGATTTTCAGTGCCCAGAAACAAAGATTTTGCTTATTGACGTAAGCGCTTAAAAGGAAATGCGCCTCGTCACTCATGATGATTTTCGACACAAAATCGCCCTCTTCGTTGTTGAGATTGAGGATGGCTCGACAGTAATTCACACGCGACTGACGGTCAGGAGGCATTAATTAATGCGACATCGTCTGTTTGTATACTGCAGCTGTCTAGTTCACAGATGTTTAATACGATTGAAGTACGACACCATTTGCAAAAATTATAACATCTTCCGATAGGATGATTAATTTTGTGCTACTTTGTACAATTTAGGCAGGGAGAAAATTTATTACATCGCTTGAGGAAACCTAGACATTTCGCAGCATTTTTGGCGGTCATTCCAACGTAGGTTGTCATTGACACTCATACCGAGAATGGAAAATTTTTCGGTTTCGACGATGCAAGTGCCATTCATGGATAATGGGGCTGGGTATTTGAATTTCGCTTTAGCGACAGCAGAAAGCATTGAGTTCGAATGTACTGAGTTAGTTGAGTTAATATACGAGTACTATACGAATATACTGTCGTCAGCGAAGGAATATATTGGATAAAGGACACACACAAGAGACCACTGATGAAAAGTAAAAAGAGTGTTGGAGACAGAACAGAGTCCTGAGGCATTTTTTGTGAATATCAGACCTGAAACCATCCAAGACAACTTGAATTGAACGTTCCGAAAGGTAATTTCTAATCCATTGAAGAAGAGAATCATCGATCCCAAAAGCACGCGTTTTCGACAAAAGTGCCCGTGCCAAACTCTGTCAAATGCCTTAGAAATATCAAATGCAACTATCTTGCTCACTCATTGAAATCATTAACGAAAATGAAAAATGATCTGAAGTCATTCGATAAGTGTTCACACACAACAATATGTCGTCCGACTAAGCGAAAAACTTGAATGAGAAAATTGTTGAGAAGGTTTATTTTGACTATTCGTCGGCATTTCGCCAATTCAAGGAACAAAGATTCATTTCCAAAAACCACACATGGGTGTCATATTGTTTGACGAAAAAACAAACTAGAGCGGATCTTCTAGGTTATCTCTGCTTAGACGCTATTAAAAAGAACCGTTTTTGGATCGAACCGTAACATGTGACGAGAGGTATTTGTATTGTATTTATTTTTTATTCGTATTTTTTATTCTACAAAAAAAAAAACCTAACAGTAGGTGTAAAACACAAAATCAATTTTTAAGGTAAGAATAAATTAGTGATATTTTATATTTTAATTATAATAGCGTTAAATGTCACTTCCAATCGAAAAAAGCTAGGCCAATATACAACTTCAGCAAAAACTTAATTCTGAAATAACTTAAAAATATTAAATTATAAATTCAAATTCTTTATTGCTGATCATTGTTAATCTGTACTAATAGTTATTAATTAATTGAATGTGGGGTGAACAAAATTTAAAAATAAAATAAGCACAATAAAAGGATAAATCTAAATGTTCAGTGATAAAATTCAGTTGAATATTGATGCTTCAAAACAGCAACGGAGAAATAACAACAGTAGAATAAATTAACATCTTTAAGTATTTAAACTAAACAATAAACAACGGCAAAAAATTTCTTCGTGATCAAATTTATAAAGCCATTGTATTGGGTCTATAACTTAATTCGTGCGGTTTGCTTAGAGATGGCGTAACTTGTATTATTCCATTGGAACATGCGTTGGAAAGCTTCTGTCAGTGAACGTCATTTCAGAATATGTCATTCATTTGAAGCGTTAACAACAATAATTTTTTTTCACTCAAATATGTCGAACTTTGCGCCTGAAAAAGTGTTTTTGCGGGGAGTTCTTCTTCATTACTTCAATATGAAAAAAAACTGCTGCCGAAAGTCATAGTATTTTGGTGAAAGTTTATAGTGAACATGCGCTAGCTGAGCGAACGTGCCAAAAGTGGTTTGCACGATTTAAAAGTGGTGATTTTGGCTTGGAAGACGATGAACGTCCTGGGCAGCCAAAAAAGTTTGAAGATAAAGAACTGGCAGCATTTCTCTATGAAGATTGTTGCCAAACACAAGAAGAGCTCGCAGAATCTTTGGGTGTCACTCAAGCAGCCATTTCAAAACGTTTAAAAGCAGCTGGATATATTCAAAAGCAAGGAAATTGGGTTCTACGTGAACTCAAGCCGAAAGACGTCGAAAGGCGGTTTTGCATGTTCGAAATGCTGCTGGAACGCCACAAAAGGAAGTAATTTTTGGGTCGGATTGTTATTGGTGATGAAAAATGCATCCATTACGACAACCACAAGCGCAAAAAATCATATGTGAAACCCGGCCAACCAGCCAAATCAACAGCAAAGCCGAATATCCATGGCGCCAAGGTAATGCTCTGTATTTGGTGGGATCAGATGGGTGTGCTGTATTATGAGCTGCTAAAACCGGGTGAAACCATCAATGGACAAAGCTACCGAACACAATTAATCCGTTTGAAGAGAGCAGTAGCCGAAAAACGCCCGGAATATGCGACCAGACACGAGGCAATAATTTTCCATCATGACAACGCTCGGCCCCACGTTGCTATTTCGGTTAAGAACTATTTGGAAAACAGTGGATGGGAAGTCTTACCCCACCCGCCTTATAGCCCAGACCTTGCAACTTCTGATTACCATTTGTTCCGGTCGATGCAGAACGCCCTCACTGAAATACGGTTCACATCAGAGCAGAATATCAAAAATTGGCTTGATTCATTCTAGGCTGCCAAGCCGGCGCAGTTCTTTTGGGATGGGATGCAGAAATTGCCAGAAAGATGGGAAAAAGTCATAGTTTCAGATGGGCAATACTTTGAGTAATACTATTGGACATGTTTTTCTTAAATAAACGTTCAAACCAGCAATGGCCGAGCCCACCATAAATTACATTGTTTGCTTACAACGATAAATAAGTGTAATAGCCCCTCAACCCCAAATAGCCCACAATTCCACACGATCGTCACCCCTATCTTCTTGTCTGCAAGGAGACTTACGGGCCCCTCCTTAAGTGTTTTCTTGGGAAAGTTTTCCTCTCTACTTGGCATCTCCCCTCAATTGTCCCCTAAAACTGTCCAGAGTCCGAGGGTGTAATATGGCCCCAAACAGTCACTCGACAGACAAAACGAACATGACAAAACAGACAAAACAAGGACTGGTGAGATTGGGTGGTTTCCCAAGGAGAAGATGTCGGAGCTCTGAGTGAGTCCCTTTGCTCTGGTAGCTGGAAAATTGTAACCGCGTATATACCATATGTGCATGTGTGTGAGAGAGATGTGTGTGTGGGATAGTTCAATCAATACGTAGCCATCATAGCGAAAGGTGGAAAAAACAGAAATAAAAGGAAAACCTAAAACCAAAAACCAAAAGAGCGGACAAGTGCGACTTGACCTGGCGTGAAGAGGGTTCCGATGGTGATTTCCATTTTATTAAACAAATTATATTGTTTTGGATTTATTGAAAGAAGAAGAATTGTTTTAATTACATTCGTTCTGAGTGATGTCGTTTTATATAATAAAACACATTTTTTAATAACCTTTACCTTTAAATGGCAAGGTCAACTTTAAAACATATGAAAAGCAGGATTAAAAAGAAATTCATTATACTAAATATTTTCGCAGCATTTTTGTTTATTAAAAAGTAAATTAGTTTTCTCGAAACACCCAGTAATCAAATACAGTACAATGGCAATCATATACACGCAGTTACTCATAGTGAATAATCCCTGGATTGCAATCAATCACGAGTGCATATAAAAAAGATGTAAAACCAGTCTGTTTCCACTTTGGCGTTATACATTATACAGCGTTTTGCACTCTATTGAGGGCGAAAATTTTCGTGTATTTTCTTAAATAACTTAAAAACTTTTTATTTTAAAATTGTAAAAAATATATATTTGACACCAATACAAAAAGCCCTTTCATTTGATACGTTACGCAGTAGTTTGCAAAAAACTTTTTTTTAATTTCCTAATTTTCAACTATTTTCTTAAATACAAAACAAACAAAACAAAATCACACAATAACCCACACCATTCGTGTGGTTGCGGTTCTCCACTCTCGTTTTGTGTTCTCTGTAAGTTTGTTTTAGTTACCGGTAGCCGGTAATAATTCCTTAGCTTTTAAAATTGCGGAATTATTGCAATAATATGTGTTGATGAAAAATAAAAATCATCTGCAAAAGCTTTAACTTTTCCGAAAAACCGTTGAGAAAAAAGTGAATAAATGTAAATAAGGAACATGATATGTTTAAGAACAATACATTGGAGTATCCATAAATTTATAATCTTACTGCTACTGCAATATTCTCCAATTTCACTTTTGTATTGTATTGTTTAGGTAGGACTAGAACTAACTGAACATAGAACTGCAGAAGCCAGCACAGTATGATTGAAGAATGGTGTGGTTAAACATATGAAACGCTTTAGATATGTCAACGAAGAGACAAGCGCAAAATTTATTTTCATCCAATCCCTTGATAATTATGGAGCGAAATTCCAGAAGAGCATCTTATGTAGAAAGTCCCTCTCTAAAACCGAGCAGGACTAAAGAAATCAATTGTTTTTAAATAATCTAGCACTCGACATTTTACCGCGTTTTCAAGAATTTTGGAAATAGAAGGTAGCAATGAAATTGGCCTGTAATTATTCTTTTCTTTTCTATCGCCCTTTTTGAAAAGAGCCGAACATCTTGCAGCTCTGCTAATAAGTCCTACTTCACGCCTTCCCGTGGCGCCATCTGGGAATCTCACTAGAGATTGCGAAGTGAAGCGCACAAATGGCGAGTTTCCTGCGCCATAAATCAGGATAAGTGTCGGAAAAACAAACAAAACAAGACCTTACCCGGGCTACTCCGACACAATTGGAGCAGAGGCCGGTAAGGATTTCCAGGACTTAGTCAGGGTCTTGGGAAAGCGATGGTGGCGGACGAGCCCTATATGGGCCAACGGCAGCGCTCATATCCCGGAACGGGGTACTGGCTTCGGTGTAACCGACCCCTCGTCCTAGGGGCAATAAAAATGGAACTGGTCCTCCAGGTTGGCGGTTGTGCCGCCGGGGTAACTGCCCCGCCATTTAAAAAAACATAAGTTAAGAAGCATCAATAATCCTTGTCAACGTGGGTTGTCAACAGTAGATCCGTCCATATCCGAGGCTTGTTGATGCTTCGTAACTTAATCTTTTTTAAATGGCCGGGCAGTTACCCCGGCGGCACAACCCCCAACCCGGAGGACCAGTTCCACTTTGAGTGCCCCTAGGACGAGGGGTCGGTTACACCGAAGCCAGTAACCCGTTCCGGGATGTGAGCGCTGCCGTTGGCCCTTATAGGGCTCGTCCGCCACCATCTCTTTTCCAGGACCCTGACTAAGTCCTGGAAATCCTTTCCGGCCTGAGCTCCAAATATGTCGGAGTAGCCCGGATAAGGTCTTGTTTTATTTTTCCGACACTAATCCTGGTTAATGGCGCAGGAAACTCGCCATTTGCCCCCTTCACTTCGCAACCTCTAGTGAGATTCCCAGATGGCGCCACGGGGAGGCGTGAAGTAGGACTTCTTAGCAGAGCTGCAAGATGTTCGGCTGCAGAGGCTCATTCTCGTCATTTAAGGAACCAGCACCTGTCGGAAGATGCTACTTCTACGAGGCCTTATACTAATCGTTGCAATGCCCTAGCTATGACATTAAAATTGTCCTTGGAGGGTATCTTTGGCGGAACAATCGGAAAATATGGCCTGCACAACACCACCCCCGATAACGGATTCTGGCTAATCGACTTTGCGGCGGGGCGAATCATTGTCGTAGCTAGCACGCAGTTCCCATATCTCGACATACACAAGGGGACTTGTAGAACTCCTTCTCAATCGACAGTCAACCAGATTGATCACATTGCGATCGACGCAAGACACTCCTCCAGTATTATGGATGTGCGTACGTTCCGAGGAGCCAACATCGACTCGGACCTTCTGATGTGCTGGGTTTCACTCGTCCACCACAACGAAATCCCTGGTTCGATGATGAATGCCAGCAAGCACATGCAGCTAAGCAAAAAGCACGCAATGCGGCGCTGCTTAGAAAGACCAGAGCTGCTCATGAGCTCTATGAGCGGAAGAGGAGAGACGAGCACCGGCTTCTCAGGAGGAAGAAGAAAGAGCATGAAAAGCGCGCGATCGAGGAAATTGAGAAATGTTACTCCAGGAATGAGGTTCGGAATTTTTACCAAAAGGTAAAAAAAACATGCCGCGGAAACAAACACCGAACCGAAGCCTGTATGATGAACAAGGGAACATCGTAGTAGAATCGCAGTCGATGCTGAGGATTTGGAGAGATCATTTCTGCAGACTGTATAACGGCGATGACGGACCAAATACCGCTGTCAGGCAGAATCAACATTTCAACCTGGACGATGATGACCAACAATTCGGTCCACCCAACCTGGATGAAGTGAAGATAGCCATATCGAAGCTTAAGTCCAACAAAGCTGCTGGAGCGGATGGCCTGACTGCCGAGCTCTTCAAAGCGGCAGGCGATGACTTGGTAAGGAGCATACACCAACTCATCTGTAAAATATGGTCGGACGAAAGAATGCCCGATGAATGGAACCTCAGCATTGTTTGTCCAATTCTCAAGAAAGGAGACCCTCTGAACTGCGCCAACTACAGAGGCATCAGTCTCCTTAACATCGCATATAAGATCTTATCCGCCGTATTGTGTGAACGCCTGAAGCCGTTCGTCAACAACCTGATAGGTCCATATCAGTGTGGCTTCAGGCCAGGAAAGTCCACCATCGACCAGATATTCACACTACGGCAGATCTTGGAGAAGACCCATGAGCTTCAGATCGATACCCACCACCTATTCATCGATTTTAAGGCCGCGTATGACAGCATCTATAGAGACGAGCTATATAGAGCAATGTCTAGTTTTGGCATCCCTGCCAAACTCGACCGTCTGTGCAGGATGACGATGGAGAATGCACGCTGCTACATCAAGGTCGGTAAAGATCTCACCGAGACCTTTGATGTCCTGACAGGACTTAGACAAGGCGATGCGGTGTCATGCGATTTTTTCAACATCGTACTTGAAAGAATAGTGCAAAACTCTCGAGCAAACACTCGCATACGCCGACGATATTGACATAATCGGGAGAAAGCAGCGTGATGTCAGTGGCGCTTTCGCGAGTATTGAGACGGAAGCGGCGAAAATGGGTTTAGTGGTCAATGAGGGCAAGACCAAGTATATGCTGTCAAGCACAAAGGACAACCAACACCGACGTCTCGGACAGAACGTCACCCTCGACAGATATAAATTTGAGGTAGTTAAGGACTTTGTCTACCTTGGCTCCGCTATAAATACAGACAACGACAACAGCGCTGAGATCAAGCAAAGAATAACTCTTGCCAACCGCTGTTTCTTTGGGTAAAGAAGGCAATTGAGTAGCAAAGCCCTCTCTCGGACAACAAAAGTCACCCTTTATAAGACTTTAATAATCCCGGTCCTGCTCTATGGCGCAGAGGCATGGACATTATCAAAAATGGATGAGGGTGTTCTTGGTTGCTTCGAGAGGAAAATTCTTCGGGCGATCTTCGGTCCCGTCTGCATTGACGGTGAGTGGAGGAGGAGATACAACGACGAACTGTATGGACTGTACAGCGACATGGACCTAGCCAGAAGAGTGAAGATCCAAAGACTGAGATGGCTGGGTCATGTAGAGCGCATGGACAGCAATGCTCCGGTCCGAAAAGTCTTCGAATCCGCCCCCGAGGGACAGCGCAGTAGAGGAAGGCCAAGACTCAGGTGGCGCACGCAAGTGGAAGAGCACCTCAGCCAACTTAGCGTGCGAAACTGGAGACAGCTAGCCAGGGATCAAGCTGGCTGGAGAAGCTTGTTGACTGAGGCCCAGGTCCACCCCGGACTGTAGCGCCACCTAAAGTAAGTAAGTAAGTAAGTAAAGAGCATATAAAACGAAAAAGCTCTAGACCAGAAATTTGGTCAAAAACGAAACTCCTACTAGAAGATGTGTTACACACGAAAACTTAGTTAACGCAACGTACACAGTTCGTATCACTAACACTCGAAGAAGACAGTTGACCTATAGAGTAGATTCTTTACAATAACGTGCCACGAAAAAGGAGCTAGAAACAGGCAGGTGAATGTGTAGACTCCGTGGCAATAGCTAGTTTGCACCCAATGAAGACACTGTTTCTTTCACTTGAGGGAACAACCACGGCAAATAAGCAACTCTCAAACCTTAATGAGAAAGTTAAAAAAATCGTCAAGTTTTGGCTTGCTGAAGAGGCATCATCTTCCATCATGAAAGCGCCATCTAAACTGACTGAGTTAAAACCAGTTTCTATGGAAACGGAATTCGCAAGCTTGTTAAACATTGGAAGACAGTTTTAAAATAAAAAACGGGGAAAATAACCTATGTACTGCACTTCACTTTTTGTGAATTTGGGGGATGAAAATGCATTTCCGTGTTCCGTATTTTGACCGAAATGTAAATTGGTTTTCCGAAAATGAAAATCGATGTTCTGCATTTCGATCAACTTCGGTTTTTCATCGAAATGAATTCACTTTGCTTTGTGCAGTGAAATTGTGCGGATAATAATATCAGTTGAAGAAATGTAAGAAGACGAACAATTTTGATAATTTTATATATTTATTATTAATATATATATATTAGTTTATTGGGGAAAACATAAAAATTTAAGGCAGGAAAAAATATGTTTAGAATATATGGAGGACAATCCCGATTTGGCTAGATCGGCAAAATTAGCTTCGAATTGAAATAGCGATGGTCCACCCGTAAAAGACGCTTCTGGATGGGAAACGGTTCTTTCTAAAGTTATTGTTGTTCTTTTAGTAACTAATTTTTAATTATGTGTGAAGGCTTGGTTTGATTGGAGATGTAACATTCGGAAAAAAATTACACATTACAAGAGGGGTTCAAAGGCAACAGGATATGGGCCAAATAATAACTTCAAACCAACCAATGAGGAAAACACACTTTAACACAGAAGTCAAAAAAAGACCGTTATATGGAGTACTACTAAACAACATAACATCGAAGCTTCATGATTCAACCGAAATAGTAAAGAAATATGGAAGAAGCTTAAAAAGAGTTTACCGATCGAATCGATAGAGGGATTGTGCGATATTTTGAAGGAGCAAACCGTGGAAAACAAACGCCATTATCTTCAAATGGAAAAATTAATCTTGGAAAAAAATGAAATAAAAAGAAAGCGGCTGGAAATAGAGGAGATAACATTAAAATTGAGAAACAATGATAGTCCATATTTTTTATTTTTTTTAGAAAATTTTTGTTATCGTTACTTAAAATATTATTGAATTCCTTTTTGTATTAGTTAAATACTTAAATGAAAAAAACTCTATACATATGTACGTACATTGATGTTTCCTTAACACTTATTTTTTTTTTTAAATTTACATGTGTATTTTTATCTTTCAAATAAACTTTAGGCAATCGCATCTCGAACTTTTTTCGCATGTTCGGAATATTCACCATAACTATCAGGCTCAGTTTCTGAAACTGTGTCTGTATATTCCTGTTTGTCTATTTGTTCTTTTATTTCCAGATTAAGTTCTTTACACATGCTGTTAAGGGCACAGCAAACATTAAGCATCCTAGTAACTTTGATTGGCGAATAATTTAATTTAGTGTTTAAGCACTTGAACCGATCTTTTAAATTCCCAATTGTTCTTTTAGCAATATTTCGAGCTGCGGAATGGGCTTTATTAAAACTAGACTCCATTGTTCTAATTCGTGCAAATCTGTAGGGAGTCAATGTAAAAAGTTCAAGTGCGAAACCTACATCTCCTAATAGCCAAGAGCCACGTTCACCATTTTCGAATTCTTCCCAAAAATGATACGAGGGCGGGTCAATAAGTCCGTGACTTTTGGATTGAAACACAGATTTTTTGATAAAAAAATAAATTTATTTTTCAACGTAGTCTCCCTTGAGCTCTATACACTTTGTCCAACGCTTCTCCAATTTTTTTATCCCTTCCAAAAAAAATGATTTGTCGAGGTCCTCAAAATAGGCCTTTGTTTGCGAGATGACTTCATGATTGGAGTCAAATCTTTTTCCACCAAGCCATTTCTTCAGGTTTGGGAACAAGAAGTAGTCGCTCGGAGCCAAATCTGGAGAATAGGGTGGATGAGGGTGCAATTCATAGCCCAATTCATCGATTTTTGCCATGGCAACTGCACATGTGTTTGTGGTCGACTGTGAGCAAACGCGGCACCCATCTTGCGGAAAGCTTTCTCATGCCCAAGTGATCATTCAAAATTGAAACCACTGAGCCATGCGAGATCTCTACGGCTTCCACAATCTCTCGCACTTTCAATCTTCGGTCGGCCAACACCATATCGTGAATTTTTTCGATTGTTTCGGGTGTAGAGACCTCAACTGGGCGTCCAGGACGTTCGGCATCTTCAGTGCTTGTACGGCCACAACGAAATTCAGTAAACCACTTTTTTACCATTGAAATCGATCCCCATAGTATTTATCAAGCTTAGCCTTGGTCTCGGTAATGGTTTTTTTTCGCAAGAAATAATGCTTAATAAGCACACGAAATTCACTTTTTTCCATTTTCTCCTCAAATTAGTAAGTAGTCTGATTAAAATAGCTGTCAAACACAAACTAACTGACGCAGCAAGTTTAAATTTTGACACGAGTCAACTGACAGATGCCTGTTGGCAGGAGCAGTGTTGGTGTTTCAGTAAAGAGGTCAGAAATTCAAAAAGTCACGGACTTATTGACCGGCCCTCGTATCTAGCATCGGACATCATCCAAATAAGAACATCATGACATGAGCCTGGATGAGTTCCATCAACAAACCTTATTTTCATTTTTTGGTCACAAATCTAAAAAAAAAAAATATGCCAAATTACAATTCATTTCTTAAGCATTGCAGGTATTAAAAGGGCGGTAATACTAAAGAACCCTTTTCTATTAAAGTATAGATTGCTGTCTTGGTGAGGTTTGCGAATTTGTATATGAGTCCCATCTACACAACCGATGATATTTGATATTTTTTCAAGAAAATATCTTCTAGTTTCCTGTTTTTAATTTTCCGCCATATGAAGATTGATACACTTTCGACAAAGCTTTTAATACCCCATTTATCATTTTCCTGACTGTAGATCTTGCTAAATACGAGTAGATATCATGATCTCTCCCAACCGATCTTTGAAAACTTCCCTCAGCCAAAAAGCGAAGCGTTGCTGCAAGTTTATGTGTACAGGGAATTAATGAAGGCTTGTTTAACCGACTCTACTTCTCCCAAAACATTTAAAGATTTAAGATAGAAAAAAATATTCCATCCATTACGAATTGTTAATAGTTTTTAATTTTAAAGAAATAATTTTCACTCCAGGAAATAAATTGTAACTGTAGCAACTATGTGACAGTTAGAACATAAATTCGGAAGTTCGAAAAGTGAAAATGTGTTTATTCTGTTACAAATTTAAAATTCGCCAAATAGAATGTGTAGATAATGTTCGGTCGAACCCGTTTATCTAAAAACAAATATATCGCTACGATTTTTTTTTTAAAAAACCCTCGTTCCAGTTTGTAAGAACTAACTTTTCAAATTAAAAATTGTTTCTTAATCCCGATTGAACTATTTTTATCAAATTATTTCTTTCGAAATAACCACTAAATTGTTTGAATAATAATTTTTACATAAGGGCGCAGAGTTTCTTTCTAAAATTCACAAATACAATTTAATGCTAATGGCGCGCTGTCAAATTCAAAAGGTACACTTGACTCGTTCACATAGTTGTTATAGAGGACATACTAAATGGGACTATTAATTCCACAAACACTTACATTAATTGATATCCAGAAACATATTTACATTTTTTTATTTTTTTTTTAAATTTCTGACTAGCTAATTGTCGAGTCGTTCCCTGAAGAAGGTATTCCGTCTGATTCCGTTGAGAGTTTGGCAATCACATACAATGTGTTTAGCTGACAAATTCAGCAAGCCCTTTTTACTGGGGTGATATCTTAAACTGTGATGCCCTGTAAGGTATCCTACTAGGTTTCTGATATCATGCCGATTTAGATTCAATAATCTGTTGGCATTTTTGCTGAAGGGTTGGATTATTCGTTTGGCCTGCATTAGACCTGCAGTCTCCTCCCAGCGCAAGATGCATTTTGCGTGCTCTCAGCGCACAATGGCTAGAGTTACTGCTGTTTTTAAGGTGCAGCAGAAGGGTTCAGGTCCGTTGAAGGAGGTTTCGGACCCTATTTCTGGCCAGTTCATCTGCCTTTTCACTTCCGTCAATACCCTCATGCCCAGGAAACCACCATAGCTTGGTTTTGTTCCTTGAGCTTAGTTTCTATAAGGTACTGAGTCAATGATGTGCGGGCTAAGGGCAATTATAGCTGTTTTACTGTCCGTAAATATATGGATGTATGCGCATTCTTGAATGGCGTGTATTTAAGCTTGGTCCACACTAGGACTCTTACCCACAGCAATTGATATGTTTGTGTTTGGTCCGTGTATTTCAGCTCCCACTCGCGTTTCCATTTTAAAACACCCTTTTGTGCCGTTTTGGCTATTTGGTGGGTATATACTGCTCCACGCTTCTTTGTTCGGAATCTCCGTGGAAAATCCTTTGCCGAAGCATAAAGGCTTTGGAAGGCGGTCTGTAACCGCGCAGATCAAGTCCAGTTTTGGTATGTCAGATAATAGAACCCTTAGGTCCAGGTGGTCGTGAAGATCCAGTTCTTTACGAGTACAAACATGATTATTTAATTTTGTTTTTCATCTAATCATACGTTTTTTTGTTTAGGATTTTGTCTTTGGAATACTCGATTAAAATGTAAAATCGCATACATTGACTCTTGGTTATTTTAAAATACATCTGTTTCTAACTATCCTATTCAATTCCCCTCGGTGTGTGTATATTTCGCCCTGTCATATCTTGAAATGTTTTTTTTTTTCATTATTGGAGAAATTTATTGCACCTTTCATTTCTTCTCACATTCGTAAACATTTCCCTCATAATTATATATGTATACTTTGTTAGAAATGAAAAAAATTGTGCTCTGTTATCACAAAAAACTTATTTGAAGGTGTAAAATTGATGATGAAATAGATGTGTTATTTGATATCGGTTCCAGCGCTTAATTTCAGAGCCCCAAAAATTGGCTATAAACATTAACTATTAACACGCGGGTATTTTGATAGTACGAGTACTAACATTTCATTCCCTTAAAAAGTGACATATGTTTTAAAGTTTCCATACAAGTCTTCGCTATCATGCGAAAATAGGTCTTGCAGCATTTTTGCTATCCGCGTTAACGCCGATAAATATCTTGCATTAAGTATGTGTTAAGCTGTTAATGTAACCTACACATAAAGTGGAAATAAGCGCTAATACCGATGGGGTGAAAAGTTTTAAAATATCAGAGCAGGATAGATCATAGTGTGCATTCAGGGCTTTGTTTTCAGTTAACAGGTTTATTGTACAGGTGATTTTTTTAAGATAGCAATGCAGATTTTGAAATAATTCTCGGACGATATACCTAAATTTTATATTGTCCATGCAGAATTGTTTTCAAATAAATTTTATTTTCCGAGGGAATTGAGTAGTAAATTAGCAAGTTTACGAATATGCCGAAAATTTGTAATCTCGAAGAAACGCTTAAAATCATACATTTATATCATGAAAACGAGTGGTTGTGGAACATTCACTCGCCTTTTCATAAGAATTTGGATTTAAAAACAGTGCTAGAGAAAAAATTGCAGAGCAATTAGGAATGTCCATGTCCATAGGAATGTCAACATCAAAGTAAAAAATGTAAGAAATACTTATATTGCGAAGTAGTTAAAAGCGCAAAATAAGGAATTGGAACTGAAGAGTCCCATCATCCTATAGCAGATTGCTCAAAATATTGTTATACGCTTCAAATTACGATCGCGTAAATAAAAATGGTTTTGTTTACATAGAACTCATTTTCATTTGTTTACTTGCTATTTAAGCATTTGAATTTCTTCTTCAACAGCAAAATGGTTTCCATTTAATTTTTTTTTTGTTATCAATAGGGCTTTTTTCAGAATTTAGCTCCCCTGTTGATGACGGTCTTTTACAGAATGAAACGTCTACTAGTTTCTAAAAACACACGTTGAAAAAAAAGTTAACCCAACGATAAATACTACTAATTTAACTTGTCTGCGTAACCGATAGGTGATTTCTTCTTCAATGTTGTCAGCAACATAAATGTCAAAGCGCAATGACATTTGATATCGGTCAAATGAAGTTGATGCACATTTGTGCCCGTTTTACCGAATTTTGAATTATTGCTAGCAATACATATGACTCCAAGTTGGTCATTTGTTCTTCTATGTTGTCTTCAACATAAATGTTAAAGCACGACATTTGTAAATATTATGGCACATGCACATTGATATTACTTTTGTTCCACATTGTTTCGATTCCAATAGTATCCTATTTGGACATGCCAAACAACACCTAAACACAATAATTCTGCGTTCTTCAGGTATGTATCGCAACATACGAGTAGTTTGTGGCCAGCTAATTCTCTATATATCTAATATATAAAGGTCAAAGCACATTTGATTCCAGCTGCAAATATTATGGCATATTCATACAAGTATTATAATTATTACATTACTTTTGCCACATCTTGTATTATACGTCTGCACTTTAATGCAATTACTTTACTTCATTCAAGTACAAAGTCGAAGAACGTTTTTGTTGGGCTTGCAAATGGGGATTATTTTCTCCAGTAGCGATTTCATGAAAATCACACATGAGTCAAATAGTTAAGTAAGTTAAGTTAAATTGACCCTTTATCATGGAAAGACTTAGCCCGACACTTAGGATAATCAAGGTCGCATGTAAGTCTCATTAGTATTTCAGATTCTTTGTTTTATTTCTGTGAGATAGCAAATGGGTCGGTGCATTCTGAAATTTTATTTTTGTTCAGTATTTCTTGAATTTTCATCAAAAAACGACTCAACTAGACATAGCGTCAACAAATTATTTAGCTGTATTACGGCCGACCTTAAGAATCGTCTCCGTTTCAATCATTAAAACAAAAAAAAGAATTAAAGGGCACAATTGAGTGATTAACGTGTTCCCAAAGATTTGTTTTTTTTTTTATTATTAAAAGATAAAGTCACGATAAACCGTCATAGAATGGAGTAGTTCGACGAAGAACATTTTCTCCGGTAAAGAACAACATATAATGTTGCTGAGCGCGAGCAGTCTATGGATCTTGAGGATATCTTTTAACTGCTTAAAGAAAAAATATTCCAGAAGTCTTATGTTTGTAGGAGTCAAAACTTTCACCACCACGCACAGAGCCAACAGGACTCCCAATAGCATATTGGATGGTCTTATAGTACCTTTACACCGACCCGAAATTCAACGTTTCGAAATTAAATTTCGGAATTTCATTTCACCGTTTACATTGAACCCAAAACCCAAAACTTCCTCCTTTTTTTAAACTTTTTTTGGTTGAGGCACATAGTCGTTAGTGATTGTAAATATTGGAATAGCAGACTTCTTTCAAAGTTGTTTTTGTAAGCGGTATGACGTGCGCTGAATGACATGCGGAATAATTAAATCGATTTGACAACCTTCTAAATGCAGAGACGAAATGCAGCATTTCGCTGAAATTCAACATTTTGAAATGCTGGAAATAACCATATATGGAGCATTTCGGCTGAAATGTTGAATTTGTCCGAAATTTGATATTAGGAGTATCAAAGTCCTAGTCTAAGACCAGATTGTGTCATGGAATAAAGTATAAAAGTTCGAGCAGGATTACTGTGGAATGCAGCCTCGATGCATAAAATTCGTCCGAAAAATAGTCGTAAAGAAAAGAATTAAACAGATGTAAAAATCTAATCGTATCCTGCATTATGTAGGTTTAGGGAACGCACCACAATTTGTCGGTGTCCCAAGATTGTTAGTCCCAAACTTCAACACATAAAAAAAGTAAATCTGGCTCGAGAACAGAAAGTGGAAGGCAAACGTACATCTGTACATATACGGCGGTTGCTACTTAAGCTTGGTAACACCAGTGTGAACATGACAAATCTGACATTGTCATCGTACTCAGAATGATTGGTCATTCATTCATTGTTCAATAGTGGTCACAACTTCGCTACAGGACGAATTTTGTGAAGGTCGTCTAAAATCGGTTGTTGTTGCAGAAAAAAGTCGATTCTGTGCGTGAACTGATGTTGAAAGATTGTCATGCCTTGACATTGAGGCATGCTTGGGCATTAGTTCCACTCGCATACATTCAGTATTGCAAAAACATTCGGCCGTCAAAAAGATTTGTTCGCATTGGGTACCGCATAATTTGAAAATCGCTCAAAAAACGCTTTTGACGATTGGTACTAAAAAATGTTAAAAAAAAAATCAAATCGCGGTGCTTCAAAAGACGTCTATAATATCATGACAACCGACGATTCATGGATCTATGCATATCAATCCAAAAATAAACAACAATCGAAGACCTGAGAGACGTCCAGAAAGTCCGTAGAACATATATTTTTCTCCTTTAGTATTTTATCTTTTACATTTGTTATTCTATAAACCAAGTCAATTGTTGAATGCTTTGTTCTGAAGTCGAACTGATGGTCAGGAATCAAACGTCTTTTCACAATGACCGGTTGTAAGTGCATTTACAAAAGCTTTTCCAACACCGTATATACAACTGGCAAGATATTTTGTCATTTGGAGGCTTCCTGGTCTTGGAACTATTATAACCTCAGAGATTTTCCCCATTCTTGGAACGTATAATAATAGCGTGGCATTTATTATATGTATAAGCTTAATCAGGGCTTTATTTGCCAGTCCCTTGAGAATAATTTGTCTGGTTATTAAATAATGTACAGGGATTTTTTATTGTCTGACAGAGTTCGACCATGCTCCTTATTTTAAAGTTGTCAGGTGTCGTAATCATACAACCAATGTCTTCTGTTTGAACGTTTCTTTCGTATGTTCGGAAAATAAATCAGCCTTTTCTTTGCCTCCTTTTGCCCACTCGCCATTGTGTTTTTTATCGATAGCGATTACATTTGGGGTTTTTTAATACCATAGAGAATAATTGGAAATTTTTTCGGAAGTCCAACCTCGATTTTTAAAATTGTTGGCTGCTTTCTTGAGCTCATTGCACAGATGATTTAAAAAAACTTCATGGAAATGATCGCAATTAACAGCAAGCAGAAGTGCTTGTGTCAGAGCCCGACGGGTTCCGGGGGCGGGCAAAATGAAGTTTCCAAAATATTTTAATAAACTTCAGTTTGCAAGTAAGAACCTCGTATCGATGACCTCAAAAAGTTTAGAATTGGAAGCAATTCTGTGTCGCAGAACTCTACAAATCATGTGCGTATAGAAAACGGAGTGGTGCAATACCGGAAATAAAGCGCGTTTTCTTGATTTAAAAACTAAAAACTCGTCTTACACAATGAGAGGTGGAACATTGTTAGCGCGTATGCTCTACAAAATGGAAGCGATCAATCGGAAAAAGATAAATTTTGGTCAGAGTTCGGTAATTTGCTTAGAAATACATATATCGATGAGATGCTCTTCGTGTTAAGGACTGTAATACTTGGAGAATCGCTAGTAAGCCAACACCGTCTGCTCATTACAGAATTTTTCACAGCAGAACCAGGGAAAACACGGGCATCGTTTGGAAAGCCAAGAATCCGGTGGTATAATCTATCTAAGATCGCAAAGAAAGCTCTGGCTCGAACTCGAGCGGCAGCAGCGGAAAACCTGTACCAGGAGTTGAAATAAATATCCTCACGATCCGCAGATAGAAGACAAGCTATACAAGAAGCTCAAACGTCGTACAATACTAAAGTGCCAAATATTTTTAAGCTCGCTGCACAGAGGCGAAAAAATTCAACGGAAATAACTTCGCCGAAATACATCAAAAATGCAGACGGTCGCTTATTAACAAATGAAAAGGAAATTTGTGACCGGTGGCTTGAATACTGCGAGGAGTTGCTTAACAAACAGTTTCCACGTGATATCGTGCCGACAGCTGGTCTATTCGAGGAGGAAGTTTCGGACTTTTCAATCGAAGAAATAAGTATAGCAATCGGAAAAATGAAGCGGGGGAAAGCGGCGGGACCAGATAGCATTCCATCATAGTTTTGGTGGAAAATGGAGGGAATCGGAAGCGAATGGCCCTCGAAACTTTTAAATAAATTAAAATGTGGACAACCTATGCCGAATCAATGGAGAAGTAGCTTCTTGGTTCCATTATACAAAGGAAAAGGCGACACTCGAGAATGCAAAAACTACCGTTCAATCAAGCTTATGTCACACACGATGAAAATCGTCGATAGAGTCTTAAACGAACATCTTCGGCAAATAATAAAACTCGTTAATAACCAGTGTGGATTTGTTGAAGGAAGATCGACGGTGGACGCTATCCAAAGCCTACGAATACATTATATTTATCGACCTCGAGAAAGCATTCAATCGAGTGCCTAGGGGATCTCATATGAGCCGCGCTGAGGTCTCAAAAGGTACCGGAAACATAAATTAGAATAATACAAGACATGCACGGAAACGTGAAAACTGCGGTTAAAAGCTCTCCTGGATTAACAGGAGAATTTCCAGTTAATGTCGGAGTGCATCAAGGAAGCGTCCTTAGCTCTTTGCTCTTTAATGTAGTATTCGACTATCCTTTAAAAGCCTGCATGCGCGAAGCAAATGTAACGCCAATTCTCTTCGCGGACGACGCAGTTCTACTAAGCGATAACGTCGAAGATTTACAGAACGCCTTAGATTCATGGAAAACTGCGCTAGAGAGAAACGGGTTTAAAATAAGTCGTTCAAAGACGGAGCATTTGACGTGCCCATTTGCGCATCCGTTGCGACCTGTTCCGGATATAATGATAAATGGAATAGTTCTTCCGAAAAACACTATCTTTAAGTACCTAGGATCAATCGTTAACATAGAAGCGAAATGTGACGACGACAGAGTGAGTGTGGGGTGGATGAAATGGCGGGAAAATTCGGGAATCTTTTGCGACCGAAAATTTCCACTTAAATTGAAGGGAAAACTCTACACCACCCTTGTTAGACCAGCTCTTATATATGGTTCCCAGTGCTGGACAATGTACGAAGCGTTTAAAAACAAAATGACGGCAACGGAAATGAAAATGTTAAGGATGTCTAGTGGAGTCACTTAACGCGATTGCATTAGATCTACGCGTAAAAGAGGAAATCTACATATAAAGAATTCGGTAACCGAACAGCTTGAGGCGAATAGAATAAGCTGGTCTTGCCACGTTCAAAGAAGATCTGCGGAAAATCCGTTTAAAAAGGCATTATCAACTGTAAGAAAACGAAGTCGGAAAAAGAATTCCTGGATTTCTCAGATGGCAAATGCGCAACAACGCCTGGGGCTAACCACTGAATTGATCCAGGACCGAGCAGTATGTAGACGCGTTATGCGGTCTGCGACATTAGCCAATCTTTTTTGCGCATTAGACGATCGCCTATTGTCAAGATTACTGGAGAATGGTGTGAAATGGTACGAGGGCGGGTCAATAAGTCCGCGACTTTTGGATTAAAACACAGATTTTTTTAAAAAAATAATTTTATTTTTCAACGTAGTCTCCCTTGAGCTCTATACACTTTTTCCAACGCTTCTCCAATTTTTTATCCCTTCCAAAAAAAATGATTTGTCGAGGTCCTCAAAATAGGCCTTTGTTTGCGAGATGACTTCATCATTGGAGTCAAATCTTTTTCCACCAAGCCATTTCTTCAGGTTTGGGAACAAGAAGTAGTCGCTCGGAGCCAAATCTGGAGAATAGGGTGAATGAGGGAGCAATTCATAGCCCAATTCATGGATTTTTGCCATGGCAACTGTACATGTGTGCACCCTTGCATTGTCTTGGTGGAAAAGAACTTTTTTCTTGGCCAAATGAGGTCGTTTTTTTTTCAAATCGTCATTGAATCGGTCCAATAAGTTGGCATAATATTCCCCATTGATTGTTCTTCCCTTTTGAAGGTAGTCAATGTGGATTATCCCGCGTGCATCCCAAAAAACAGTCGCCATAACTTTATTGGCTGACAAACCCACCTTGGCCTTCTTTGGCGCCGATTCACCCTTAGAAACCCACTGTTTTGACTGTTGTTTCTTCTCTGGTGTGTTGTGATGGATCCATGTTTCGTCCACGGTTACAAAACGGCGCAAAAACTCCTCCATATTGCGATTAAACAACGCCAAACCTTCCTGTGAAGTTGTTACACGATTGCGTTTGTGGTCGACTGTGAGCAAACGCGGCACCCATCTTGCGGAAAGCTTTCTCATGCCCAAGTGATCATTCAAAATTGAAACCACTGAGCCATGCGAGATCCCTACGGCTTCCACAATCTCTCGCACTTTCAATCTTCGGTCGGCCAACACCATATCGTGAATTTTTTCGATTTTTTCGGGTGTAGAGACCTCAACTGGGCGTCCAGGACGTTCGGCATCTTCAGTGTTTGTACGGCCACAACGAAATTCAGTAAACCACTTTTTTACCATTGAAATCGATGGTGCAGAGTCCCCATAGTATTTATCAAGCTTAGCCTTGGTCTCGGTAATGGTTTTTTTTCGCAAGAAATAATGCTTAATAAGCACACGAAATTCACTTTTTTCCATTTTCTCCTCAAATTAGTGAGTAGTCTGATAAAAATAGCTGTCAAACACAAACTAACTGACGCAGCAAGTTTAAATTTTGACAGGAGTCAACTGACAGATGCCTGTTGACAGGAGCAGTGTTGCTGTTTCAGTAAAGAGGTCAGAAATTCAAAAAGTCACGGACTTATTGACCCGCCCTCGTATCAAAACGTTCCCCGACGTTCGTAAAGTCTTCGTCTCTTGTAATGAGTAAGTCTACGGGGTCTGGGGTTTTTTCTCTGTCGGTTGGGCACTATGTCGTTTTTCCCGTCGAAAAGAATTCAACATTTGATTGCAACATTCGTAAAGTAGTCTGCCTTTGGTTAAACCGCATCTTAAACCCCAAAAAGTGTGTTTCAAGTTGCATAAAAGTAGGTACAATTTTCAAGTAAGTTTCGGAAATCAAGCATATGTCAATATTAATACTATGCAAGTATAGTTCCATGCGTTCCATGTTAATTGTTTGAACAGCTGTTTCATATTCATACTTAAGTTCCATTTTTGTGAGTTTTATGCTGGAGATTACTCAGTTTTTCAAATATGAGTTTATTTGTTTTGGTCTGCTCCTCAAGCTTCGCAATATCTACAGAAAAAATTTGTGAGATTAGATCTGGAGCATTACTACATTGTTTATTTTCCTGCGATGCGATTTGCGCATACGACAAAAGATGACGGTTTTTTATTTTTGATAAGTTTTCTTTCTCCCGCAACTTCCCCTGTAGAAACTTTTGATTTGGGTTCAGACATGAGCTTTTTTAGACCTACATCGCGTCTCTTTTGGAGCTCTTTCTCTACTTCTCAGCCTATGTAGTTCGCTGGATGATTCTCTTTGTACAAGTCGCTGATGCCTGTTTATCTAAGCTTCACTTTTCTGAAAGATGATTACCGCCGCATTTTACGCATCGTGATTCCTTGTTCGATCTTGTGTTCTTATTACGATATTTCGTATATTTTTAATATTGTAGAAATCGTATTTATTTTCGTTCTTGTCAAAACTAATCATAAAAAACGAAAGCCCACGCTTAACCACGATTTATTGCTATTGTTTCGTCTGCTGGTGTTCCTTCTTGATGATATTTACAGCGTCAAGAATTTCAAAGCCTTTAGCAGGTCAATCATTCATAATGTCTTCTTTGGTACACGTAGGATGAAGACCTCTTGATACTACACGCAACGGCCTTTCTAGCTTGTTCTCAAAGGTGTGCCATTGGTTCTCACGTTAGTTGGAGGCGGAGGATGTAATTTGATTGCTTTTTGTTTCAGTCATGACCCCTTGCGCTCGTCTTCGAATGAAAAATCGGATCTCGTTTTTTAATTACTCTTTTCTTTGTCTTTCGTGTTAGCTCATCTTCGTCCATATGATGTTCACGACTAACTGAGCGGAGTGTGCTTTCATCTCGTTGTTTTTGGAAATGAGACTTCTTAAGTGCCTTAATTTCTTCTCGGAGTAAATCTACCTCATTTTCAAGCGCGTGGTAGAGTTAGTTAATCTTACACGGGTTTCAATGTTTTTAACCAAAAGCGTTTTCGTTTCTCTGAGTCTCGCTTTTCGCATATCGGTGTTACCGGAGGACTTTAAGACCGGAAGGATACTGTAACTTTCAGATGCGAAAGGTTTTTCCCTTTCGCTGTCAAAATTTCTAACTTAGTGTTTGGCACGAGAAAAACAAAAAACAGGATTAATACGTCAAACGTAGTTTTATTAATATTTTATTCATTTAAGAAATCATCTACAGTTTCGAAAGAGCAAAAACAATTTAGTAAGCTACAAGACGGCAAACTTATCTTTAACCTGAGGACAATTTTCCGGACAAGAATTCAACATTGAAAAGAAATTAAGATGGGAAGAATTTTGAACTCCCTAGGCGACTGCAAACCTATTTGTTTGCCATTTAATTAAATGGGGGCCTGGACCATCAACTTGGAGCATCATCATATTCAGCATGTTATGATTTTCAGCAAGTATTAGGACAACACCAAACATTTTATCTCAATTCTTCCAATTCGCTTCAAGAAAATAATAACTTTTTATACACAAATAATGAATGGAACTTGATTTTACTTGCGTTACTCGTATTGCGTATTGATAAATGGTTTTCTACGATTTTTCGGCTGGAATACGAAACAATTTTTGGAGGTCTTCGACCTCTGTTGTAGAAACACTATTTCATAGGCGAGAAGCAGTGGAATTTTTGTTTCATGTATTCTCGATGCAAAAAGTGCATAAGTTACAGGACATGACTAAAGAACACAAGAAACGTGAGGACCTTCAGGAGAATGTTGAAGCTAGGGAAGCAGGAGTTAGATATTGAAGTTAATCGAATACAAATAAAAATACCTTCAAAACAATTTCCTATAAGCCAAACAAATACGCTGCCCCGATTACTCCCAATACTTAACGCAATGATGCGGTAGCAACAAAAGAGGGTATAGACGGATACTGGTGGCGTAACGTGCTAAAGAAGGGGAAGTAAATGGAGTGTATGCTGTAAAATCAACACGCTCGAATAGAATAAATAATAAAAGATTATTTCATATAAACTGTGATAATAAAATTTTTTTTTAAAAAAGTCTTAGTGTTTTATTTCGCGCGAAGGAAAGCTAAGGAAGAAAGAAAATGCATTCACCAATACTATCGCTTATGCAGACACAGGTTCAAGGATTGAAGTCATTAACTGGAAGTTGAAGATCAACTTTAAGAAGTCAGAAACCACACGGTTTCGAATGCTTTTGTTTGGGGCCTCTAAGGACACAAGGAAATATTGGTCGTGAGACATGACGGGCAGTCTGGTTGGATCACTGTCCATATTTAAACAAACATATTTGTAAATATCAGTACATATTGGCCTGTGTATAGTCAAATGCGCTTCTGTCTTTACAAAGAGCTTGTTTTATAGCAGCCAACTCGGTAGAAGAGCGAACGCGATCTGTAACACGACCCTTATCCGGCTTGGGCTTGTATTTGGGTGTTCAGTGTAGTTCAACGTGAGAGCCAGCTTATTGAAAAATGTTGGCCTCATATAGAATTTGTCTACGCTTATATTTAACATTACAATCAGAATAGATAAATTTCTATGCTAATGATAATTCGATAATTTCTTATTTAAGTTGATCTGAAAAGCTTTCTAATCCAATTAAATCCATCTTGAGTGTGCGCTTTGGTGGCTTTTTTCTTTCAGAAGTGCTCCTCTACCAAGACATGAATTGTCTTTGACTTGTCTATTTTTCTACTCTCTGTAATTGTACTTATACTCTGTCTAAAGGCCCTACAAAATGGGTACCTTTAATGTTGTTATAGAAGACCAAGTGCGTCGATGATGGCAAATGTTCCCAGTAACGTGTTGCGTCGTTCTGATTTGTCGCTATTTGCATACCAAATCATCACGTACAACACAAGTTACCAATTTTCGAAGCAATACATGTCCGGCTAGGTGTGTGAATGAATGCCAACATGTGTTTATGGACTTCAACCACAAAGGTTCCAGATATTCTTTAAAAAAAAAAAACTCCAAGGCAAAGCCATTTACATAACCGGAGCTGGGTTTTGACGGATTGGAGAGCAGAAAAGGAGTTAGTGTTCCAAATATTCAAATAATGGAAAGGTTACTCTACAGCTTCAAAGCCACAGAAAATCTTTATCATCTTATCAAAGCGCATAAAGCACAATAATTTGGAAAACCACATCGTTCTGAACATAAGATTCGACTTCGGTTTATGATTTTGGTCCTAAATATTGCTTACCAACAGTTAAGTTTTCTAATTTTGCCCACAAAAAGAACACAAGCCCAACAAATTCCTCTCATATCGGAAAGCATTTATGATTATCCTTTTGGACTACGTATCTTCTTTTCAATTCCTAGAGTAAGATTATGGCGAAAATATAATTCATCTATAAGGATATATAGTCAGTTTAATAATTTAAAAAATATAGTACCAAATTGACAAGTCATTCTGTTACCAGATGAATAACCGCCACAAATAGATTTAAAAAATGCCTTCTGCCAAAAGCGCCAAATTTTCAAACTGTTTACTGTTTTTTTTATTTTATCTGAAAGTTACACCCATCTCTATTGAACTCTCTATTACCTAGTTGTCTTGACCAATTTACTAAAAGATAAATACTCGTAGTCATAAAAAAAGAACCAAAAACACCCTGCATGTAGCGTTTGCTTGCTTAAAAAACTAAAAATTACCCAAAAATTCTAATTAAGATCGTAAGCCTACTACTCTTTTTTGTTATCGTTTTTTTTCCCTACAATTCCAGCTTTTTAATATTTGTAAATGTATAACGATTTTTGAGTAAGCCAAGCAACACAAACAAAACATAATCTTGCTTTATATGCACAGTTTAAATTGATAAACAAAAGTTACAAACAAAAATTCAACAAAAATGGTTCAAAACTTAAAAGAAAACTATAATTTATGTATAAAATTAGTTAAACACTAAATACATATATATTTTTGTTTAAATGTATCCTTTAATGTCTCCTGTTCAGTTAAGCGCGATAGGAAATCGCAATAAGAAGAATATTGCTCAGCAGAACCAATAATTTTAGTGGGTTTTTGAAGAAGATTCGTCTTATTCCTCCAATGACAACTTCATTAGAAACAAAACTGTAAGCCTTGTATTCTTGTCCTTGCCGACAAACAAAGTGATGGCGCCAAATATTCAAAATCCTTTAAAAAAAAATAAATATGGCAATTCGTCTAGGAAGTTGCGTGATGTCTTCTCTCGATACCATCTCAAATCCCATATATCAAACAAAAAGGTTCGATGTGCAACCTTAAATGCGTAAACACTCCCCCTGAGAGATTTAAATAAAATTTATAACATGTTGAATCGGCTCTTATAATTTGTAATTATTTTATTTTATTATTCGTACGAATATTTTCATCACGACTGTGATACGACTAGTTGTTTTAAAAAAACTTGTATTAAACAAGTGACAAAGGTGTTCTGAAACCCAATTTCGTGGTAACAAAGTGACAATTCTCAGTTTTGTCATTGACAGTTTGAAGAGAACTAAAACTAAATAACTAAATTGTTCGACTTCCGTTCGCGATCGGTTACAACCGGCATCATCAATATCCGATATATTCAAATATCATACATGCATACTATACAGGGTGAGTTTTTTAACTTGAGACATCCAAATTACACACGCAGATTTTTCTGACTGAGTTCCAATTACACAAATGAAAAACTTGTCATGTTTAGGTTCAAACTTCCCAGTACATCAAAATATCCTTTTGGGTTGGGTAGTATCAGCAACTTGGAGTGCACATGGAACATATCGGCAGTGAACTAATTTAGTACCGAACTCGTCCCGATACCTATGCATCAGCCTGTAGAAGAAGACTTTTGGAAACTAAAACAAATTATTTGTAAACATAATTCGCGGAAAATCTAAAGGTATGAGATGGAGGACGATTCAGGGTAAAGCTTCTGTTCAGAGATAGTCCACTATAACATTGTAGCACTCAGGTTTTTGTTATTGGAGAAAAAACTGGGGAAACTGAGCGATGTATCATGAACCAGGACTACCTCATGAGGTTGAATATTCGATGCTGCTCCTCCCTTCCAATGATGTAAAGATCTTAGTTCTTGCAGATACTCAAGCTTCAAACGTTTCCAAAATAACCTCAACCTGGAGTTGAACTTCATCCGAAGCTCGTTTCCAGTCTTAGATTCACTAAGTTTAATCACTTCAGGAGATGCACCTATGGGTTAAGAAGTGCGATGGAGTAAGAGGGTTAAGGTCGTTTGGGTCATCCGATATGTATGCTAACGGTCTGGCATTGGTGATGTTTTCGGCTTCGACTAGAAATGTTCGTAGTTCCTCAAAATTTAGTTTAGAGCGACCGATTGTAATTTTAAGAACTGCTGTAATGCTTCTGACTAGCCGTTCTCAAAAGGCCCCCCACCAAGCGGCACTCTCAACGATAAACTTCCATCGTGTACCTTCGTTGTTTACAAACTTTCTTATACGTTCATCACAAATGGTTTCGTTGAAGATAGTTAATTCCTTGGAGGCACCTTTAAATGTTTTAGCTTTGTCAGAATATATTAAACGTGGTCTGCCCCTTCTAGCGAAAAACCTTCTTAGAGCAAGTATGATTTCACCACCTTATGACCACTAATAATCCAGAACTTATTTCTCAACTGAGCGAGCGTAGCAGTCGTACCACCGTGCAACATTTTATGATGACTATATAAAACAATAAGCTTACTGATGGGACATTTGTTCGACAAAATAATTGGAAAGGCTTCAATAGTTTGGTTCTCAGAATCGCGAAGTCGACTATTGAGTCGCAATAAACCACTTTCATCCAAGTACGGATTCAACGTATACAAATTTGAAGACTTACTAACAGCATCACCGCTTTGAATGCCTGAATTTCAATTGGAAAAGCTAGCCGTTGAACTTTTTTTTTACCAGTACTGCTCCGCTAAATGTAGCTCTTCTGCTGTTATGACTTCTGGTTCATCTCTGGTGTACCTCTTTTGTAGTAATTTTACAAAACGCATCACAGAAGATGTTTCCTGTGACAGCTCGCCAATAATTATCAGCTCCGATCAAGACAGATATACCTTCTTCTGGCTGATAATTAAAGGGACGTGCGTCGGCTAAAGTGAGTCTGTAATTCCTTGTACAGCGTTCTGTCGGAACTGTCAACACGTCAGCACAAATTGTTGGTACAACTACGGCGTCTTAATCAATAGTATTTTTTTCATATTGACTTTGTAGCCTTAAACGAACTATTTCATAACTATTTCATTTGCAAAAGAAACATGACATTGGTGTGCGTGTCGTTGATAATAATCCTGCTGCAGTCGAAAATGATTTAGGTTGTCGTCTGATATCCTTTTCTTCTATCGTGTTTTCAAGTGCGATGATTTTTCCTTCTAGGATGAACGAACATTCGCTCTCAGACGATGATGTAGTAGCAGCAGCTGCAGCGGGTGAACTTTCTACTCAAAGTTCATTATTTTAAAAATAATTTGCTCGAAGTTCATTTGGCAAGCAACGAAGAACCTTTGATTTAAGCATTATTGAATAAATGGTTGAAGCTATTCCAAAAGCTGTGAGTGATCTCATAGAAGAAGTTATGGTGTTGTAGATATGGCGCAGACCTCCTATATCCGTTTTAGTACTTAGGAGTGGAATGGACATCATTGCGTTCATGTTTTTGTCAATAAGTTTGCCGTTGCTACCGAATTTCTCCTGCAGTAGAGCTAAAGCCCCGTCATAACAACTCCCACTCGGAGTGAAAACCCGGCGATGATATCAGCCGCTGAACCCATTAAAGTTGACTGAAGATAATTAACTTTATCTGTGCCCGATAAAGTATTGTTTTCGTGGACATAGCTCTTAAATTGTTCCCAATATGGAAGCAATTCCCGAAAGTCACTGGAGAAGGTTTTAAGTTGTAGTTTCGGCAGCCTTACACCATTATAATTTTCGCGCGATTGCGTTGGGACAGCCATTATTGAACTATCTTGCTGTTTCATCCGATTCAATCACTCGAGGCGCTGATTCAACCGTGCGATAACGGAAACTGCTTTGTCTTCGTGTTCAACTGATGTTTCGCAGTCTTTCAACGGGTCTTCAGCTACTCCACTTCGCAGAAACTCACCGTTTGCTTTTAACAAGTCATCATGAGCGCATTTTAACCGAGGTACACTGACAACTCCTCTTCGATATTTTCCCAGTTGTCTTTATTTTCTGAAGTAATTTGCGATTCTGTCGAACGTAAAAATGCATTTTCAATATTTGCGACGCGGGTAACTTGTCCCCTATAGGCGGACCGGTTTGAAATTTCGATTATTAAGTTAAAACTTTCGATAATACCGTTTTGTTAGTCCCGGGTTTCGACACCATGAAAAAAAACGTTAAATGATAAGACCCGATTTAAACAACTAACAAAACTTTATTTTTCGCTGCCTTACTGCGACAAAAATCGACTTCATGTAATGGAAAAGGGACTCTTCTTTTATAGACACATTTTAGAAGAATACAGCTATATATTGGGAAAAAGTCATAGCTTCAGATGGGCAATACTTTGAATAATACTATTGAACATGTTTTTCTTAAATAAACGTTCAAATTTTGAAAAAAAAACCGCACGAATTAGGTTATATACCCAATAATATAAGAGAACAATATTGAATAAGAGAATATTTACATGTTCCAAGTTTCTACACATGTCATTAATTAGCAACGTTGATCTAACACAGCTTCATAATTTTATGCCAGATCAGCACGTTCTCCTTCTCTTTCGTTCTCTTCTGGAAAGTTGTTGTCTCTAAGTAATTGGCATTAGGTACCGCAAGGAATTCTTATTAGAATCAAAGGTCGTTGAGAGATTTCAACGGGAAGTAAATACCATCCTCACATCGGAACACCTCGATCTTCACAAGTGGCGTTCTAATGCTCAAATAGATTCATCGATGGAAACGACGAATATGGGGCTGAATGAAGCTGACATGGAAATCTTTGGGAATTGTGTGGAATTCAAAAAAAGATACAGTTCAATACTCCTGCCAAGATACTATTTCAGCTAACGGTCTTACTAAGTGCACAATTCTTTCTCCGGCTCGTAGATTGTTTGATACTCTTGGCTTAATCTGTCCAATCGGCGTAAAAGCGAAAATATTTTTAAAATATTTCTGGGTGATGAAGTTAAAGTACTTTCGATTCACGTTAGAAAGAATACACTTCTAATTTGAAAAAATTACAGTATTCCCCGCTTCATCTTTCAACCAAACTACAGGAGTGTCCAAATTCATGGGTTTTCGGAATCTTCTACAAAGGCATACAGTTGCTGCTTATATGCAATGTGTGAGGATGGATTTGGCTGTGTCTCAGTGAATCTGATTGCTGGGAAATCAAAGCTAGCACCTGCAAAAACTCAGTCCCTCTCCCGACTAGAATTATGCGGAGCCCATGTTATTCAAACTGTGGAACAAATTCGAAGGAGTTTTCGAATTCAATTTTAATCACATTTATTTTTGATAGATTCCAAGATTGTTCTATGCTGGCTTGATACATATCCAAGTA
This sequence comes from Volucella inflata, assembly GCA_928272305.1. Lineage (NCBI taxonomy): Eukaryota > Metazoa > Arthropoda > Insecta > Diptera > Syrphidae > Volucella > Volucella inflata. The sequence continues at coordinate 92,177,557 of OV743716.1, read as the reverse complement.
CTTGCGAAACTTTCGTCGCAAACGACATACAATCACTAAGTTGTGGGGTCTGTTGGAGGCAAATAAGATCGAAAAATAATCCAGCAGATCTGGTTTCCAAAGGATGTGCGTCGAAGACTTAAATTACTCATCTTGGTTTACGGTGCCTTATTTCCTTAGAAAAAGATAGAATAATTGGCCAGGCCAGGCTGATTTCGTAAAAGTCGAAAAAAAAAGTATTTGTAAGGAGTTCATGGAAGTCGTCGACAGACATAGCTCATATATAAAGACACTTCGCCTCGTAGCATACGAGTATATTTTAAAATTCATTGTGGTTGCCCAAAGAAATAAAATATAACAACTTTTTTATTTTATTATTATTATTGCTTATTAAAACATAAATAAATTTACATCTTAATATATACGATACAGCACTAGCTATGCGTCGAGTCGTTTGGCAAAGTCTGTTTTGGATAGTGAGTGCAGTGTGATGATCGGTTGTGTGCTGCTATTCCTGGCTGTGTTGCCTGCTAATTCATTACCGCGTATGCCTGAATGACCTGGTATCCAAGATATAAGTAGATTCGGTGAATTTCGGATGATGTTGTTCGGAATTTTTGCGATAATGGTGGTACGGTTATTGATGTTTTGGATTGCATTAACCGTAGAGAGATTGTCGGTGCAAATGAGATTATTGCAGCTTCTACTGCTTTGAGGATCGCTAGAGCTTCCACGGAGAATATTGAAAAGTAGTCTGGTAGTTCCTCGGCGAACAGGATATTGCCATTGGCGGCGACTACTGCAAATCCAGTACCAATCTCGCTCTTCAGTTGGATATACAATCCTTTAGGTGTTGAATCCTTTTTAAACTAGGATAGCCTTGTGTTAATAGCTTCAAGCGGGAAGGGCATTTAGGGATTTTCTTGCGTTTCAGGATTTTTTTGGCGTCATCAATTATAGGGGACTTGTGAGATTCGCAGATTTCGGAGCCAAATGGGATGTTAAAATATCTCGATGATCCTCGATAAATGAGAGTCCAGACTCGGAAAGGACATTTAATTTGATTTTCCTTTTTTTTATGGATAGGTGTGAAAATCTTCGTAGACATCTTCATAGTAGTGTGAGACTCTGTAGCTGGTATCGCCGTGTCGTCTGTGAACGTGGCTACTATGGTACCTGATTCTTCCGGGATGTCTCAAGTATAGAGTAAAAACAACACCGGGCCAGCACACTTCCTTGCGGAACTCCAGAAGCGAACGTCAAGAAACACGCTAGAACATATATTTTTTCCCTCTAAGGCTTTCTGATGAAAATGCATTTGAGGCTTCTTGATTCCTATCACGGCTTTCGAGCCTGAGTCTGAACTTTTTTCGGCAGTCAGACCTTCGAGATATGTAGGTAGAGATACGAGGGCGGGTCAATAAGTCCGTGACTTTTTGAATTTCTGACCTCTTTACTGAAACAGCAACACTGCTCCTGTCAACAGGCATCTGTCAGTTGACTCCTGTCAAAATTTAAACTTGCTGCGTCAGTTAGTTTGTGTTTGACAGCTATTTTTATCAGACTACTCACTAATTTGAGGAGAAAATGGAAAAAAGTGAATTTCCAGTGCTTATTAAGCATTATTTCTTGCGAAAAAAAACCATTACCGAGACCAAGGCTAAGCTTGATAAATACTATGGGGATTCTGCACCATCGATTTCAATGGTAAAAAAGTGGTTTACTGAATTTCGTTGTGGCCGTACAAACACTGAAGATGCCGAACGTCCTGGACGCCCAGTTGAGGTCTCTACACCCGAAAAAATCGAAAAAATTCACGATATGGTGTTGGCCGACCGAAGATTGAAAGTGCGAGAGATTGTGGAAGCCGTAGGGATCTCGCATGGCTCAGTGGTTTCAATTTTGAATGATCACTTGGGCATGAGAAAGCTTTCCGCAAGATGGGTGCCGCGTTTGCTCACAGTCGACCACAAACACATGTGCAGTTGCCATGGCAAAAATCCATGAATTGGGCTATGAATTGCTCCCTCTTCTTGTTCCCAAACCTGAAGAAATGGCTTGGTGGAAAAAGATTTGACTCCAATGATGAAGTCATCTCGCAAACAAAGGCCTATTTTGAGGACCTCGACAAATCATTTTTTTTGGAAGGGTTAACAAAATTGGAGAAGCGTTGGACAAAGTGTATAGAGCTCAAGGGAGACTACGCTGAAAAATAAAATTATTTTTTTATCAAAAAATCTGTGTTTTAATCCAAAAGTCACGGACTTATTGACCCGCCCTCGTATTTCGATTTTTGTAATCTCGTATTGCTTCTTTCAATTTGTTGCATAAGTGGTGGCTTTCCTCTCACCAATTGTTTTATTTCCGACGGATATTTTATTTCACTACTTGCTTTCTCTTTTCTCCTAGTTGGAGTGTTGTTCCAGGCAGCGTTCTGCAGGACTTTGATGATTCTGTCGACTTCGTCTTCTATTTCGTTTTGTGTTTTTAGAGACACGTTTAGAACAGTATGTTCATTGCTCGATGTTTGTAGAAATTTTGGCTGCTCCCTTTGTGACAAAGAAGTCTACAAGATCGGGGTCTTTGTTATACCCCAAGGCCAATATGTTGGTTTTCTTGTCGAGAAAAAGTTAACTTCAGATTGCATACCGGCTTCATAGAGTTGTGTGTTTTTCGTTGAATTATATCTTGAGCCCCAGAAGGTATGTTTCGAATTAAAGTCACCACCAATCATAAAATTCAGTCCCAGTAAATAAAAGATCTCTTTAAAGTCATTCTTTTCTAGCTTGCATCGCTGAGGACAATAAATGGATGCGATGTTGTAGTGCAGGTGGTTATGTCTTACGCGTACTGAACTTAACTCCGTTGCATCGCTTTCAATCTCCATATTTAAAGCACAGTATCCCTTTAGTTCCACACGAAGTCCTTTCCTCAAGTGAGTTCCAGAAATCAAGCAAATGTCTATGTTGGCTTTTTGTAAGAACACTTCCAGTTCGTCGAGTTTCTTAATAAGGCCTTTTGCGTTCCACGTCAATATTTTAAGCACTTGTTTCATATAAATGCTTGAAATCGAGTTTAACGTTTTTCTTTCTCGAGACTGCTCAATTTTTCAACTAAAAATTTATTTTTTCTGCTTTGCTCCTCAAGAGTCGTGCAGTCGTTTTATTTCCTTGCGACGCTCTTAATGCATACGTTAGCCCGTCAATCGGTGGCGGTTTTTCCTTGGCGATCTTTTTTTGTATATCCTTCGACTTTACCACGACGGATTTTCTTTCTTTCACTGCCTGTTCTTTCGCAATATTTGGTTTATTTGTAGTTGCTTTTGGGTGTTTGGGGGTGCGGTTTTTTTTTTTAAGCGTATCGCGCCTTTTTTGGAGTTCTTTTGCCACGTCACATCCGCGATAGTTTACTGATTTAATTTGATTTGATTTTTTATTTAACTTCTGCTATTTTTTTTAACAATAATTTACTTAGGATTAAAATACTTCAAAAGAAAATTGAAGTTTCTGCTTGGTTATAGTTAGTCTTAACATAGGTTAGTCTTAGTTTCTTCTTTAATGATATAAGATTATTCTCTGACTTAAGGTCATTTGGCAAGGAATTAAATAAACGGAAAACTTTATGGAGCAATATATTTTGCGATCTATTTGTTGATAGTAATTGTAGTCCTAAGTCACCTCAATTTATTAAATTATATGGATGTACATCCTCTACATAAAGGATTTGATTACATAAATAATTAGGTATAATTTGGTTTTTTTATTTTGAATATAAAAATGAGCACATTCATCATAGTTTTTGGGTTAATTGTAAGCCAATGTAAGGTATTTAACATAAGTTGTATATGTGTAAACCTATTACACATCAAAATACATAGGATTCCTCTGTTTTGTAATTTTTGCATTTTTTGCATACAATCTTTGTATATTCCCTAAAAACAAAATTGTTGAACAATATTCAAAGTGCGGTTTGATAATTACATTATATTTTTTTATTGCACACATCATTGATACCCTACTCCTTACTCTTTGAAAAAAAAACTATTTTCTTTGCGATTTTTTTTTTACATACATACTCGTAGTTTAAATGTGATTCAAAGCTTAACTTTTTCTCTAAAATTACTCCTAGGTACTTTATTTCATCAACTTTCTTAATCAATTCCCCGTTCATTAAAATATTTTCATTGGAATCTCCATTAATGATAATAGTTTTTGTTTAACCAGTGTTAAGCCTTAACTTATTCATTTTTAGATATAGTTCTACACGTTTTAAATCAGTATTCAGTTGATTGAAGCATTCATCCACCGAGTTTCCAGAATCATCCGCAAACAGTCTAGCCTTTGTATGCGCAGCACCTTTTGCAAGTCATTAATATAGGTAATAAACAGTAGCGTTCCCAGCGTCGCTCCTTGAGGTACCCCCAGTTTTACAAGTAATACATCCGATGCGAGAAAATGCCATAGGGGTTCATTTATGACATAAAGAAAACAAGGTCCAATAATTTCAAAGGCACACAAGATCATCCTAGCTGGTAAGCGATTAGAGTCTCTTTTACTATTCATGCTTTTCATACTGCATTTCAATTCACTCATATTCACTAATTTAAATTTAAAGATTTAATCATTGTTCAAATCCACTAAATTTGAATATCGTTCAGCGGGTATTCTATCATTTAATTCCTCCACACTTCTGACAAAAAATTTATTAAGCTCATTAGCTATTTCAGTCTCGTTGGTTATTCTCTCCCCATCGCAGATAATTTCCTTTATTTCATTTTTGCTTTCATTAAGCACTAGCGTTTTGATTGTTCTCCAAATTGCTTTTTGGTCCATTGAATGGTCGATTTTCCCAGCACTATAGTTATTTTTTTGTTTCTTGAATTTCAGCCGCATATTTATTTCTACATAGCCCATATCCACACCAGTCTCATGTTTCATGTGTCCAAACAGCTTTTTGATGCAATTGGATATTTGTCTAATACATATTGAATAAATGCTGGTTAAACCAACTTATATTACCATTTGTCCCACTTATCAATCAATCAATCAATCAGGTTTATTTCGTTCATAAGTTTACAAACCAAGCCACCGCACAATTTACAATTCAGAGATTTGATATATTATATACTTACTTACTTACTTTAGCTGGCGCTACAGTCCGGGGTGGACCTGGGCCTCAGTCAACAAGCTTCTCCAGCCAGCTCAATCCCTGGCTAGCTGCCTCCAGTTTCGCAAGCTAAGTTGGCTGAGGTCCTCTTCCACCTGGGTGCGCCACCTGAGTCTTGGCCTTCCTCTACTGCGCTGTCCCTCGGGAGCGGATTCGAAGACTTTTCGGACCGGAGCATTGGTGTCCATAAGCTCTACATGACCCAGCCATCTCAGAATTTAGATCTTCACTCTGGCTAGGTCCATGTCGCTGTACAGTCCATACAGTTCGTCGTTGTATCTCCTCCTCTACTCAGCGTCAATGCAGACGGGACCGAAGATCGCCCGAAGAATTTTTCTCTCAAAGCAACCAAGAACACCCTCATCAATTTTTGATAATGTCCATGCCTCTGCGCCATAGAGCAGGACCGGGCTTTGGGCTTTGCTACTCAATTGCCTTCTTTACCCAAAGAAACAGCGGTTGGCAAGAGTTATTCTTTGCTTGATCCCAGCGCTGGTGTCGTTGTCCGTATTTATAGCAGAGCCTAGGTAGACAAAGTCCTTAACTACCTCAAAGTTATATCTGTCGAGGGTGACGTTCTGCCCGAGATGTCGGTGTTGGTTGTCCTTTTTGCTTGACAGCATATACTTGGTCTTGCCCTCATGGACCGCTAAACCCATTTTCACCGCTTCTGTCCCAATACTCGCGAAAGCGCCACTGACATCACGCTGCTTTCTCCCGATTATGTCAATATCGTCGGCGTATGCGAGTAGTTGGACGGAGTTTTGAAAGATAGTGCCTCTTGTGTTTGCTAGTGAGTTTTGCACTATTATTTTAAGTACGATGTTGAAAAAATCACATGACAGCGCATCGCCTTGTCTAAATCCTTTCTGGACATCAAAGGTCTCGGTGAGATCTTTATTGACCTTGATGGAGCAGCGTGCATTCTCCATCGCCATCCTGCACAGACGGACGAGTATGGCAGGGATGCCAAAACTAGACATTGCTCTGTATGGCTCGTCTCTATAGATGCTGTCATACGCGGCCTTAAAATCGATGAATAGGTGATGTGTATCGATCTGAAGCTCATGGGTCTTCTCCAAGATCTGCCGTAGTGTTAATATTTGGTCGATGGTGGACTTTCCTGGCCTGAAGCCACACTGATATGCACGTATCAGGTTGTCGAAGAACGGCTTCAGGCGTTCATACAATACGGCGGATAAGATCTTATATGCGATGTTAAGGAGACTGATGTCTCTGTAGTTGGCGCAGTTCAGAGGGTCCCCTTTCTTGAGAATCGGACAAACAATGCTGAGGTTCCATTCATCGGGCATACTTTCGTCCGACCATATTTTACAGATGAGTTGGTGTATGCTCCTTACCAAGTCATCGCCTGCCGCTTTGAAGAGCTCGGCAGTCAGGCCATCCGCTCCAGCAGCTTTGATATAGCTATCTTCACTTCATCCAGGTCGGGTGGACGGAATTGTTGGTCATCATCGTCCAAGTTGAAAGGTTGATTCTGCCTGACAGCGGTATTTGGTACGTCATCGCCGTTATACAGTCTGCAGAAATGGTCTTTCCAAATCCTCAGCATCGACTGAGATTCTACTATATAATGTCATATTATATCTTTCTACTGAAATATATCTAAGAATCAAATGTAATTTTAAATAATTATTCTAAGCAAAGGGAAAGAACAACAAAAACCGTTGAATTAAACAAAAAAAATAAAAAATAAATAAATATGAAGTAAATAAAAAAAAATAAACTTGTTCCACTTATTGTTTTCGATATAATCATTTTCTCCAGGGCACTTTTTAAACGATCGCTTAAAAATTTTGCCTTTTCATTTATGGTAATTCATTGCCATTTAAATTTACCTCATTGTTGATGAGCGAAAAACGTCCTCTTTAAATACTAATGTTTCAATAACTTTTTTGTTTAACATTTTACTATAAGAATTCGTTTCAAAAATTATTTCTATAGATTCGTGGTCACCGATACTAAATTCTAAATTGTTTTGTTATTTTATTGCCTCGATAATTTTTCCTCCATCCAGTTTTTCACTCAACCCAGTAATTAATATTTTGGGAAAATGCATCTTCGGTAGTTGCACCTCATATTTCTCACTCAATTTTTCTTCCATTTCTGATGCCAATTTTGTTCTTGCTTCATTGCACTTACAACGAATGGCAAACGCGCCGTTCTGCCTATCTTCTATACCGCTCACTCCTACATTCAATGCTGACGACTTTATCACTTCCTATATTTAATTCTTTGTTTGCTTGCTTTGCTGCATAGCTTTTGGTTTTAGTATAATTGGTGCACTCGCGGCCACGGTTCTCTTTACTTTATTACTTGCTCTGCATAAGTAGCTTTATTTTTTTCATACTTTATTTCTTTCACTATGTCTACTCTCATCTTTTTCACACTTTCTATGACTGCTTTGCTATTATTTGTCATTTTTCACATCATCACATATTTTCTCACTTTGCTCTTTAAATGCCTTGACATAATCACTCACTTTTTTTAATTTCTTCCACGCTCTTTTCGCATATTTCTTGGGCCTTCTTTATTTCCCTACTTCTTTATGTGTAACCTTCTTCGATTGCTTGCAGCAAATTCATAATTTCCCGTTTATTGTTATCCAACATGAATCCGAACCCATTTTTATGTTATTATTTTTAATATATATGATCACTGTTTTATTTAATAGCATCCGACATATCTCTCAAAACAAGATCAACATTGTTTATGTAAAAAACATAATCCGTGCACATGAATCTTATATTTTTGCACTGTATGAATCAAGTCCACATCAATTAACCGCGACGTGGAATATTTTCTTACACCCGCGCATCTTATGCCCTCTCCTCAAATTGCCTTTCGACACTTATTGCAGTTGTTTTCCATTATTAGTCGTGTTTTATTATCACTTATGATCTATATAGATCACACAACGAAAATAAAACCGTGCAGATCATTGAAAAATTCAAGTTCTGTGTTGTGGTAATAATTTGACACTTATTTCCTTGTCCATTGCAATTACACACCTGAGTTTATGTTTTTCTTTTCAGCGTGAAGTTGCCATGCAACCGGAGTTTAAAAAAAAAAAAAAAACATTTAATGTTATTTGTACCTATCCTCTTTTACAAAATAAAAAAAACAAAATGCAATGCAGATAAGCATTCCTATCAACTGCTTATACAGTAGTTTAGTTTAGTTTAGTTTACATTAAACTAAAGACATAGACTAGTGAAGCATTAATATGTTCAATACAAATTCAGATTTAGATACAAGCTAATAAAAAAAGATTAAGGTAATATTATTACTAATAAATAATGGTTATTTATATATTCATTATTATAATCTCTACGTACATGTGTGTATATCTCCAATTAAAATTGTGCAATTTTCTAAGCATAAGTATACAAACAAATGAAAAATAAAAATAATCAAAGGGTTAGGTGTTATTGTTCATGTAGAAGGACTTAAGTTCATTCCTAAACCTGTTGGTGCCACAAGACCTTCGGACCAGCCGTGGTTAGGAGTTCAACAGGCGAATATACGTTATGAAAAATTGTCGCTCAGATGTTAGGCAGGAGCAACGAGGGTGAATGATTTGCCGAGATCTTTCAGACGTGGTAAATCTTATCTTATTGAATAGGTAACAAGGCTGATTGGTTTGAATCACATTGGAAAGCAATATAAGGGATCGATAGCGTATTAGATGGTCAAGTGACATGTTAAAGAGCAATTTCGAGTAATGAGATATTCTATTGAAAACGTAACGCACGATATTGTTGAAAGCGACATTAAGTTTTCTTTTACTGTTAGCTTAACAGTAACAGAATATTTCGCATCCATAACAGAGAACTGGTACAAAGAGTGTTTTGGCTAGTAAGAGACGAGTTTTGAAGGGGTTGAAGTACGAGTTTGATGTCCAGAGCTGGCGTAAAGTTCCATAACCTTACCAACCGTAGTATTGATATGGTTATTCCACTTAAGTTTTCTATTAAAAACAACTCCAAGATTTTTTGCGATGTCAACATATTCGATTTTTGAGCCATTGAGCATAATGTCTGGGAAGAAGGAGAGATCAAGCAGTTTTTTATAGATGACGATACATTTACTTTTGAGTGGGATTAGAATATGTCCATTTTTTTCTGACCAGCTTAATATGCGCTCCAGGTCAGTGTTTAAAGCATTTGCGCAGTCATCTATCGTACCAACAGGGCAACTTCGATAGAGTTGAACGTCATCAGCATACATTTGAATAGATGAGGTCACGACGAAAGTGGGAATCTCATTTACGTTGACCGAGAATAAAATGGGTCAGGATGGAGCCCTGTGGAACTCCTCTAGTATTGTATATGGAACCGGACGATTTTTGGCTAACTGAGATAGCTTGCTTTCTTAATTTTAGGTAAGATGATATGGTATTTGTAGCTGAGCTCGAAAAACTAAACAATGTCAGCAGTTTTTTACAGATGTTAGTGTGGTTAACTGTGTCGAATGCTTTCGAGAAATCTAACAATACTAGAAAAGATACTTTGTCTTCATCCAACGCTTCCCTGATATCGTCTACAACTTTAATTATGGCCGTTGTACAGCTATGGCCTTCCTAAATCCAGATTGCATTGGAGAGAGCAAGTTGTTGGAATGGATAAGATAAGAGTTTATTTGCCTTTGAAGTACCCTCTCAGATATCTTTTAGAGAAGTAAGGCAGTATGGATATCGGCCGATATTCCTTACTATTGGAACTATTATGTATAGGAATTATTTTGGCACATTTCCATTGAGAAGGGTAAATGCCGGTTGTTATTATTAGGTTGAAGACATGGACCAGAGATCGAAGAATAACTGGAAGGATTATTTTCACAAATTTGGGATGGATTTCATCAAAACCTACAGAATTTGATTTGACTGGCAACAAACAAGCAACCATTTCAGTATCATTAATACAGTAAAATTCAAAATCACTATCAGACAAGTTAAAATCGAGTGGATTTATAGGAACAGCATTAATGTCAGGAAAAGGGAGGGTAACAAAACTTGTATTCAGGGAATTTAGATCCAAGTCGGAATCAATATGTTTAGTATTTCTACGCATACCAAATTTCTGGATATTATTCCACAGTTGGCGACCTGTTGTTGATTGGTCAATTTGGTTCCTGAAAAAATTCTTTTTGGCAATTTTAATTTTGCCGACAACCTGATTGCGCATAAACCGATATAGTTGCAGGTGTATATCGAACTTATAACGTTTCCAACTCGCGTAGAAACGATTGCACTTATGTATCAGTAGTCGAATTTCTGGTGTAAACCAAGGACATTGGCCAAAACGGATACGTTTGGTTTTTAGAGGAACATGATTGTTAAAAAGGGTACATATATTTTGATTTAAGAACCCCACTTGGTCATCAGGGGAAGACATAAAATACACAAGATCCCAATCTATATGCCGAGAATGTATCTCCAGTTGGTGGTAATCAATGTTGCTAAAGTCTGTGAACTCGAAGGTTGCAACTGCATATTCAAATGCAAATTCGAAGATCAGAAATAGCAAGTCATAGCAAGCAGGTACGGACAACTTGTCATAGAAGAGAGCACCGTTGAGATTATTCACAAAGAAAACAACTAAAAGAGTACAGGTTTCATCGGAAAAGTGTGACGCATTACTTGTTTTGACTGGGAACAAATTAAGTGGGTACATACTATCAATGATATCATTGTCAACAAAAAGAGATTCCAATAACGGGTAGCACCTCAAACCAATTTTGGCATATATGGCAGAACCTCCACCTGATCTACCTATCCCATCTCCTCGAAAAAGCCTGTATCCATCAATGTTGTACACCTCATCCCCTATACTATCCTTAAACCACGATTCTGTAATGCAGACAATATCAACCTTGGAACCCATTAGCAAATCTCTTAGCTCATCAAGCTTGGGAAACAGACTTTGCACGTTTAAATGATACACAGGTAAACCATCCATCCGGTTACACAGAACATTAATCATTGAGCGACAGATTCTAGTGTGACCCTCGCCAGTGGGACTCAATACATTAGAACTCGGCCACATATCTAGGGTAAATTAATAAAAACAATGGGAAGGGCTTGTGGTAGGCGGCAGGCAGCACAGCAGGCTTAGGCTCAAGAATAACACCTTCCATCAAGTTTTTCAAAATTTATTAGAACAAAAATAAAAAACACAATAATATTTGGAGATCGTTAAAAAGTTGAAAAATAAGCAAATTTAAATACACTTACTTAAGATTTCAGAACTTACAAAAGAAATAATAAAATAGGAAGAGAAAAAATAAAAAAGATATAAATATATATATAAATAATGTATTTAGGGGCCGGCAGTGCTATGCAATTTAGCGATGTTATCAATTTCCACAGCTTCACGGCTGCGCATCGTAAAAACTGATGAGTTGTTTTTGTTTCTTAAGCTGGAGAGCACGATGCAGTAAATTGTTGTTGGATTTCGATAGACACTCGCGCAGGTAGACGTTTGAGTGCGAGTTTAATCCAACGTCGCATTTGTTTGTTGTTGTTTTGTCGGTATTTGGAGACCGAGGTTAGTACGAAGTTCCTATCATAAGCAGACCGGAACTTAATAATAATCGCAGAGGTGTCACTATTTGGTCGGGGACGTGTGCGAAAAATATCATTTCAAATTGGCGGTTTTACATTAATAACGTGACATAAATGATTGAAATAGTTTTTAATGTTTTCATTTTCATTGATAGGGATCCCGAACAAAACAGCGTCACGTGAAACATTTTTGTTTTCAAATTCCTCCTGAGCTGATTTTAATTCATTGATTCGTGATCGTAGATCAGTAATTACAGTTTGGGTGTCAGGTTAGCATTAGACAGCGAGGTTTTGATGTTATATTTTCACTTGTAAGGGAATTATTTTCCAACTGCATCACACGCGAGTTAATGTCAGGTTTTGATTTGTTTAATTCGGCGAATTGAGAATCAATTTTGGAGATTCGTTTATCATTGTTCTCCTAAATTTTAGATGAAATAAGTGATATTATTAACTCACTTTGGGACTTCTCATCCATTTTATCTAACAAGGTATAACAAGTTTTTTGGGCTTTTGGTGTGAAGAGTCAATTGATGTTCGAGGCGAGCTTACACTTGTCGTGTCCAATTTCGAGTTTGACCGGGACCGTTTAGAGTTGGACATACTAAGAGGGGTATGGAGTAAAGGTTCAAAGTATGGAGCAAGAGGAACAATGAAAAATGTCAAAGGCAAATGATTGGCACAAAACTGAACAAATTAAGAATAATTATTTAATGAGTATCACTATCACTTGTGAATTGAAATCAAAATATATTGAATGTAAAAGGGGTTTACACTTTTATGGAATAAAAAAAATAAAGCCAGGTTATTTAAATTTTATTTGAGAAAAGGCAAGATTAGCCAGCCGAAGAAAAAACACGTCTATTCACTAGCCTGAATCATACTCATGAGACGCTAAGAAATCTAAAGATGATTTCGGTTTGCACTAATGTTTTTCTGAAAGAATTTTATTTTTAACTATGGATTTTATTTTTCAAAGATTTTGATTACAATAATTGTCTGAGGGATTATTTTAGTCCATTATATTCACTAAATTTTATTCATTTAATCAATATCTTTATTATTTGGTGAGCATAAAAGTTATGAGTTACATAATATGTATTGTCGTAAAATTGCGATGCAACTCTGCTCGACCGGAATACATCAAACATGTCTGGAAGAACTCCTGCCATAATATTTGTAAGATTTCGGGCGATCATCTTTGCAGATTATGAAAATGTAAAGGAGACAGTGCACCCTTAATAAAAGGTCATATAACGATAAAAGCACACATGGCCAAGCGATCCGACGAGACGATGGCAGCGGTACCTACGACCGACATCCATGAAATCCACGGCTGCGTTGTGCACAAATATGGTGCGACCCGAAACCAATCTGGTCACTTGAAGGTAGACCTTATACAGGAACATTTGTTATCAACAGTTATCGAACAAAGTTGAATTGATGCATTAAATGCAGCGAATACATTGATTAAGTGGAGCGAAAATCACAATAATTTAGCTTATAAACATATGTCAAATCCTATCGAGTTACGATCAGAACTTTTGTAAACACGTCTATCTCTCTCCTTAATATATATATTTAATATGGGTGTAGTTCTAAAAGCATGTTAACTATTTCGGACAGCCGCACGGTAGGACGGTTAAATCAGCTGAGGTGTTGAATTAGAACATTTTCGGTAGATTGGCAGCACCTAGTCGACGCGTGGATTGGTGTATTAATATGAACTGAACAATTTTTGCAAGGTAAGAATCTTATAATTTTAAGCTTGGTAGCTAGTTTATTTTTGAAGTCTAAAAAATGTTTTTAAAAGTTAAAATTATCATCAAATAATATTCCTAGAATGTTAATAAAAGCATTTTCATTAGGTATTTCAAGATTTATAAAATTTATTACAAAACTACTTCTTTCTCCAGATATGTACAAAGGTGGCGCAAAATTTTTGCAAATGGCGTAGTACGTAAATCATATTTGACATTTGTGAACTAGACAGCTGCAGAATACAAACAGACAAGCAATGGAGCGCTATACTCCGCTGTCAAGTCATCCTCAATGTCAATAACGAAGTGAACGATTTTGTGTCGAAAATCATCATGAGCGAGGAGGCGTATTTCCACTAAAGCGGTTACGTCAACAAGCAAAATGTTCGTTTCTGGGGCACTGAAAATCCGTGTGTGATGCACGAAGAGCCATTATACCACTCAAAGTCACTGTGTGGTGCGGCGTTCCGGCGGGAGGACTGATTGGGGCGTTTTGTTGAGGACGCCATGGGCAATACGATCACTGTTACTGGAGAACGCTAAAGGGCCATGAATTGGATGAACGGGGCTTGGTGAACATGTGGTTTCAACAAGACGGTGCAACCGCACACACAGCATGAGCCACAGTGGATATTGTAAAAGGATTGTTTCCTGGTTGCGTAATCTCCCGTTTTGGCGATTTGACATGTCCAGCAAGATCGCCGGTTTGAACCATCCCAGACTTCTTTCTTTGGGGCTCTTTGAAGTCGCGGGTTTATGCCAACAAGCCAAAGACAATCTAAGACCTTAAGGAGAATATTCGATAGGAATGCAAACAGTTATCAACGCAAATCTTGCGGAAAGTTATGGAAAATGCGATGAAATGGGCACAAATGTGTATCAACACTGGCTGCAGCCACTTGGCGAATATCGTCGTTTCCACTTAACAGATAAAATCGTAAAGGTATAAATAAAGATTTTCATCACTCTTTGTTTTTTCCATTAGTAAATAAGCAATTGAAAAACAAAAATGGATGATTAGTTTTGCGCTACCTTGTAGATGTTTACTTTTGCCTGGGGATATAACGGACCCTGAATAAATGCACCAGGTATTAAGCTCCGAAAGGATCTTATGAAATGTATCACGAGTGTGTGTGATATCGTTGTATTTAGATAATAAAACAAGGTCATCAGCTGTGTTTGGTTTTCTTGGTTTTTGCAATAATTTCGCTTAAGTCATTGTATACAATGATGAACAGTGTCACTGATAAAGACGAACCTCGGCCTATACCGTTGTTTGAATTATGTACATTGAAGAAGCAGTTATTTGTGTTGACTCTAAACTTTCTGTTGGTTAAAAAAAGATTATGTAGGAATACATTTTAGGTCCGATCCTCCACATCGTAGTCCCGTAAAAGGACCGAGCAATGTTTTTTGCAGAAAGCGCAGATGCAACCTATTCACCTATGTGGAGTAAAGAGTCTATCGTACTGCACCTGTATGTAAACGCCACCTGATTTGGATTAATGAGATTATTTTTTTCTACGTACCAAAGAAACCTTTTGGATATATTATAATTAACATAGAAATTACAAATTTGTATGCTAACACTAAATGAGAAGAGCACTAGCTACCAGGGTTTTCTGGATATATTTTTTTCCAATACTATAAATACTTAAGCAGGGGGGCAAGGATATAGGTCTATAGCCATTTGTATCTGTTGATTATTTCCATATTTATGGAATTATACCTTGGTCAAAGATTAGATTGTATAAAATTAAGAATTTTGGTTCTGCAGGCAATGGAGCATTGATTGGGGAAGTGCTATTTATTGTGGAAAGTTTGGTTTAGAGGAAGTCGAGGGAGAAATTAAAATCGCCCGAGTAGTCAGACCAGGTTTTAGCAAGGTAATCAGAAATTTTATGTGGGTTTCAGAGTCAGTGCATTGGGTTTTGATTTGATAAGGTGTATTATGTCCAGTCAATGTTTTAATACGGTTCCACATTTCATCGGTGTTAAAGAAAACCGGCATAGTTCAAAAACCCCGAATTTCGAGTTATTTATGCCAATCGGAAGGAAAAAAATTCTCTATATTTCTGTAAAATCAGCATAACTGTAACTCTTCAAAATCTTGCCAGATGGATAATGTGTCGTATTGTCGTTGATTTCTTTTCTCTAAAACTCAGAAACTTTAAACAGCTGTCCTGAAAAATCAAGTTTTTTGAGTTATGCCGGTTTTCTTTAACAGCGACGATTTGTCTACTGGTTGAGTTTAGGTTTATGTTAAATATAAACTTACGGGAACTTTCTTTTTTAGATGTTTTAGCTTTTTTCCGAAATAATGCGTTTTCTACGGTAACTAATTAGGTTAGCTTTGCTTTCAAAGGTTTTGTTTGTTTTAACGGAATGTGTTTATTTCAGAGTTCGATCATGGAACAAATGATTTGTGTGGAATGTTTTTTGATTGGGGAATCGAAATGTTAGCAGCAAAACTAAAAGCTTTAATTATTGTGGCGACTTCTCTATTTGCGTTTTGTTGACTATTATTTAAAAATAAAGTTGTATTACGAAGGAAGATATCCCAATCTGTGTGATCGGTAATCATTTTAGCTATTGAATTATAGACATGTTAATTATTCCTAAGGCAGATAGTTATCAGTATCGGGAATTTATCACATTTATTTTTTATTTGTCACTTGTGAGGATGTGTAAAGTGAATGTATCGTGGGTTGAAGTGATTTGGGCTGCTGTCATTCATAACCGAAAGGTTCGAGTTCATTAGAAGATTCTCGACCTCCTTGCCTCTGCTGTGACAAACAGGTGATCCCCATACAGGCGTTAAAATCGCCTATTAGTAATATGGGTGTGTGACTATAGAGATACGACATTTATTTGGAATTTAAGAAAGACTTCAATCTCTACTGCGGAAATATATGAGTTTATTGTTCGCGGTTTATGTCGTACAGATTTGTGAATAAAAAAAACCTGTTCTTTGCTTGGCTGAAATGTTTGTATTTAAGTAATGAAAGTATGCACCGTAATGTTTAGGAGGATTTGGAGAGATATAAATGATGGGGTGTGGTGCTTAATTAATAATTGGAGCTAAGTAACCTTTGAGATTCCATTGGACAACCTTGAGAAAATATTTAAAGTAGGAGACTTCGGTCCAATATGACCTGTGTCATATTGGGGAAAATCAGGGGTGATAGAAATGGAGGGTGATTTGTTTGACTCTGACACACTGATGCTGAATCGTAAGGGTGCCGTAAAGAACCCAAGCGGTTTACTATCCGAACAGCAGTCAATGTACTAGTAGGCATTACTGTGATTATACTCTGTCCAACATAAATTGGCAGTACAGGGAAAAAAAGGGATATTCGTCTCTCGTTCGCACCCTTTAGTTTTCCGTAAAGTGCAGTATGTAGGGCTACCGTCCTTTTTTTTTTTAGATTGAAACTTTCATTTACATAATTTGTTTTATTTTTTATAAATATCTTTCTCTACACCACCAAGAGGAAAGATAAAAGGCGCGTTTTTAAATGATATCCCCACCTTTTAAATATACATAAAAACACTTAACTTCACATCAATATCACAATCCAAATTTAGAAAAATACACGTAACATCAACAAATTGACCGTGCGCTACGAAAACCTACGCAAATAAACTTCTTCCTTAAAGACAACAGCTTACAATTTTGTAACTGCATTTTAACATATTTTCCACACATTAAAAGAAATGCAAAAGATCAATACAAAATTCCCACGATAACATTCGGCATTAAGAACTTTTTTCAAAGCTCCTCAACAGAAACCCAAGGGAAAAATCTAAACGAGTTACCAAACGGACACTGGTAATTCTGAATGCACATCAATTTAATAGGGGTTGAATAGCAGCAGCCACAGGACACAGCCAATCAGTGCCCAGTCAGATGTGCGCTGAATAAGACGTGTTGGATCTACGTCAGATGCAATTGAAAATTCACTGACGAATAAACACTTTTTAAGAGGGGTTTCTTTCAATTTAGTATGTTGCAAAAATAAGGCACGCTATTGATTTTGAAAAAGCTTCGCAATAAGACGTGTACTGCCAATTTATGTTGGACATTTTCAAATTATTTGAAAAAGTATTGATTGGAGTTTAAAGATGATTGAGTTGCAGTTGATATAGTAGACGGGTGTGATGTTGGGGGGGGACATAATGTTTTGGGTTGGTAAATTTAATACTACTTGTTTTTTTTGTTGCTGTCGGAGAGCGATGAGTGAATTAGAGTGGATTGTGTGAGAAATGATTTAGAGTTGTTAATGGTGTGTTGTTTCTTCGTCTTGTGATTAAATGGTTGATTTGTGCTGATAATGCGAGAGTTACAGGTAGATTTTATATTGGTATGCTCATTGATAGAATGAGTGATAGTCGTAGTATTATTATGTGGGTTTGAATATGGGTTACGGTATTAAGTGAAATTAGAGTGTGATTAGTTTTGTCTTCTGGAGGATTATTAACGATGAAATTATTTATTTGTGAGAGGTTTGGTAAATTTTTTTTGGTGTGGTTATCGAAAGTGGAGTAGGTGCTGTGGGGTCACTTACAACAAATGTTTTTTTGTTGATTTTGCTTGCGTTGCATTTAAGCGCATTGGGGTTGGGGAAATATTCCTCAACTTAAACATTATACCGGCCAATGTTAACTGTGTTTGGGGGGAGGGAGGAAGCGGTCGCAGGTAAATAGTACAAGGCCGGAGGGGTGTTGTACACCTTCTGAATATTTCTAAATTTGCAGATATCCATGACACCTTGAGACTTCATTTCTTCAACAATTTCACTTTCTGGGACGTTAATGAGGAAAGGAGCATATAGTGTTCCTTTAGATGCGTGGTGTGGAGGGCTACATTGACAGGGCAGAGATCAGACAGAAATTTGTTTGAAAACAAAAGCTCAGCTATTTTCGATAATTTTACTAGGATAAGGACATTTCCATCACGCAATTGGGTTATATAGTTATAGACAGTTCTTACTCCGTTGATTGTTTTTTTTAAGCAAAAGTATATTGAAAGATCGAATCGAATCCCGGAAAGGACACGTGACCCTTCGACCAAAATGTACTTGTTTACTTCACATTCTATGCACTATATACATATTACACTCACTGTAAGAGAGATTTAGACAGAGAATATGGCTATTAAGAAATAGAGAGAAAACGCACCAATGAAAAGAGGGGGCAGAGTGAACTCCGGTATATGTAAGTACACGATGTTGCCGGCTTGAATGTTAATCTTTTTTATTTTTATGGTTTAAATTTATTTAACAAACATTATGTTTTCAAAAACTTGTTATAAATTTTCTTTGTGTCCCACTCTTTAGCCCTGGAATATTAGAAATATTTATTTTTATGAAATCTAAGAAGTTTTGGCAGGCACTAAGTAATTGAGAGATTTTAAGACACAAAGCGAAAGGTATATCATTTGATTTTTTCTATACGCATCGCATATTGAGTGTAATAAACTCCCACGTTATTACATAGAATTTTTAATGAACAATATCCCTAACTACAGCTTCCACACTTATTTATTACCTCGCGAATATAAAAAATGGATAAATAGACATGTTGATATTTATTTCTTTATGAGAAGACTAATTAAAGTAAATGGCTTTAAGTTCTCATTATAAAAAATATCAATTTATTTCGTATATTATAACTTTGACATTTATCAATTAATATAAAGGTATGTAAAAAATTTAACAAATAAATACAAACAATTACATTATGAAAGAAAGCGCAACACTTCCCAAACATGCATTTATTAATAAAACTTGAATAAATACCTTTAAAGTAAACAAAAGAGAAAATTATTTATAATGCACAACTTTTAAAAATTAATGATTTTGCGTAGGGGATTATAACGATTTCTAATGCTTTTTTTTAATTCCTCCGAAATGGACAAACATAAATTATATTAAGCAAACACAAACACATTAATGCACACACCGAAAACAATGAGCTAATTATTTACATAACAAACATACCTTGACACTGATAGCCCTGTTTACCAATACCCCTGGAAAGGCAAAAAATGTCCATTTCTAATATATTCTTATTCAATCACCAAATATAATTTTTCAATTTAGATGTGAAATAACAACTTATTGTATATTATATAGTTCGCAAACCCCTTAAAACAAATAATTATTGTGGTTAATGGAATGTGCTCGCAAGTTAAGCAATATTTATAGGTAACTGAACTTGAATATTACATCTTGTTTCTATTATTATGCGCTTCAAAGATCAGACATTAAAAATCTTACCAAATGAATTCACGGCAGTGGGAACAAAATGTTGGTTGTCTTAGAAAAGTAGCCATGAATTTATGTCCATTAACCTGTTTATAAAACATAAAACACATTATTGAACACTATTCGTATAAATAAAACCATAGGTTTTTTACCTGGTGAACGCGCCGTCGCATAGCTCCTCGACGCCGATTAAATCCTGCTCTTTCTTTGAACTCATTTTTCGTAGAAACTGATAACTGTTCAACTTCGGCAGTAACTTTGTTTTGATCTAAAACAAAAGTTGATAATATGTATTAAGTATGTTTGTAAGAGAACATTTTAAAACTACCATTTACTTTTCGGGTCTATCTAATTATGTTCTTATTATTTAATATGTTATCACTAATTATAAATTGAGCATTTTACATTAAAAGGCGAGGTACTTGTAGTTCACTCATAAGTTCTTATATTTTCGAAAAATTCCGTCCGGTGGTTCTTATTTTTAAGAGGGCATTTACTTTTAGAATTAGAAACATAATTACAGTTTAAGAATTTTGTTTTATGCAAAGTAAATTATATTTATAAAAAAAAACTTTATATATTACTAAAATATATAGTAAATAAAGAACATACGTCTGTGCACAATGACTATTGAGGCCGCTGACAAAGTCAGTAAAAACTTAGCCGAAATATCTGAAGTCAAAAAGGGTTTTAGACAAGATAACGCGCTGTCACGTGACTTCTTTAACATCACACTTGAATAATTGAGCGGAACATGCAAGCAAACACCGGAGGCAAAATCTTTTAATAGTCTGTACAACTACTAAAATATTGACATAATTGGCGGAACGCAGCGGGATGTAAGCAGTGCGCTTGCTAGTTTAGCGGTACACGAGAGCAAACCTAAGTATATACTTTTAACAAGAGAGGACATACAACATCCACGAATTGGCCATAGTCGACTTCTACAACATAATTTAAAATGCACAAAAAGAGATCCTAAACTCTAAGTGGCCTTCCACATCGTATCCATTTTAACGAATACATTTGGAAATTATGAATTTTTCGGTAAAAAATATACTAGTTTTAGTAGATTCCTATTCTAGTTTTTGTGATTTTAGAATTTTATCGACGTGGAATGCGCTAAAATTGGTTGAACAGCTAATGAAAACATTTGTTACGCTCGGTTTTTCAATTATAATTCAATATGGTCCACTTTTTAGTGGCCCATTTTCAAATTTTTTGCCGAGAAAAGGAAATAAATTCTACAAAAAGTCCAGTACACCACCAAGAATCCAATTCTTCATCTGAGCGAATGCTGCAAACAGTCAAAAAGGACTTTGAAAAACTATAGCTAGAACGTCAAAACATATCCCTAGCAGAAAACAGATTTCTTTTTTTCATTAATTGGAGAAACACATCATCCACAGTGACTCAGAAATCGCCCTCCGATATGTTTAATTTCAAACCGAAAATATCATCAGATAATTTAAACAGTAGACAAAAATATGAAAATAATATTCATATGATAATATGAATATACATACATATATACATGTATACATTCCAAATCCCATTTAATTTTTCCTGAGTTAGAATGAGAACAAAGTCTTCCCATCATTTTTTTCTGATGGAAAATTGCTTGCGATGCAGATATTTTTGTGAGTAATTTTTCTCTTCCCCAGAGTGCAAAAGGCTATGTAATGTATTGTATACGGACAAAGTGGAAATAGACTGGTTTTTCTCATTTTTTTTATGCTTTCGTGATTGGCGATTCTTCTTCTTTCAATAAATTCAAAGCAATATAATTTGTTTAATAAAATGGAAATCAGCAAATCATATCAGCATCAGCATCAGCTCTCTCCATGGGAGGTCAGCTCGCACTTGTCCGCTTTTTCTTTTAATAACCCTTAAAATATGTAATGCGTATGAGTACATCCGATGTTACATATGTCCCCCCATATCCGCATTGCAACTGCAATCCTTGTGGAGTTGGCTAAAGAGTAAGTAAGTTAAGAAGAATGGAAACCTATGTCTCAGAAAACCATCTCAAAACCATTACATATTTCTTACCCCAATCATTGTATATGAAACTAATAGTACTATCATTAGGCGATATTTTCTGGTAACCACTTTGACCGCCTAGGTGGCGAGCTCTCATTTCTCGCAAGCAAAGGAAAATGTTATTGCTCTCTGAGAATGGAGTTAAAATGACAGGATGAGTGAGTGATGAGTGCAAACAAAGTAAACAAATTTTAATCCACATGTTACGCAACTGAGTGAATGAGTTTGCCAAGGAAATGAGTAAAGAAACTGATTAAACAACAAGAACTGTGCCTTAGAATATACATACATATGTATATGAAAATGACAGCCTTTATCAGAAATTAATATTTGGAACCCTTTCCGCAAATTTATCGTAAGCCAGGAATGATCAATTTTACAGGAAACGTTTTTTTTTTTTTGTTTTTTTCTGTATATTATAAGTAAAAGCGCGATTTCTGGTTTTAATCATGTCTGGGCCAATAGAATTCGATGACATTAATTGAGATATTTTTCTCAAGGAATGAAAATAGTTTTTGTCATTTGCGATATTTTCGATGTCATGCTCCCAAATTTGTGAACAAGCTTGTGGCGCTTACGATAAAATTAAAGACCAATATAGATTTTACTCGAAAACAAAATAAACATTTCATTTATTTCTTTATGGAATAGAATAACACGGGACGATCGCCGAAGTCGGTATGTACATGCGTATATAGTATGTACCTATCTACAATCGATTCCTACAATTTTATATTCTTTTCCACGTCACCCAATGAGGTAGAATATAAAACGCGTTTTTGAAGGTGTCCCCTGTAGGCATAGACCTTACTCTTTAGTAAGTACTAAAGAAATAAAAATATTCATAAAATAAATAGTTACTATCCACTAATAAAAAAGAATGAATAACTACAAAAACTTAACAAACAAGAGCGAAAAACAGAAAATAAAAAAAAATTCACAAAAAAAAAATTAACAAAACATAGAAAGGATTAATAGTAAAGTTCTCAGTTACTCACACTCCACAGATATCCTTATTGGTCTTCTTAACCGAAAATTTGACTAGACCAATTAAAATGAATTTATAAATGGAGTGTCTGTGCTCATCATCGTCACATTTCATACTCTCGGAAGCTGTCATTTTCAGTGCGGATTTGAGCAGTGCTTCAATCAAGTATTCTTCGTGTCGTATTTTTGGAAATTGGCTTTCAAAAATTGTTTGCACACTTTTGACATAAGCTTCAAATGCTAGAGAAGGAACAGTTAACTTTCCAAATTCGGAGGATGTGTCATAAATGTTATAAGCTCGTAATTTTATTAACAGAGCTTGTTCTCGAAATTAGTCTGTTTTGTCTATCATGAACAGAGTGCAGTTTTCACAATTAAGTTTCTTATGCAACTCAAAAGCTGCGAACCCGGCATAAAATGTAAGTGCCGCTTCTTGCAGCTTCTGTGAACATCCTTTGGATACAACTATTTCTGTCTCATTGACATCACCATCAAACTCGTCATCGCAACTATTAGCATGGTATTCGATACTGCTCAGAATATCTTTTACCATTAAATGATCTTCCACTGGAGCTTCAGTGTGGAATTCTTCATTATCATCACACTTAAGATCTTCGCAATCAGCTTCGTGCAATAACGACTCAGCCCCAGAATCTTCGTAACTTGAGTTCTCTGACGACTTTAAATTTTTGAAAATAATTTGCTTCAAATTACGAATAAATCTGTAGGCTGAAGGGTTCCGTTCGCATTATCCCCTATATGAACGCGCCATTGAAAATAAATTTTCTGCAGTTGTTCTTGCTTCGGCAGAACATATACTACGATACAGAGAACATTTCCACATTTTTTAATTAGTATATAAATTGAAATATGTTGTAAAGATCAGCGAAAGACATTTAGTCAAGAATTATGTTTAACTTAGAGCGTCCGCATGGGGCCAGTAAGTTATAATAAGATAGTTTTCTAAGTTATTTAAGCTAATTTTTAAGCGTTTTTTTGTTTAGCATATAAGAATTAATGAAGTAAATAAATAAAAATGCATTGAAAAAAAAAAAAAAAAAAAAAATAATAAATAAATAAATTTTCTGCAACATCAGTATTAAGATGTGTGCAATTAGAAGGAACTGTTGGTCATTTATAAGTTTTTCCAATATTAGTTCTATAGCAAGTAAAGTTTGTAGTAACCCGCCAAAGCAATATGGCTTTTTCATCTTTCCGGTAGATTCCCATAACGATATCCACTGCCTAGCAGTTTTAATGGACTGCAGAGTCTCGCTATGTAGTGAAATAGGTGTCGACTAGGGTTTCTTGTATTTAATATTTAGTACATTAGATGCACTAGAACAGTCTGAAATGACCGCTAGGGGAAGCTTTGTATCTCTGATGTTATCCATGATTCTAAGGCAAGACTGGTCTATAGATTCATCAGAGCAACTGCACACTGACATCGATGACATTTTTAGATAGCAGTTTTCGATTTGCTTCAACCTTTACATCTTTGCTATAAAAATGGGTTTCACAAATGAAATTTTTTTTTTACATTGAGCATGCTTTAACCAAACATCCCTTCTACGATCTTTAGGAATTGTAAAAAATGACAAGGAAAATGTTCTTTTGATATTGTCACAATCGTTATTCGCGATGGAATGTGGTATGTGTGTGTGTATTTTTTTTTAGCACATTCTCTTAGCTTCGTTTTCATTATCACTCAGATTTACGTGCAGAGGGATCGTGCACCCACCAAAGCAACTGACAGTGTAGCACTGCGTTGGGTTAGGCCGACGAGTTATTCACATTGCAAAGTATCTATCTTACTCGACGCAGCATGATGTTTGAGTGGGATGGGTTTGTGCGTAGAAAGTCCTGGCATGGGATTGGTTATATTAGAGCGGAATTGTGTTATGCAATGCCTTATGAGTGCATTTGCATATGGAGATTGTTGAGGCAAAAGAGCGTAAGATTTTTGTGGTACTCAGCGAAGGGTATTTACTTGGGCCGATAGAGGCACCACCATCGATTTCCTCAAGTGATAGTACTATTAGTTTTATATACAATGCCCCAATAAAACTGATTTTGTCCTCTTCTCCTCCCTCAGTCAACGGCTCTAGCTTAGTCTTCTTCGATACAGCGAAATGTGTGGGTCTTATTTTTGACAATGAATTAAACTGAAAGCTTAATATGCACGACTGAACTAAAAAAAAGCTACAGTAGCTTTATTTCCTTACAAGACATATGAGCCCTTTAACCGCATTACCCATTGGATATATATTTACGCTTCGTTACAACTCTTTGTTGCACGTTTACATGTACTACACGTGTAATTAAATTATTTGTGAATAAACAAATGTATTAAGTATGTAAACGTGTATTTATTGTTCCACGCACAGTTATTTTTCCAGAAAAATCTTTTCGGTTTGAAAAATGATTGCATTTTTAGCTTTGATGATTCAAAAATTAGTACCTGCAACTGTCCTGTCATTAAGAACTCACATTTTATTTATTCCTTGTATACAAAAATAAAGTTTTATTATAAAAGGAAACACTACAGTTAATTATATATTTCACTTACAAAGAGACTATAAAAAAGACTAGCGGACCCTGTGCCTGTTTCGCTAGGCAGATCACATTAATATAAAAATTAAAAACACACTCGTTTTAAATACACTCTGTTTTTTTTATATTTATTTTATTTCTTCTTCTTTTTTTCTTATGCTGTTTTTACTTAAACTATCGCAGAGCCTTTTCGTAAACTACATTTTTTCTTTTGCCAGGAGTTGTGGTATAAATAAACAGAACTGATTGCTACACATGAACATGATACATATAGTTGTCCGTGGGAGAATCGTTGCTTCAATAAGATTATTCATGGCCTTTTTTACTGCTTACCTTGTTCCGTTGCGCAATCGAGGATGATTAAAATCCATAAGTGTGGCATCCCAATGATTATCACTTTCAAGTAAATGCAATTCTTCTCATGCTTGACGATAAATGTGACAAAGACGCCCATTCACTAATTTCAAACTCAAAAAAGATGTAGGTCCAGAAACATTAACCAATAACAAACGCAAATGAAAACATTCATGGTGGCTGGGGTGCACTGTATAAAGTCATCCTATTGCGTCACTTGTAAAAACACCAGGATAACCTTCCATAGGTGTTCCCCTTTATCGTCTTTGTCATGTCTTTGAACTTGCATTCCACGTGTCATATGTTGGTACTTGGGAATAAAGCAGTGTTATAGCAAATTGAGCTCTGCAATCTGCTGGGCATTATCAGCTGTAAAATACACACGCTGTCCATTTCCAAATGAGCTGCTAGATGAATAACAGCTGGACTGCGGCCATGAATTGGGAAAGACAAAATTCGCCAAAGTGCTTCGTTACTACTAATATATCTGCCCATTTGGTATTGGGTAATTTCACCATTTCTGTTCTCCGCAACTCCAAAAACAGCCATGTTACTGCCTTTATTTACATGCTTGCAAATATATTTAATTGACTTGACCGAATTACAATACTTTACATTGATATGAGCTTTGTACGCTTTTGATAGCAATAGCGAATATGGGACTACCCATCTATTATCGACTTCAATATCTTGACGATTCCCTTGTAGAATTATTGATTTGCCGTTATCCTGTGTTGAACGTCGACGATATTGTGGGTATCCATCATTTCCAGTAATTGTTTCAGAAATAAGTGCTCTAGGGGGTTACAACCACACTTCGAGGAACGATGTTTTCTGTTAATATCAATATGGGTTCCGCCAAACATGAGGCAAGCCTCCCTTTTGCTACTCGACAGAATAGATCCAGCACCGCACTTTCCCGTAAACTTTATGTTTGACAATGAAATCGATTAGTGACTTCAGTTTTTGCCGAAATATTCTGGCAGTGATGTCATGGCGATCATTAGAAGATTGTCCGGGATTTTTTGATTTCTTCCCATTTCGGATTGCATGTGAATGTTATAAATAAATCGGGCCGACCATAACAACAAACATAACACATGGCATCCTGTGCATATTCATGCATATGACGGGGGCTCCCTGTGTAAGTTGCTGGTACAATTACCATATGTCCAACATTATTTACATTTCTGTCCATATTGCTCGCATCTTGTAGATGGATATTATATTCTGAGCGCAACCTCCTTTGAATGAACCGAATAAAATTCAAACGCTTTGTTTCTATTTTTGCGTACATATCTACGGCATATGTTATTAGTGGAATAGTTTTCTGCATTTCAAAATATGTTTTTCCTGATTTTGCCGCATCATGCGAAATAATAATGGCGCTTAAGTTTTTATTTACTTCAAACAAAAAAAAAAAATTACTTCATGTTCTGAAAAAAGCAAAGCACTTGGAATGTTCAAACACGACACAGGAAATCAATTAATAATAAGGCCTCGTAGGAGTAACATCTTCCGACAGGTGCTGGTTCTTTAAATGACGAGCATGAGCCTCTGCAGCCGAACATCTTGCAGCTCTGATAATAAGCCCCACTTCACGCCTCCCCGTGGCACCATCTGGGAATCTCACAAGAGATTGCGAAGTGAAGGGGGCAAATGCCGAGTTTACTGCGCCATAAAACAGGATTAGTGTCGGAAAAACCAAACAAGACCTTATCCGGGCTACACTGACATATTTGGAGCTCAGGCCGGTAAGTATTTCCAGGACTTAGTCAGGGTCTTGGAAAAGAGATGGTGGCGGACAAGCCCTATATGGGCCAACGGTAGCGCTCACATCCCGGAACGGGTTACTGGCTTCGGTGTAACCGACCCCTCGTCCTAGGGGCATTAAAAATGGAACTGGTGCTCCAGGTTGGGGGTTGTGCCGCCGGGTTAACTGCGGCAAAAAAAAAAAAAGTTACGAAGCATCAACAAGCCTCGGATATGGACGGATCAACTGTTGACAACCCACGCAAACGATTTAAGGACGATGAGCTTCGGATATGCACGTGGATTGTTAGACCCCTTAATAGACCACGTGCAGCCGAGCAACTAGCGGAGGCCCTAGACCGCCATTCAAGAAACGCGATGGGATGCGCCGGACAAAAAGAAGATGAAAAACTGCGACATCTACTACGGCAAGAGCAGCGCTCATTTGGATGCGGATTTGTTGTCGGAGGCAGACCAAAACAACAAGTCCTGAGCTTTCGGCATGTGAGCGAGCGCCTCGTAGCAATCCGCATCAAGGCTAAATAAGCCTTATATGCGCGCATACCCCTACAGAGGGGAAAGATAAAGACACCAAGGATGCCTTCTATGAGCTCCTGAACAAGACCTACGAGCAATGCCCTAGCTACGACATTCAAATTGTTCTCGGTGATTTTTATGCAAAGCTAGGAATATAGCCTGCACAACACCACCTCCAATAAAGGATTCAGGCTAATCGACTTTGCGGCGGGGCGAAACATTGTCGTGGCTAGCACGCGGTTCCCACATCTCGACATACACAAGGGGACTTGTAGAACTCCTGCTCAATCAACAGTCAACCAGATTGATCACATTGCGATCGACGCAAGACTGTCCTCCAGTATTATGGATGTCCGTACGTTCCAAGGAGCCAACATCGACTCGGACCATTACCTTGTTGTAGCCAAGTTACGGTTGCGGTTATCCCAAACTACGCCAAGACAAACTAATGCTGTGAGAAAATTCGACGTCAGACGGCTACAATCGCAAGAGATCGCCAA
>OV743716.1:91364731-91419731 GCA_928272305.1 Volucella inflata | reverse complement strand
CAAAGTATTGCCCATATGACTTTTTCCCATAATATTAAACTAGTACGGGTCCCAGGTTAAGGCCAGAATTGGGAATCGAATTCGGCGTAAAAATTTGCTAAGCACATAAAAAAAAAAAACAACATACTGCAAGCAATTATCCCACTGGAATAAAACATCTTAATGGTACAGGACTCCTAATAAAAACAAATTTTCCATCAAAGATTACTTAATCAATATAGAAGCTTTTAGAATGACTCGCACCGAAATAAATAAAATAATAAGACCCAGGCCCGGTCACAGCAAATTAATCCAAGAATATTACGTGGACAAAAATAAATCATCTCAGTGCACGTAGCACTGCCAAATCAAATCACCATATCCTCTCTGATTGTCCGACCTTCTATAGACATACTATACAAGCAGATTTTTTTCCCAAAACAACCCCTAAGATCTCCTTTCTTACTCCAATTCAAAAAACACAAGAACTATAATAAACTTTCTCAAACTAACTAATTTCAAAGCCTATTTTAGTATCAACATAGCCTAAGGTCATTGATACTCCGGGTACACAGCTAATTTATAATTCTTCATTATAAGTTAGACTTTGAATAAATAAATATATAAATATATCTATGGCGATTACAGTGATGCCGCCGTGAACATATTCATTGCAAACCTACAACAGATTTCAAGACAATATCTTTTAACTTCCTAGCATGCGACGTGATTCAAAGTGGGTGGACGTGGCTCAAGTGGCTTCCAAATCGGAAGGTTCGAACACCGAATCTCAGCCATGGCCGAAAGACTTGCATTTCCTCAGTCAACAAAAATCAAGTAAGATGTGTAGTTGAGTGGAATACAAAAGCTGACCAGCTCTCATTAATAATTTAGTCTCCTTATTAAATGTCGGATGCCACCCATGGAGCAAAATAGCCACTGAGTCCAAAAATCTTTCTTCTCTCTCTGTCAAATTTTCCAAAAAACTTAACACATGCTGAGGCATCTTAAGTGTATTCGTACCCACTTGAGTGTTAAGTTCTTTACAAAAAAAAAAGTTTCCATTAAAAATTACTGTAAATTTAAATATTAACAGAAATGTAATTTGAGTATTATAATACACATTTTTTTCTTAGTATTAATATGTTAATTCATTTAAGGTAATGGGGATTTCCATAATTCTCGGCACGATCTGGATTCTTAACAACCCGATGTTTTTATTAATTTTAAATCGATCTGGGGAAATTTTTTACATTATATCTTACTCCATTCTTTTTGTTGGTTGCCTTATACTTTTTAGTGGGTGGCTTGGTTTCTACGGGATTTTTAAGCAATCAAAACCTTTTCTTTTCCTGGTAAGTCCGAATTGTTATTATTACAGAAAATTATTAAAGTTATTATAAGTTATATAATATAAGTCAATTTTTTTATTTAAAGTTTATTCTTAGCATCATAATCATAGTATCTTCCAAGATAGTAATGGTAGCTTGGATATATCAAAACTCAGATAGATTATATGACACTATAAGAGTTTCAATCAGACTTTCTATTCAAGAAGAGTATGGCCAAATGAGTACGACAACAGTTAATTTTGATTACATTCAGAAAAATGTGAGTATAAGCTTTTCATAAAAAAATGTATTTAAAAAAAAATTTGTATTATTACAGTTCAAATGCTGTGGTGCAGATACGCCCAGTGATTGGATGGCAAGTCAGTACAATAATGTTGGTCGAGAAAATTTTATAAATATGGCCTTTTCTTCGCTAAATGCATTTTTTAATATCCCTGAATCATGTTGCGACGTGCTTACTAGTGAGACATCATGCGAAATAAGTAGAAATCACAAAATTGGAGCCGTTAACTATTTTGGGGTCCATAAGAAGGTACAACTTTTCGAACCATAAGCTTTAATTTTCTTTGTATTTAGATTTCCCTTTATTATATTTTTGTAGGGCTGTACTAGGATCTTAGCAGAAACGCTATCAAATAACTCAAACTTAATATTTGGATTTCTAATCAGTGTATTTGTATTTGAATTAATTACTATTGCTTCGTCCACAATTCTATTTTTAATAATGCCAAAAACTGTAAACAGAAGTGATCAGTATTAAAAATTCATGTAAACATAAATAAATAAAATTGTTTTGGTTTTTTTTTCTTTTTTGTATTAGTTTATTGAAAACAATGAACCAATATCTAATTTCATGAGACTATAGGTGCATTTTATTGGCAGGTCAGTAACCAGCACAGTAAAATTTAACATTACAAACAACAACAAGTCGAATGCTGGCGATAAAGAAGCCAGCATTCATTGCTGCCGATAAAGTTTTAAAAATTGAAATTCAGATGGCGCAAAGAAATAACTTTTTTGTGAAATTTAAACAAATTTCTTACTTTTGTTAATTTATTCTTAAGTTTCAGCACAAAAAGAATTTCGCGCATGCCTTTTACGAAGCGAATTCTATTTGCTCAGGCCTATAAACTAAATGCGAATTAAAAAAACATTTGCAACTTTGCGAAGCCACCCGCGATCTTATTCAACAAGTCAAATGACGTTTGGAGTGAGTTAAATTGTTTTTTTGGCATTGAATGCTGAGCTGGCTACTGACCTGCCAATAAAACGCGGCTTATGTAACTTTAAAGAATTTGTAAAAATTTACTATTAGATATTCATTGATTGTTAAAGTGTCAATGACAACAGTTTAACGGCATTAATGGCCTTTCTTTATAACAGGTTTTGTACTTAGTTATTTTCGCATACATAAAAGGAATTAAACCCATATACGTAGAAATAGACATAGCACTATCGCCAGCGAAAATAAGAAAAAATCGTTTTCAACTTGTCCATACCCTTTCTTAGAAGATGCTTTTAGATAAATATCATAAATTGGAGTTTGTACATTTGGAATTTTCCCGTGTGTGGTAACAATTCACCGAACTCGAATTTATATAATTCAATTAGCATGTCTAAAAGCGACGTTTACTCTAGAGTCACTGTACCATAATTCGTTCAAAGCTGAAAGCAAATTGAATTGAATGAAAGTTTTAAATAGTTGGCTTTGGTACTTTTCTTAAGTATACATAATGTTCATAATGTATATATATACCTATAAGTTATATTAAATATTCGTGTCATGGCTTGTCCTGGAATGTCTCAATCATTTTATTACTTTAAATTTCAATATTATTTTCTAAGGTTCCTTATTAATTTTACTTTTCGTGTCACCTGACGCTGTTTTTTTTTCTGATGAGTAAGCCATGTCCTTAAACTATTGCAGAACAAGCATCCATAACCGTAGATCCTGGGGTTAATAGAGAGGTTCTTCTCAGGGATATGCACTTATATCAACTAGTAGATCTGATAATTCTTTTCTCAAAAACTTTACGTTAAGATTGGAATTAAGATTTGGGGAATGTTGAAATCTTTCTATTTGCTTGTTGTCCAATACGTTTTATTTTTTGCATAAAAGTGCAAATTAAGGATATTTATCGTTCAATTCCTAGAGCATTAAAAAACATTTCCTAGAATCCAGAACAGAATTTTTATTCACAAAGTGTCATTTTAAAAAGTTTTTAAAGAACTCAAAACATATCTTTGATCTCACGAATTTTAGCTTATGTACTTATGTGCATTGAAATGAAATTGTACGTTCATTAGTTTTTTTTTTTTTTGCTGAATTCGAGGTAATTGACGTAAGATTAGGCCAAGTGAAATGTAGTATTAGTTCGGACTTGGTGCTAATTGTTGCGATTAATTTTCCCGCAAAATTCATTCACAAAGGCACTTTGGTGTGAGGGTATTAGCAAGTTTCAGTTTTTGTAAATTTTTGCGAATTGCGAAAATTCATTTTTCTTTCTTGAAGTTTTTAAGTATTGTACTACAAAATAAAACAAATGAATCGCAACTTTGAGTTTTGATTTGAAAAATATATTAAAGAGGCAAGACGAAAATGAGAAAGGAACAGGGTCAAAAAAGGAGAAGCAGGACAAATGAAGACTGCCAGAAATGAACACGCCAACAAAAAAAAAAAAACTAAGAACAGTGTAGAATAGAAAAGCGGGTCACTCTACTGACGAGTGTACAGCTGATTTAAGTTCAATGAACAGTCGAGCTTCAAATGAGCTTTTACAATGTTGTAAAAATCCCACTTTTTACTTGTTTTCGTTGTTTTCTTCCTCAGAAAAGAATGTGTGTTTTCTCTTTATTTTATTGAGAATAAATCATGTTGCGCTCAATTTTTTCTTGTATCCAGGCTTAGCTGCCATTAAAGCGCTACCTGGAGGAACCCACACCCGGAATTTGTGTATTCCAGGGATTATTTTTAAATTAATCATAACAACCTATGGGAAATGAAAAAAAAGGAGTTAAACGGAATTCATAATTCACCTACTATTAAGGGATGCACTAAATCATATCGAATTGGAAGGCGGCTGGAAAAAATTAAAGAACTTGTTTAAATTGCGCTTTTCCAAAATATGACATTAAAGACTAATTACATAAGCAAGTAAGGTTATTATACGGCTTCTTGGTTTTGCATTTAACAAAATTGAATAAAGCGATCGATATAATTTGTTCCACTTTTTACCAAGGCTATTTTACAGCCAATAGTTATTTTTGGAGTTTTTCCTGCTAAGTCAGCATTGTTTGTAGTATTCTGATGCAGGTTTAACTAAAAGTAATCGGAAAAAACAAAACAAAATTGTTGTTTTATTTTATAGTTATTTAGTTTCATGGGACTATTTATGTTATAAAAAAAGGGTGTGTTATATACAAATTCAAAATCTTAGTCAACATGATTTGACAACAGATTTACATGAAAAAATTTTCGGTTATCTGAACTATATAGGCTGTCACCTACATAGTTCGTCAAGGATAATGAAAATATCCTGAAATCTATGGATTTTTCTGCAAAATTGTTACTTTTACCTTGATAAGAAAAAAATTATAAAACTTCATGCTTATTACGCATTTTCTGAATAAATGTGTGGTTTCTACTCTTAATATAAACAGAGCAATTTTTGCTAATATAGGTCAGGGTACACCAAAGTAAGCCTTTTCTTAATGCCTCTATAAATTATGTCAACAATGGAGATAGACCCTTACTATATTTTCTCAGAATAATTATACCCGTATTCATAATTATTATTACGAAGTGTATCGCACTGCGGTTGAAATTAACAAGTATGCACCGGGATGTCGAGTCGACTTATAAGCCGATGTCACCGATACGATGCCCCCCAATGACCGACACCAATGACAAAGTATATTTTTCTCTGTTTGTTTTGCACCCGTTATTACTCTCTAATTATTATCTACCTCAGTGAATCACTTAAACTCATGATTTTAACACCCATTTTCTTTGGTTCGCATTTTCTGTTCATTGCTTCGTTATAGCGCCCATACCTGCAAAAAAAAAATCGCTGCAGACGTTTGCATCCGCAAATTCTCTTTCTCCACATACTACGCAGACAGTCTGTATCGACGTCTTTCGAATCCTTTTTTCGAAGTAGGCAGACGTCACGGCAATGACGGATACAATACAGCTCCATAGTTTTTTTTTTAATTGGATTTTACCCTTCAGATTTTGTTTTCAGCTCTCTCTTCTCAAAAAATATTGTACACTCTGCACAAAAATGTGTGCAAAAAATGTACCCCGGACTTAAGAAAGAGTGAATTGAAGGCCATTTTCAACTGTGACTACGTATAATTGCATTGAGATTTACAAATATTTAAAATCAAACAAAGATTTATTATAACTTACACGATCTTCTTTAAAATAGAACTAGCAATAAATATTAAACTAAGAGCTTAAAGTATGTCTATGTTTTTCATATGCCCCGGGAAAAAAATTTTAAATCCCGTTTTTTCTCAACCAAATTAGGCATTTGTCTCTTACTGGATCAAAAAACATAGGGCAACCCTAGTTTCTGCACAATCTCAGTATGCTTTTTTTCTTTCCTTCCATCTTTTACTCCGAGAGAGTTTGCCTTCACCCCAGCTGGATATCACAATCCAATTTGATAAGTTTACCGACGGGCTCCAAGTCGTCCAGCCTGCTGATCATTAGTTGCATTAAGTCCACTGACTCTGCGATGTCATCTGCAAACACGACATCTGGTATTAAGGTTTAACTTAACTTTCCTCCTTTGCCGTGATGTGTTATGTCACTTATAAGTAAAATGAATAAAAGTGTACCTAGGACGCATCCTTGCTTTACTCTCATTGCTATATTAAACTGCTCAGATGGATTGCTTATATACCAGACAGTGGCTAAGTTATTTTTGTAAATAGCTTCCAATACTTTATTGAACTTGTTGAGGTATCGGATCTATAAAGCTTATAAAAGAGAGCTTCACATGCTATGGAGTCGAAAGCCGCACAAAAAATAGAGAAAAAGGCAAATAGTTTTTTATGTTTCCTCTGATAAATCTCCGTTATGGTTACAAGTGTGTATGCACAATTTGTATAACACTGGAACGAAATACGTTCCCTCCCTGGTGTTTTGTTCTTCTTGGACCTTTCGTCGACAACTTACATATCAGATACTGTAATTGGGGCAATGTTTTATAATATCAAGTAAGACGGCTGTTTTTTGTCAAATTTGGCAAAACACAAATATATAAATTTAATTTTTGTAAAGGTACCGTTTTAAAATTACAATAAACTAAAGTTCCAAAAATCAATAAAAGGTGTGTTTTTTCGCATCGGTATCAGCTGTTATTTCCACTTTACGTGCTAATTATAACAACAACTTAACCTATACGCGCTAACTTAATGAAAGATATTTATCGGCGTTAAGGCTGTTAGCAACAATGTTGCCAGACCTATTTTTGCATGATAGCGAAGACTTGAATGGAAACTTTTGAACATACATCACTTTTTAAGGAAATTACATAAATATAGGCACTATCAAATTAGTTGAATGTTAATATATAGTAACGCTCATTGCCGATTTTTGGGCTTTGTAAATTAAGCGCTGATATCGATGCAAAAAAACACACCTTTTAGGGAGTGTTTAAATTATTTTATTACAAAAAAGAGAATGCTATACATTTATACATATATTTGGAACTAAAATAGAGCAAGTTGAAGTGTTAAATACAAAAATGAGACACGTGTTCTGAAAAGCCGTAAAATTAACTTTTCCTCTTGAATTACAAACCAGCAGTAATCTGCTAAAATTTGGTACTCAATTTTCCTCGGTAACGTTTTTTCATCTTTTTAATATCCTAGTTCAACACTTATCATTCCATGATTAGGGAAATGAGAATGCAAGAAATAAAGGACATTTTGCACCCTATCGTTTCATATTTTTGTAAACTCGACATTCTCAACTTTGTGATTGCATAAAAATCCTCGAATTATCTGCTTTACCATTTGAACCCATAGCCCCAACAAAATTTTTCATCAAATCAAGTTTTATGTTTAATGCTTTTAGCATCACATTTTGTTTTGGTATAAGAGGTTTATATTTAACATTTAATTTATTACAAACAAAGTCAGTTTCTTTACCCAATCCTTTATTTTGTAGTCGTTTTTGGTGTCTATACTGTCCTACAAATAGAAAAAAAAAAACAATATTTTGTGAACTATCCCTGTAATATAGCAACAACTTCCAAATCAGCACAAACTTTAAAATTAATTAAGGCTAACATTAGTTGTTTGTTTTCATGCGTTTTGCTTAAAATACATAACTGAGTATGCCACTGCAAGAATATTAGCTGCCATTTTGTAATAATAGGATTTTTCAGCTAGTTTTAAAGTCACCAATGAAAAGCATCCATTGGTTTTACCGTAAGGTACTCCATGTTTCTACATTAATACACTCAGTGACTCAGTGTTTGTAAGAAAGATGCACACGTATCTGCCTTTAAGGTTAATTCGAAACGCAAATCTGCATGGAGCCGATGTTTGTCTATTTACCTCAACGTCTTCTTCGTCATTGCTTGAAATATAAGTTTCTGCTGGTGCTAAACGAACTGGATATTGTGAGGAATTGGTTTACAAACTTATGATACATTTGTATACTCTATTCTACTCCTGATTTTTTTTAAATTCCTCTTGTGTTGATAAATAAAAAAATAACAATCTTAATTATTCGCGCTATGTCGTTGGCCCAGCGAAAGAATAGAAACAGGCTTTCCATTTAACCAGTCATTCAATATAACGTAGTACGAAATACAAAAAAGTTTCGGATTCCAATTCTTATCTTGCGTCACTGAATAACGGAAAACACATAAATGCGCTTGCCTCACCCTGTCACATCTTCCTTGGGATTTAATAATTTATTTTCTACAAACATAACAAAACTTACTTATACACCTCTCACGGTCACTTTTCTCGACGATTTTTGAAAAAATTAAAGTAATATACCGAATAAACCTTAAAAACGATTTAAAGATTATCAAACCTTTTGGATTAAAGTCTCTTATAGACTTAAGGTTGCGCTGCAGTCCCGGGTGAACGTGGGCCTCAATCGACAAGCATCTACAGCCATCTCGATCTTTTGTTAGCTGCCTCCAGTTTCGCGCGATTTAAGTACCCTTAACCATCTCGTTTTAAAATAGTAATTAACCAGCTGTCGGATGAGTCATGTACGCACCAAAGGCGCATCTGCCTAGATAATAAGATGTATTGCACATCAAATGATGTTTAAACACGACACCGAAGTACTGATAAACTAAGAACTACGAAAAGATTGCATCTTAAGAAGGAGATAAATATGAGAATGGAACACGTAGTCAGGCAGTCTTAAGACTACATCGGTCTAGACCACAGTTCCGATCTTACATTTTATAAACAAGTTATTTAAAATTATGTGAAGGAACGAGAATTAATCAAATAAAAATAATAAACAGAATCATTATCCCACAAAAAAATCCAAGACCAAGGAAAAATCCGAAATGAGATCCACATAATGGTACCCATCAAACATTCCTTCGTATGAAGCAACCTAATAAAAAATACATAGTATCCAACGTAAAAGTGAGAATTTAAGCGAAAAAAAAAATCTGGGAAACGAAACCTAGTAGTGAAATTACAAATTTATGAATGGAAAGAAGAAATTTACACGACAAACTTCGTGAAATAAATATAATCAGTGAAAATAAAGAAGCAGCAAACGTTCTAACATTGTATAATAACACTATTTCCAAGTTTGAAGCGATTCGTAGTAGACTAGACTACACCTACCCAGATATGAGACCACTTGCGTCCTTAATGTCGACATGAGAAAATTAACTCAAGGAAGCAGCACGTTCTCAGATTACCACGATAAAATAAATCGAGCTTTGAATTTAATAAATTCCAAACTATTTATGTCAGAAGAACCACAAAGTGTAATTCAAGCATTAATTAATAATTCAAGTAAAGAGGCGGCACGAATATTTATCTCAAGAATAAATAGTAATTTCATACGATCTTCATTATATGGAAGTGCACTTAAGGACTTGGAACATGCCTTTGCAGTTGCACGTACACTCGATAATGATAATCGGCACCAAAATTTGATCACAATCAACGAAGTGTTCACAAACCACTGCCGCAAATGAAAAGTGACGAACGTCCTAATACAAGTCATCGAGAGCACCAACGTGGAAAAGAGAACGAGACAATGTGAATACCAAAATGAAACTCTTTCAGAGTTTGATAATTTAAACTAATTGACGGGTCGCCTTGTTCAACATTAACCCCTAGTATTACAAATAAAAAATATCAAATACTGATAGATATGGATGCAGCCCATAGTTATATAGATAGAAAGAGTGATTCTTCAGAAAGAATAAAAGTTTAAGAAGTAAAAATTAAAACGATAAATGGGTATTCAATAATAAACTGAATAATTAATTTAATGAATAGGATGATGATGATGATGAGCCTCTGCAGCCGAACATCTTGCAGCTCTGCTAATAAGTCCTACTTCACGCCTCCCCATGGCGCCATCTGGGAATCTCACTAGAGGTTGCGAAGTGAAGGGGGAAAATGGCGAGTTTCCTGCGCCATTAACCAGGATTAGTGTCGGAAAAACAAAACAAGACCTTATCTGGGCTACTCCAACATATTTGGAGCTCAGGCCGGAAAGGATTTCCAGGACTTAGTCAGGGTCATGGAAAAGAGATGGTGGCGGACGAGCCCTATAAGGGCCAAAGGCAGCGCTCACATCCCGGAACGGGTTACTGGCTTCGGTGTAACCGACCCCTCCAGATTGGAGGTTGTGCCGCCGGGGTAACTGCCCGGCCATTTAAAAAAGATTAAGTTACGAAGCATCAACAAGCCTCGGATATGGACGGATCAACTGTTGACAACCCACGCAAACGATTTAAGGACAATGAGCTTCGGATATGCACGTGGAATGTTAGATCCCTTAATAGACCACGTGCAGCCGAGCAACTAGCGGAGGCCCTATACTGCTGCAAAGCAGACATAACCACCATCCAAGAAATGCGATGGGATGGGCCGGACAAAAAGAAGATGAAAAACTGTGACATCTACTACGGCAATTGCTATCGACGGCAAAAGCAGCGCTAATTTGGATGCGGATTTGTTGTCGGAGGCAGACTAAGACGAGAAGTCCTCAGCTTCCGGCATGTAAGCGAGCGCCTCGTAGCAATCTGCATCAAGGCTAAATTCGCCAACATAAGCCTTATATGCGCGCATGCCACCACAGAGGAGAAAGATGACGACTACAAGGATGCCTTCTACGAGCTCCTCAACAAGACCTACGCGCAATGCCTTAGCTATGACATCAAAATTGTCCTCGGTGACTTTAATGCAAAGCTAGGAAGAGAGGGTATCTTTGGTGGAACAATCGGAAAAAATATCCTGCACAACACCACCTCCGATAACGGATTCAGGCTAATCGACTTTGCGGCGGGGCGAAACATTGTCATGGCTAGCACGCGGTTCCCACATCTCGACATACATAAGGGGACTTGGAGAACTAATGATCAATCAACAGTCAACCAGATTGATCATATTGCGATCGACGCAAGACACTCCTCCAGCATTATGGATGTCCGTACGTTCCGAGGAGCCAACATCGACTCGGACCATTACCTTGTTGTAGCCAAGGTACGGTTGCGGATATCCAAAACTACGCCAAGACAAACTAATGCTGTGAGAAAATTCGACGTCAGACGGCTACAATCGCAAGAGATCGCGAAGTCCTTTTCCGATCGAGTGTCCCTTAATCTCTTAAGAGGTCCAATGCCGCCAGCATCAAGCATCAAAGACCATTGGAAACACTGCCAAAACGCCATCAGAGATGCCGCTTCTGATGTGCTGGGTTTCACTCGTCCACCACAACGAAACCCGTGGTTCGATGATGAATGCCGGCAAGCACATGTAGCTAAGCAAGATGCATATAGCGCGGCGCTGCTTAGAAAGACCAGCGCTCCTCATGAGCTCTATGAGCGGAAGAGGAGAGACAAACACCGGCTTCTCAGGAGGAAGAAGAAAGGGCATGAGAATCGCGCGATCGAGGAAATTGAGAGATGCTACTCCAAGAATGAGGTTCGGAAGTTTTACCAAAATGTAAAAATAACATGCCGCGGAAACAAACCCCGAACCGAAGCCTGTAGAGATGAACAAGGGAACATCGTAGTAGAATCGCAGTCGATGCTGACGATTTGGA
This sequence comes from Volucella inflata, assembly GCA_928272305.1. Classification (NCBI taxonomy): domain Eukaryota; kingdom Metazoa; phylum Arthropoda; class Insecta; order Diptera; family Syrphidae; genus Volucella; species Volucella inflata. Next base: position 91,408,118 of record OV743716.1, on the reverse strand, counting down.
AAGACCATTTCTGCAGACTTTATAACGGCGATGACGGACCAAATACCGCTGTCAGGCAGAATCAACCTTTCAACTTGGACGATGATGACCAACAATTCCGTCCACCTAACCTGGATGAAGTGAAGACAGCTATATCGAGGCTTAAGTCCAACAAAGCTGCTGGAGTGGACGGCCTGACTGCCGAGCTCTTCAAAGCGGCACTGCCCGACTTGGTAAGGGGCATACACCAACTCATCTATAAAATATGATCGGATGAAAGTATGCCCGATGAATGGAACCTCAGCATTGTTTGCCCAATTCTCAAGAAAGGAGACCCTCTGAACTACGCCAACTACAGAGGCATCAGTCTCCTTAACATCGCATATAAGATCTTATCCGCCGTATTGTGTGAACGCCTGAAGCCGTTCGCCAACACTCTGATAGGTCCATATCAGTGTGGCCTCAGGCCAGAAAAGTCCACCATAGACCAGATATTCACACTACGGCAGATCTTGGAGAACACCCATGAGCTTCAGATCGATACACACTACCTATTCATCGATTTTAAGACCGCGTATGACAGCATCTGTAGAGACGAGCTGTACAGAGCAGGTATGCAAACTCGTCCGTCTGTGCAGGATGACGATGGAGAATGCACGCTGCTCCATCAAGGTCGGTAAAGATCTCACCGAACCGTCGATGTCCAGAAAGGATTTAGACAAGGCGATGCGCTGTCATGTGATTTTTTCAACATCGTACTTGAAAGAATAGTGCAAAACTGACGAGCAAACACAAGAGGCACTATCTTTCAAAAGTCCGTCCAACCACTCGCATACGCCGACGATATTGACATAATCGGGAGAAAGCAGCGTGATGTCAGTGGCGCTTTCGCGAGTATTGAGACGGAAGCGGCGAAAATGGGTTAAGCGGTCAATAAGGGCAAGACCAAGTATATGCTGTCAAGCAAAAAGGACAACCAACACCGACGTCTCGGACAGAACGTCACCCTTGACAGATATAACTTTGAGGTAGTTAAGGACTTCGTCTACCTAGGCTCTGCTATAAATACAGACAACGACACCAGCGCTGATATCAAGCGAAGAATTACTCTTGCCAACCGCTGTTTCTTTGGGTTAAGAAGGCAATTGAGTAGCAAAGCCCTCTCTCGGACAACAAAAGCCACCCTTTATAAGACCGTAATAATCCCAGTGCTGCTCTTTGGCGCAGAGGCATGGACGTTATCAAAAATGGATGAGGGTGTTCTTGGTTGCTTCGAGAGAAAAATTCTTCGGGCGATCTTCGGTCCCGTCTGCATTGACGGTGAGTGGAGGAGAAGATACAACAATGAATTTTATGGACTGTACAGCGAAATGGACCTAGCCAGAAGAGTGAAGATCCAAAGACTGAGATGGCTGGGTCATGTAGAGCGCATGGACACCAATGCTCCGGTCCGAAAAGTCTTCGAAATCGCCCCCGAGGGACAGCGCAGTAGAGGAAGGCCAAGAATCAGGTGGCGCACGCAAGTGGAAGAGGACCTCAGCCAACTTAGCGTGCGAAACTGGAGGCAGCTAGCCAGGAATCGAGCTGGCTGGAGAAGCTTGTTGACTGAGGCCCAGGTCCACCCCGGACTGTAGTGCCACCCAAAGTAAGTAAGTAAGTGTACGGAGTAGCAGATTTAACTAGTTTCGCCAATCATGCAGTAAATTCAATATCAGAAAAAAAATCCGGACACGAAGTTAAAGAGATGGAAGAGTAGAAAATAGGATTTGGGTGCGCGGTTAAAATACAAACTTAAATTAAGTCGCAGGCGCGCTTTCGTGACAACAAAAACAGTAAATACTTCAACAATAAGAACAGTTCACTCAGAACATCTTCAACTGAAGATGTAATTAAAGTAGTGAGCCAAACATTTAACACATTTAGACTACAAGTAGATTTAGTACCGAACAATGAAATATGCGAAATAAAAACACAAACCGTTTTTATAATTAATACATTCTAAACAAGAAGGCAGGCATGTATACATATGAGAAAAAGATAAAATAAGTCTTCATAGAAAACGGGTTTATAAGCGCATCTATAAAATTGGATCAGAAATAAAGACAGTTCAAGTGACCGACTGTATTTCGAGCCGTCAACATCGATTTCGATTGTGTTTTTTCTGCTCTCTCAAAGTTGGTAGCTTACTTCTCTCCCGCGCTTTTCCTCTTCCATTCGTTTCGCTTTGTTTCCCTCTCCATCGTACAAGTGAGTGACAAACTAACCTATTGTGTGAGTAAGTGTTTCAATATGGCCTCAGGGCCAAAAGTGCTCTCAGGGAATCGGTTCGCTGGTCTAGATCAGCCTACTGTTCCGCCTATTAAAAGACAAAAAAAGAATATTAACCCTTCAGTGACATCTAATTTTGACATTCCATCGCAATCCAACTCCAAAAACCCTTAATTTATAATTATATCACCAACTGACCCCAAACAACCTCTAACTTTCGTGAGTGTTTTCCTCTTTCCATCGATGCCATTAGCACATCTTATGAAAGTATTTCGCAGCTTCGAGATGGCAACCTTCTTATTCTCGTAAAATCCCAACAAGCTGCTAACCTTTTCCTTTTGAAAAAGCCCTATCCCAACTTTGCCCGGTTTCAATATCGCTTCATAGTCACCTTAACTCCTCCAAATGTACCGTTTAGGCACCAGTTCTAAATAATCTACCCGAAAAAGAAATTATTGAAGAGTTGAGTGACCAAGGCGTCACAGACGATTTTAAATTTAAAAAAAATTATAAAAAGTGATGTTGCAGGCATAAAAAAAGACGTAGAAGTTCCCTCAGGTCTTGTACTATTCACATTTGATCTCTTCCGCCCGCCTACATCTATAAATGTAGGTTGGTACAAGCTCAGCGTGGAAGAATATTTCCCAAACCCGATGCGTTGCAAAAAATGCCAACTTCTCGGACATACGATAAACAGGTGTACTCGTAGCGAAACCTGTGTTACATGCGATCTTCCCCCCCACCTCTCTACAAACTGTATACGCACTTTATGTGCTGACAACCATCCAGGAACTTCGAAACAATGCCAACGGAACATTCAGGGCAAAGAAATTCTTAAAATAAAAACGATAAGAAAGTGTAGCATGGTCGAACCCAAAAAACTTTACAGCGAACAGAATAATTTAATCCACCCACCATCCTTATCCTACTCTGCTGTTGCGAGAAATGGAACAAAACCGCCTTCACAAAGCTCTTCAAACCTCTCGTCGACCTCCCCTTCAACAATTTCTTCTAATGTGACACGCCCTTCCCAAGATAAAACAAATAAATCCTCTCCTAGATCAATAAATAATACACTAAAACCTAGCAGCACCCATCCTACACATCTCCCAATTTCAACCATTTCAAATCAAAATACTCCAAGTCTACCATCCTCTGCTTCGTTGGCTGCAAGATCGTCGAACTGACTATCAACAACTCTCGCTTATCAGGCACACAAAGCTCTCTCAAAATGACCGAAACATTCTCCACAAATTCAAACTCTCACTCATACACACATAATTCTTCAAATTTCCCTAAAACAAGTAATGTAGCATCAAACACAAAAATTACCACTCCACACTTCATTAACTCGAATACCGACTCAAACTCTTCTTCTCAAATCTACTCATCAGACTCAATTACATTCAATAATAATACTTGAAAGCAAGACTCAATAACAAATTCTATCCTAACATCTGTATCAACTTCACCATTGTCGATCGACCACACTAATAAGTATTACGAAAGATTGCCAGAAAATGAAGATCATGATAATGGCGACATCTAACAATAATATATGATCCCAAAACAATGACTCCGTTGTTCGGACGTTGAAACACTCAAACTCCACCAGAAATTTGAGTGGTTCAGCTTCGGGGCGACAGAGTCAAACTGGTAACCAAAACACTTCAAACACTATAGACTTTTCACAGTATATTCCCTCTTATACTGCACAAGGGTCCAATGCAACTACAAAATCAATCCTTAGGGTTCTCCAGTGGAACCTTAATGGATACATCAATAACTATCAAGAACTAGAGCTCCTAATAAAAGAATTTAGTCCCCATATAATCTCCCGCCAAGAAACTCATATTCACCCCCCCCCCCCCCCCCCCCCCCCCCCTACAACCAATAATAAAACTAAAGCACCAAAACAGTATCCATAATTTAGAAATAATTACATCAGGTAAACAAGGTGTAGGGCTTCTCATCCATAAATCGATCCCGCACAAACCACAAACAATAACCTCAAATATCCCAGCAATTGCAGTTAAAATTGATCTAGGCATTCAATTAACAGTTTTATCCCTCTACATCGATTCTTCTCAACCCTTTTCTTCATCAAACTTGGAAGACATTTGGTAAAGTATGTAAAATCCCCTGTTGTAGTCACTGGTGACTTTAACTCTTGGAACCCTCTCTGGGACTCACCTGTTGCAAACACTAGAGGCAAAATCGTCGAAAACTTTTTAATAAATTCAAACTTATCTCTTTTAAGCGATGGAAGTCCCACCCACCTTTCTACTCACAAAACACTCACACACGTAGATCTCACTTTTTCATCTCCACAAATATTACCCAATGTCTCGTGGCAAAGACTTGATTTCCTACACGGTAGCGACCACTTCCCAATTTTATGCAACATGAATCTCAACCGGCACAACAGCTATTCCAAACAGCCCGTGCTTACTGGGATCTTTTCCAAATAAGGTCATTAGAGTTCTTTAGTAACAAACCACAATTCCCAAATATTAATCAAGAAGCAGGAAATATTAGCAAAGGCTTAAGATTTGCGGCCAATTTATCTATCCCCCAAACAAAAAATAGACCAATAAAAAACATAGTCCCATGGTGGAATGCTGAGATCGCCTTACTCCATGTAAAGAAGCAGCATTTATGGAAAATATTTCGAAAGTATCCCAATGATACGAACCTTATTAATTATCGAAAAGCAAACGCAATATTTCGTAGAAAAGCCAAAGAGGCCAAAACTGACAGCTTCCAAAAGTTTACTTTCAATCTAAATCCAAATACGACAAGTAAAAAAATTTGGGCTGATGTCAAGTGCCTTACAGGAAACATCACACCCTTCTCCATTAAAATAATACACACGGATTCAGAATCTCTCACCGATCCCCACCGAATAACCGAACGCTTCGCCAATTGCTGGTCCACATATTCCAATGACTCAAATTTTTCTGTCCGATTCCGGGACTCAAAACGTGCAGCATAAACCAGACATTCATAAATTTTAAATTACTCGCAGCCGCGAAATACCTGGAGTTACCTTTTAACTCTCTTGAATTTGAAAGTAGCCTAGATTCAGTCAAGGGCAAAACTCCCGATCTCGATCGTATTTCATATCCGATGATTAAAAATTACCCATTTTAAGTAAAAAAACGTATTATTGTTTTATTCAATTCCAATTATTTGGTTCCAATTCCAAAACCAAATAAACAGCCATATGATACCAATGGGTACGGGCCGATTTCATTGCTTTCATGCACAAGTAAACTTCTAGAAAAACTGGTTTCCAAAAGGCTGCTTTGGTTTATTGAAAGACAGAATCTCATAAATCTGAGCCAGGTCGCCTTTAAACAAGGCCGCAGTACCATAGATTCGCTTCTACATATCGACGAGTTTATATCCTCAGCACTCTCATGTAAAAACCATATATCGAATTTGAAAAAGCATTCGAACGCATTGGAATACATGTCATTCTGAATAAGCTAAAAAGCTGGAAGATCGGCTCCAAAATGTTTAATTTTATAAAATCGTTTCTTTCGAACAGATTTTTCAGATCAAAAGTACGAGTAAATAACGCTTTCTGCATACACTTAAAAACGGCATCCTACAATGATCTCCCCTATCTGTAGTGCTTTTTAGAGAAATAATTCTAAAATTCAAAAACATTGATCATTCATTATATGCGGACGATCTGTACTTATTATCTAAATGTAATGCCATGTTACGAACAGTTAATTTATTTAAGGAAGTTATTAATTGCATAATGTACTGGTGTATACGGTCAGGAGCTATATTATCCTTAAATAAAAACAAACATCTTCATATTTGCCGAAAAGTAAATTGTTCTAATTTAGACATCAATGTTAGTAATATTTATATACAAAGTGTAAATAATTTAAGCATTTTAGGAATAATATTTGATAATAAATTTAATTATAAGACACACTGTATGGAATTAAAAAAGAGACTAGCTACTAGACTAAACGTTATAAAATACCTATCATCACAAAACAGTTACATTCATACTAACACCTTAATTAACATAACAAAAATGATTATCTGCTCCAAAATTGATTATGGACTAACCATCTACGGCAAAAGTGCCAAATCAAACTTAAAAATCGTACACCCGACTTACCACGCAGCAATAAAGGCAAGCCTAAAAGCGTTTCGAACTACTCCAATCAAAAATATGATGACTGAAGGCAGATATTACTCAATTGAAAATAGATCTGAATTTCTGACATCCCAGCTTCTTCCAAGAGTTTGCGAATCCTACTGTTCTCCAATCCATAAAGATGCAGCCAATATTTTAAGACGCAAGAAGATTCCTAAACAACCATCAACACTATACCTCGCTCTATCCTATGGGGAAGTTACCGGTATCGACCCTACTGTAAAAAAAGTACCTGTGAAAATTCTCCTCTTTAGGCACTTCCTCAAAAATCCATAAACATCAGTTTATCAAAATATCCCAAAGATACGACACCTAAGGAAAAATACACCCAACTATCCCTGGATCTTCTGAGCAGGTATCCCAAAAACCTCTGGAACATCCTTTACGCCGACGGCTCCAAAAGCCGTGAAGGAACCGGCTTCGCAATTGTCGACATAAACGATCAACTTTTTTCTGCTGTGAAACACCCATCACACTTCTCCATCTTCTCTACAGAAGCTTTAGCTATACTCGAAGCAACAAACATAGCGTTAACAACGAAAAGGCAAACCGTAATCTTCACTGATAGTCCTTCCACACTAACCGCTATAGAAAATGTTAAAAATCGAACACCTGACATCAACAAAATTCGAGAAAACCTGATTTCACAAGGAGCAAAATTACAATTGATCTCGATCCCAGGACATGTTGGGATTAAAGGCAGATCGAGAAGAAAAATCCATTTCCATATGTCCCAATACAAATATAAGTATACATCGTCCTCTCAAAAAAGACCTAGATAAAATCATAAACTTATTCTAGCGTCAAAAAGAAAAAGAAAACTGGACTACCTATATCCACTATTATGCCTCAATCAATCCAGAAGGGATCCCACCATATTATCCCACAAATACAACACCCATAATGAACAGGTGCTTCCTACGTTTGAGACTTGGACATACCTGGATAACTAATGGCCACTTATTAAAGAATGAACTGCCCACTACCTGACACATCTGCCAGACGAACACTCCTATTTCCATCAAACACCTAACTTCCGAATACAGCAAAATTAAACAACTTTTTGAGAAACTATACAATAAATCTTTTACTAACCTACTTTCAAATCCGTCAGCGGATAATATAAAAAATGTATATAAAGTATTGCAAGACCTCAAATGTATTTAAACCTGCCATTTAATTCTTTACACGGTGGAGCGCTTGTGGATTGCAGAGGTGAGTGCCGTAGAGCGCACATTCCTGCCACCCCGAACGCTTGACATTTAGTCAAAAAAAACCTACATATGTACTTGTACATACTATTTAGAACATTACTTTGAAAGACACATCAGTCTTAGATCCCAGCCGCAAGCCTTGGATTTATGTTTATTGGTTAATAAATAATAATAATTATAATAATAATAATAAAGACAGTTCAAGAGACTATCTGAAAGCTCATAGAGGATTTCAAAATTAAATATTTAATAGATATATATAAAATATAATTGACCAGGCATGAGAAAACAGGCAATCTTATCAAACTATTTCCCAAATTGAGAGAGACGTACGACGGATAAGTAAAGTTTTTTCAAAACTCAGATGGTGAAGCAAATGCATATAAAATACGGAATTACGGAAGTACAGACGGCAATCTATAGATCTAACTAAATCGAAGTACCAACTAAATCGAAGAAGTTTTAAGAACATAACACAATTCATTCAGTCACAGGCTACAAACCAGAAGAACTGTTTTTTAATCAAGAAAAGTTAAAAGATTAAAATATACACCCAAAACTCGTTAAAGCATCAGAAAAAGTCTTAGAAAGACTTAATAAAGGAACGAAGCATAGAAATTATCCACAAGGAGAAAAAATAATGCTAAGAATTTGCAAGAATAGTAAAGAAAGACCGTGAGGACACGATGCTAACAACAGAGGGAATAGTACACAAAGATAACACAAACAATTTTGCATTCCGTGCAGATGATGAAATTAGCATTCTTCATATAACTTGCGAATGTAATAAAGCATACTCAAGGGAAACAAAAATAGAAGACGTCACCGAAAAGAAATACGTACTAACTCAAACCGATATGTTTACATACTCCATAATATATTTAACCATTCGAAGATGTAATAACCTACTCAAGAATAAGAAATTTGGATAAATAAGTTAAAGCATTTAACAAATCAAATAAAAGAGCATATTAGAAGTAAGAGATCTATAAATTTCCTAGGGCCAGTATTAAATTTCTATGTGGTTAACCATATCATGACGATCTTATTGAAATACAAACCAGAATAAATAATTTAATAGAAAATAATAACAAACAGGATGGAAACTTTAGTTTTTAACAAATTCTAAAGAATTTTGGAGGCCAAATTTTAAAAGAAGCATTAAATATAACAGACATAAAAAAAAACAACAGAACATGAGTTAGAGGAAGTTCCAATAATAAATATTTTGGAACAAGCAACCATATCAATTGTTAGAACAGACGAAGATTTTAGATAGGTTGTAATATACTATAAGTTAACGACAACCAGACGCATTCTTTAGAAAAAAACACAAACAAACAAAAGCATTAAATATCCATTCATAGTTGGAACACCTGTGCAACCCAATCCTACCTAAGCTTCCAGATGAAATCGAAAAGTGCATCCATTGCACAAAATCCATTGCACAAAATTGCAAGGACGTGGGAAACAAAATTTGCATTCATTCTCACATCATAATTTCTACCTAGCTATAGATAAGATTATCAAAAATATTGTTAGTGAGTTCTAAGCGGAACCTCGAGAAATAATAATAATTTAGTAATTTAATTTAGCTGGCGCCCAAACAGGGACCACAGGAAAATCGGTTCGGTAGAAAGTCCTTAAGTAGTACTTAGTTTCGCAAGAAGGTGTCCGCCATAAAAGTCCTCAAGTAGTACATATGTACGAACTCTTTACGCGTGTGAATCTCGCCGAAAAAAATATTCAATTGAAAAAAAATTAAATCCGTAAAATCCTGTGGCTCCGCCGCGTGTGTGGTGAAAACTAAGGGCCCCCCAGTATCCGATGGCAGCAGACCGACTGACAAAAAGGAAGCGTATGAACCGCTATCCACACAATGAAGCGCAAAAAGCGAGGCCAGATGGAGTTCTTGCTTAGTACTGTAACTTTAGAATTAAGATTTGAAAAGAAAAGTGTTCAAATAATAAGAATAAAAAACATAGAAAATAGTTGAATAGAGAAAAAATAAGAAAATAGAATCTACTAAACAATAATTGATAAATTTAAATTTTTCTTTCTGAACAAATATTTAGTGCATAAGAAAGTTTAGAATTAAGATTTAAAAAGAAAAGTTACTGAAATAATAAGAAAAAAGAAGTAAGAAAAGAATTAAAATAGAAAAGAAATAAGAAACTAGAATTTACTAAACTATAATTAATAATAAAAATTAGAATTTTTCCCTTTGAACAAATACATATTTAGTGCATTAGAAATTCATTTTACCTACAATACAATACTATTTCTACATTTTTCAACTACTGCTGAAATACGAAATTTAAAATTATGGCTAGCCAAAACAATTTAATCAGACCCCCGTTTCTTAACCAGCCAAATCTACCACAAGCCCATCCAGACCTACAGAATCTTGTAGTATCTATTTAAAACCAAGTTCTAAACGACAAAGGGGGGGGGGGGGGGGGGGTATTATTCAAGGCATTATAAATGTAAACTCAAACAGAGTTCCCGGAGTTGATGAAACTATTGATCCTCAACATAGAGCTAATCTAGGAGACCTCGACAAGGTCCCAGATGTAGAAAGGTGCTTAAGAGGTTTCTCCAGCTAGCCAGGAGAGTTCAGGTCTTGGAAAAAGAGCGTGGACCGAATCATCCGCCTGTATGAACCTATAAAAGATACCCCAAAATATTTTGGCACTCTAAATGTCATTAGGAATAAAATCATAGGGAATGCGGACATCGCATTGGAGTCCTATAATACCCCCCTCGACGGGGAGCGTATCTCGCGTTGTCTAACCATGCACTACGCAGATAAACGCGACATGGGAACATTTGAGTACCAGGTGACTTCCTGATGCAAGCAACGATACAGTACAAGGCTTTTACCAAGCCGTGTACTCTCATTTATCGCTTATTTTAAATAAGATTGCTTGCATGGGTGTTGGTCCCGAAGCACTTTCTCTGCTCACCAGACCCTATTGGGACAAAGCTTTGGATACCTTTGTAAGAGACCCAAAAGAGACCTACCTAGACTTCTCGGGGTTCGTGAACCTGTTGACCTTCCCCAGGCACTCTACCCATGCCTAAAATTAGAAAACCAAAATTGTACATCTAACTATAAGTAAGCTACTAAGGTATATTCAGAAAATTGTCTCATATACGAGGACCGAATCACCAATGAATAATTCACCAAACAATCAAATCTAGTTTTTCCCACAGCTTGCACCTTTTCCTCAATAAAGTATAGGCAATAATCAAAGACAAGTCCAATTCAACAACAATCCTACACAGCAACCTTTTAATAATAATAGACGAATTCATAATCAAGTACATGAATATAATAACAGACAACCACCTCCAAGGCCGCAGCATGGAATAGAGCAAATGGAAACATCTATCATTGAAACTGCAAACGATACTATGCAGCCCTTAATATAGACTGCCAACAATATGATTAAAATTTCAATGATTAGGTGGAACCTCTATCCCAAAAACAACCAGAAGGAAATGCCACTGAAGTAAGTTCCTAACTAAGCGACACACATTTTTTAGGCTAGCAAGCTCTTCGTTGCCCTAAAATGAAGTAAAAATAGAAGGTTGCGAAGTGCTAAAAATCCTTATTGACACTGGATCTAACAAGAACTATATCCAGCCATCCATAGGAAAAAATCCTATTCTTAATGATATACAATTCTACGCGAATTCCATTGGAGGATGTATAAAAATAACCCACCACACTTTTGTAAATCTATTTGGCCTAAATGATTTCAAAACTAAATTCTTCGTCATGCCACACCTTAAATCGTTCCACGGGATCCTTGGTTATGATAGTTTGAAAGAATTATCAGCCGTTATACATGTACGATTTTATTACATCACTATCAGAGACAGTATCAAAATACGGATTAAACAACTCGCTGCCCGGTAGTAAATACCGTGTCCTTGAGAACAGAACACATGACGATACGACAAAAAATTTCGATTAAGGCACTCGTAAATAGGTACTTGAAATTGTTTGATGAACCTGATGAGAAATTGACGTACAATACAAGATCGCACAGCTATGCCAAAATAATGTATACACTGTTATTGACCTCAAGAGTGGATTCCAGCACATCCACTTAAAGATATATAATGGAAAATATGAATTCATCCGCTTGTCATATGGGCTGAAAAATGCCCCTATTCTTGCCTATCCCAATTACGAAAAGGGATTCGAACTCATTTCCAGAACACTCAGCAAAACTGAGCAAGCCCATGCCGCAAATGAAAAGGAAACGCTGGCTATAATATGGGCTTTGAAAACTACCTGTACGGATCGGCAAGAGCTAAAATATTAACGGATCACCAACCCCTTACGTACGCTCTTAGTAGCAAAAACCATAAATCAAAAATTAAACGCTGGAAAGCAGCATTGGAAGAATACAACTACGAGTTGAATTATAAGCCATGCAAGGCTAACGATGCCCTTTCCAGAACACCTCTTGATTCCCAAATCAACTCGCTTACTGCCTCTCAACATAGTGATGAGAGTTCATCGCGAGAACTTATCCCTTCAGTAGAAATCCCTAATAACGTTTTTTGAAACCAAATTATTTTGTCTATTGGAGAAAAAGATTGCTACCAACTTCAATTTCCTTTTCTATATACTAAAGAAAATCTTATTTAAATTTTAAAGAGATATCTGATTCCTACAATAATAAACGGACTAATGACTACAGAGGAAACTATTGGAATTATCCAAAAGATATACCCTCTTGATTTTAAAAATTACAAAATTCGTTTCACATAAGCAAAAGTTATCGATATTACAGGCCAAACTGAACAAGAAGAACATATACTAAATATTCATAACAGAGCGGGAATGCCCGCTACAATAAAATACAATTACTTCAGAATTATTACTTTCCTCAAATGAATTCAAAAATCAATAAAATATTTAAACAATGTCGACCGTCATCCTAACAAACCTGAGCTTAAAGCAACACCCTTTCCTCAATATCCAGGTCATATTGTACACCTGCACATCTACTCTACTGAAGGAAATCTGGTTCATACTGCATTAGACTAATTCTCTTAATATGTTCAGGTAAGAATCTTCAAGTCAAGAGCTGTACAAGACATAAGAGAACAACTGAGGCAAATTCTATTCGCCTTTGGCGTCCGCAAAATTGTTGTCTTCGACAATGAAAAATAATCCAATGCAGCCTCCACCCGGTAGTTATTGCAAGATCAATAGATATTTTTAAAACCCCTCTATATGCTAGTATAGTCAATGGGCAAGTTGAGCGTTTTCATTCAACGCTTTCAGAAATAATGCGTTGCTTGAAAACTGAACAAATCCATAATTATAATAATAATAATAATATATAGGGTGTAGTGCACTGCGACCTTGTGGTCTATTGTGCCCCCTACTTATACCTATGCTCCTCCTTCCAGAGCCCCCTCACAGCTAAATTCACCAGGAATAATGCTGGAGTGTTTATGCTCTGGCGTTGGCCTCTGCAGGGACAAACCTACTCAGTGCACCACATCCAGACCAGTTTATTTTGTGATTCTGAGAATGAGCAGTGGATCCCTGGTTGGTAGATCCTTTCCTTAAATTCGGTTTTCCCAGATATGTAAACCTTTTTTGGGTCAGTGCCCGCAAGATTCCAGTATATGTTCTGGAGTTTCTGTGGAATAATTACAGAGTCTGCAGAGACCTTCATCTAATATCCGTATTTTCCTTACGTGCTCCATGAGTTTACAATGCCCCGTTAGGAAACCAGTTAGGATGCGTAGGTTAGTTTTGCTGATGCCCACATGACCTGGTGTCCAGCAGACAGATAGTCTCTTTTTCTTGCCCAATTTGTTGAGACTTTGTAGGCATTCCCATACAAGCATGTACTTAATGAAAAAAGAGTCTAGTGCTTTGATAGCTGCTTGTCTATCTAACATTATTGCTATGTTACAGTTTCTGTAATTCTTTTCGAGATTGATTCGAACGCATCGTTCTTTGGCGCATACTTCTGCTTGAAAGATGCTGGTACTCTTGCCCATGAATTCATGGTTTTTCGTTCTTGGCCCAAATACTCTTGCACTAGTTCCCTCGTCAGTTCTCGAGCCGTCTGTATACCACTTCATCGTGTGGTTGCTCAGCCCGTAGACAGTGGATTCATCGCTTCATTATTTTTTGTTGCTGAGATTCGTTGAGAAATTCTTTTTAAAATTGTATTTCCTAATGCTGTCATCTCTTGGAATAGCCAAAGGTGGAAGTTTTCCGAGTAGTGCATCATGGTCTTTCCAACAAATGCATTTCCCCTTTCCTGTTCCTTCTTTTTCTATTCTTGGAATGGAATTATTCGCCGCCTCTGAGACAATGAGGTGTAGGGGAGGTAATTGCAATAGCACCTCCTTTGCTGCAGTTGGGCATGTACGCATTGCGCCGGTGATGCATAGGCACGCTAGTCCTTGCACCTTGTTGAGAGATTCTCTCGTTGTGACAAGACTGGTTCTTAGAGTTGTGAGACCGATCCGTGTATGAGCATAAGCGCTTAATCAACAGGGAGAAGATATTCTTTAGAAGAGTTGTCAGCACAGACCCAAAGCAATATAAAAGAGCAAAGTTATAGGAAAAGAAAAAAAGTGAACTGAAGTATCACAACAAGAAAAAACACAAATAAAAGATTATTCACCTGGTGACATTATTTACGCTCCAAAGTAAAAGAAAATAAATCGAAAAGAATAGTAACCGAATCCAGCAAAATAATTTTAAAGAAAATGATAAAAATTTAAATTATTTTTCCTATCCCCACAGGTATATAATTTCTCTGGTGCATGCAGATCTAAGAATCCTCGATTACTCTAATTCAGAGATAATAGTGCTTAAGAAAGGAACAGCGAAAATCCAAACAGAAAATCTTAAATTTATCCATGTCATTGAAATACTCCCGTACGAAGATTTTGTGTCAAAAACCTCATCCCTCTTGTACCACCATATCCAAAGGAAAAACGCTTTTTTCTCCATCCTTCATCACGAACTAAAATACACCACTAATCCTCCTAATCGGTCTGAATATTTACAAATATTTTTATACGAGTATAAGTGATAGAATTCACAGTAATTATAATAATAATTATATAAAAATATACAAAGAAATAAATTTTCTTTGTGGATCGTATAAACAATCAATATGTTATATATGGGCACAACTTTCGAGTGACGTCGCTCAGACTTGTCACTCAGTTTTCCTGTGGCAGAAGAAATAAAAATGACGAAAAAACAATGGTCGGTTGTCCATATTGGAGAATTTATTCAAGCAGAGCAAATCCATAAGTGATCAGAATGTTAGACGACGAGGAGCAAATTTTAACTTGTACAACAATGGGTTTTAATAATTATTTATATTTTATTTCATAAATTATCATCTTGTACACAATAAGAATGGAAGGAGCTATGGGGATCCAAAAAGTTGGCAAAGTTTGATGGATTCTCGAAGTTTCTTGAAGCTTGACTCACATCTGCAACACGGTGAAAAAATCAGCACTTGCAGTATATGTTTAGTATATAGCGTAGCTACATTTGCCAGCAGAAACCCCATTCTTTGTTGCAGGGTGCTATGGACACTCCTCACACGAGTACACTGTCTATGCATGTAAAATCCCAGTCTGATGTACATACTCGCTAGACGGCTCACCAGGAGAAGCCAGTTGCTAGTGAAGCGGTTCAGACTCCTCTAGCGCAACACAACACGAATTCTGAAATTTTATTAGCCACCGTTATGTTATGTTTAGGGTTAAGTTTTAAAATGGGAAGTATTTTAATTTATGTGCCCTTATTGATTCCGGATGTCACGCGACATTTATCACCGAAGCGGCAGCACATCTGGATGTCTTTAAACATCGATTAATTATGTCAGGTCTGGGGCAGGCAAGCGGTGGAGCATGATATCGGTATGTGGATATTTCGTACGGGTTTCTCCACTTCACTTTTGAGACCAATGCATGATAAGCCGATCCCATGTACAAGGTGGCGTAAAGTGAATCATACTATCGGAATATGTTATAATTTTTGCAAATGACGTTGTACGTCAATCATATTTGACACTGTGAACTAGACAGCTGCAGTACAAAAACAGAGAAGGAATGGAGCACTACACTCTACAAGAGCGTGGAATAATCGTGTCGATTTTTTTGACCAATAATCGGTCGGTGGTGTTAGCGCAGTGTGAATTCCGACGTCGATTTCCTAATCGTGTCTCGCCAACTGGGCAAACATTCCGTCGCTTAGCTACACGACTCGAACAGACTGGAACCACAGGAGACCATGTAGGGCGTGACTGCCACCGGACTGATCGTTCGGCGAGAATATCGCTCCTATGGCTGCCGATGTCGCTGAGAGAGAAGAAACATCAACCAGACGACGGGCCATGCAATTGGGCATTACCAGACGGATCCTACAGCGAATTTTAGTGAGAGACTTACACATGTTCGTATGAATTACTCTCAAGCCATCCTCAATCTCAACAACGAAGAGAACGATTTTGTGTTAAAAACCACCATGAGCGATGAGGCGCATTTCCACTTAAACGGTTACGTCAATAAGCAAAATATTCTTTCCTGGATCACTGATAATCCGCGTGTGATCCATCAAGAGCCATTACATCCATTCAAAGCCACTTTATGGTGAGGTGTTCACGCGGGAGGAGTGATTGGGCCGTATTTTTTTGAAGATACCATCGGTAATATGGTCACTGTTACAGGCAAAAGCTACTGGGCCAAGATAAACGAATGTTGTGAAGGAAGCGTTTCCTGGTAGCGTAATCTCTCTTTTTGGAGATTTGGCATGGCCAGCAAGATCGGCCGATTTAGCCATCCCACACTTTTTGCAGGATGCATATTACCAGGTCATACTTTGGCACAGCGACCCTTATCAGTTCATTAAAACATTTCGATTAGATTCGGTGACGTTTGATTAAAAAACGTGACGAGGTGAGACATTTGCTAGCGATGGCAAGACCCCATCTTCGAAAATTGACCAGTAACTCGCAGGAAATGCTTTAGGGCAGCCCAGAGGAACCTCGCGAGTTAGGTTTCTCATTCCCTTTCGAGTCTTCCTCGAATATTGCGACTTTACGAATGAGGCGTCACCCTGTTGATGACTCATTTACGTTCCGGATTCTGCTGGAGTACCAACAAAAAGAACAATGTTGTCTACAATCATCTGGAGTTGTACAACGCAATTTGTACTGAAAGGTAGATCACATTCAATTATTTAATTACCACAAACGCCCTACGAATTTAATGGTTATCAAAGGAAGATGAATCCCACTTTAATTTAGAAGAAAAGTTTCATGAATTACGAGCTACGAATACACGACCCAGCCATCTCCGTCGTTGGATCTTCACTCTTCTGGCTAAGTCGATGTCGCTGTACAGTCCATAGAGTTCGTCGTTATATTTTCTCATCCAATCACAGTCAATGCAGACGGGACCGAAGATCAGTCGAAGAATTATTCTCTCAAAATAACCAAGAACGCCCTCATCCACTTTTGATAGTGTCCATGCCTCTGCGCCATAGAGCAGGACTGGGATTATTATATACGATTACTTTTGTTGTTTGAGAGAGGGCTTTGCTAGTCAGTTGCCTTCTTAGGCAAAAGAAGTAGCGATTGGCTAGAGTTATTGTTTATTTGATCTCAGTGCTGGTGTCGTTGTCTGAAGTTGTAGCAGAGACTAGATAGACAAAGTCCTAGTTGACTGCTGAACCAATCTTCACCACTTACGCCTTAATTTCTGCGAAAGCGCCACAGACATCGCGATGCTTTCTTTTGATTCTGTGAATATCATCGGCAAATGGGGGTAATTGAATGAACTTTTGAAAGATTGTTTGCGCGTGAGTTTTTCTATATTCTTTGAAGTATGATGTTGAAGAAATTGCATGACAGCGCATCGCTACTTTTTTGACGTCAAAGGAGTCTGCGAGATCATAACCGTGCGTGATGGAGCAGAGTGCATGCTGCTCAGACGGCTGAGTTTGGTTGTGATGCCAATACTAGACATTTCTCTATGTAACCCGTCTTTATAGATGCTGTCATACGATACCTTGAAATCGATGAATATGTGGTGTGTATCCATCTGGAGCATGGGTTTTCTACGAGGTCTGCTATAGTCTGAATATTTGTAAAATGGTGACCTTTCCTGGCCTAAAGCTACACTGACATGGACCTATCAGGTTGTTGACAAATGGCTTCAGGCGTCAAAGGGGTTAAGAAGACAAATGCATCTGTAGTAAGCCCGTTTACCATATGTAATGTTTCACAGAGGTGTGTGGATGTTGGCGTAACACTTTGTTTGATAGCAGCAGGTGGCACGCTTGCGGTTGCGCGGCGGTAACTCGTCGGAGGGGTGGAATCTTATTGATTTTCTCTGAAACTTACTTAATTATCTTGCCATAAAGGAAATGTAAGCAAATCAAGTTGAGGACTTAAGGTCTTAAACTATTGCAGAGGTGAAAAGGGGGTTATATGAACTTGCTTTAAAATCAATAGGGGTGTTATAGGTGGTATAACGCCAGAAGGAATCCTCCCACAGCAACTGATTCTTCAATTGCATCCTTAGTCTATGCTGGAGTAGTCCCTACCTATCATATTTGAATACTTCCCTAGTCGATCATTCCAGCGATCATAAAAGGGGTCATAAAAGGGGTTAGCACAATGTCATAATTCAAGACATTGTGGAGTAAATTAAATCAAAAACCTAAATCAATTGTGTGTGTTATGTTATGCATATGTATATTTACATAGGTGTATGTGGAAAATGAATTACTGATTGTTTCACAAATTAGAGAACTTAATGTATTGAATTATTTCATTAAACTGTATATGTTAGTCAAGTATTTTTAAGGATAGTTCAAATCTGATAGGCCAAGTAAGCTATTATTTAATAGGTACGTTTATAGGTTAAGTAAAAGGTTTAAGTTTTAAGATAATTTTAAATTCAAATTTTAGATAGTATAAGTCTTTAGAATTTTAAGAAATGTAAGTATAGAAAAAGGCTAATCAAAGTTTATAATAAAACAAAGCCATTGAAAAGGAAATCAACTAGTATGTACTTTTTGAACATCCAATCGTTGAAATTTGTGCACAAAGTTTAGCATGCGGATATAATTTTGATAGCAATGTGGATATAATTATATGTGTATTAATCACTTTTCTCTGGCTTTAACCACGACGTTTAAATTGATATTTCGAATTGAGAAATAAATTTACTTGCTTATGAAAATGAATTGAAGTTTGATAGATAGACATTTTATTTTAACACTCTACTGATCTAAGACACTGAATGATAGCTAATAGGCCTATTTTATGTTTTTTTTGTCAAGGGATGAATGTGCTGAATGTGATGAATGTGTTGATGAACGTATGACGGTTGAATTATGTATGTATGTATGTGTATGATGTTACAGGTGGTACAGCATGTTTTTTGCCAGGTGGATCTGATTTGGAAATTGAGGTTGTCGTAGCCATGTGTTCGACAGTTGTCGTAACATATATATATGTAGTAGGCAGTCAGAACCTCTTGTTTTTTTTTTTCTTTCACCAGCGGGTTAGTTTCACCCGTGTTGTACTTCTGCAACTCGTGCAGAAAAAAAAGTGAATACTAGTAGAGAGGCAGGTTTTCTCCTAAGGTTTGTTGTATCTGTGAAAGTGGTCAGATAATTATATACATATCTTTGTTTTTTGACAACCAACAATTCGTACCCCTTGATGTTCCCTTATTTTTTTTTTAAGAGTGCGCACAACGAGCGGAATAATTACAGAATAATTAAATAAACCTCACTGGTATTAATATGGCTATAGTTTCTGACTGCACCAAACTAAATGAGACGAGCAATGCAGAAGAAATCTAGATAATAAGAAAATTAGAAAAAAACATGCGATAAACTACTCATACCCGCAATGTTGAATGGTTCTCAAAGGGGTAAAACTATTAATAACTTACTTGGTGAAAGAACGCGTGGGATGTTGCATTCCTTTAAATACCTTCGGTAGGCAACAGAAGTTTAGCCAATTGCAAACGCTGTTAGGACCAACAATGAAGATTGGTATAAATGATGGGTATTCACTTAACTATCGGTTTTGTGGCTTCGGTATTTCAGCTGGCTGTTCATTTTTGAAAACTCAAAAGTAAATATTTTCGTTAGTGAGATTAAAAAAAGTCGTCGTTGTATCACGCCACATCATCGTGAATTTCGAAGTCACATGCTGGCTTTAAAAGACAGGAAGAACTTTGATCCTTTATGTTTTGTAGGCACCAAAGATTGAAAATCGACCCATGACCCTAATCTCGTTATGAAGATTTACTTGCGTAAATCTTTCGCGTGGTAAACTCCAATCCTTTTTCAATTTAGATTTCCTATTTCATACATAGAATTCCCAACTGACTTTACTATCCTGCATCTAACAAACTTTGAATTTATATGCTTTGGTGCACTACTCAATATAAAATTTCTTCTGCAAACCACATATCCGTCGTTGGAAGATCTCTTTGAACTTCGCAGATTGTAAGTTCTTGCATTTCTTTCATATGCAAGTTTGATGTTGTCTTCTATCTTCTCTCTTATGATGCTATTGGTTTGCGATAAACATTGGACATCTCCATTTTCCAGGGCATTCAAATTCCGTAATAACTTATACACTTTTGTATGGCTTCACATATGTTGAGCGAACAGGCAAAAATACGGCGTTGTGCCGGTGGATTGGTGCACTGAGGTACACAATGCAACTTGGATTTCGGAAAGATATCTATCCTAGTCTTTTTGGTCGTTACCGAGATACATTCTTATTCAAGCCAAAATGGACTGGTTTACTCCTTCCGACGCATTAGCCTGTGGGAAATAAACTGCATTGCGGATATGAATTCACCCGTATTTGGTATTCTCGTTGCCGCTATGTATGAATTCCGCTACACCATATTGGTGGAAAACACTTCTTTCTAAAAATTCTACTACCGCACTGGTGGTAGCTTTTCGCATAGGTTAGTTGAACAAATTTAGAGAAGCTACCTAATACAATGAAAATGAATACTCGTATATTTTGTCGTTTGGTCTTGGGGTAAGGTCCCATACAATCTATATAAAGTTTTTGGAATGGTCTGTGAATTTCATGATGCGAACCCATTGGAGGTCTTAAAACTACATTAGCTGGCTTATTTTCTCTGCATTCAAAAAATTGCGAATGAAGTTGCGCACCTGGTTCATCATAGTTGTCCAATAAAAGATTTCCCGAATTTTCGATAAGGTCTTAAGCATTCCTCCGTGGGAACGGTTTGGGGGTTGGTGACACATTTCAATCACAGACTGCGTTAATTTTTCTGGTACCCGCAATTTCCACTGAAATTCAGAAAACAAACTATTTTCCTCAGTCTGAGCTCCCTTTTTATAAACAACTCCATTCCGTACGTCTAAATCTGGTAAGTTGGGTTTATTTTCTATAATTTTTTCTATAAGATTTTGGTATTCATCTAAATCGAGTTTTAGGAAAAAGGAAGTCGGCGCAACAGCAGAAATTTCCTCATTAAACACGCGGGAAAGTGCATCCGGTACAATGTTTTGAGTGCCCTTTCTATGCTGAATGTCGAAAGTGAACGCTTGTAGCTTTAAAGACCATCGTTCCCGTCTTTCACTCAAATCCTTAAGGCCCATCAGCCATTTTAGACTTGTATGATCGGTAATGGTGGTGAATGGTGAAAGTTCAACATAGGGACGCAACTTTTTGACTGCTTGCACAGCCGCATAGCATTCTTGTTCCGTTACGCTGTCTTTGCGTTGACATTCATTTAGTTTCTCAGAGAAAAAAGCTATGTGCTTTTTATTGTTTTCATCATCGTACTGAAACAAGACACCTCCTACGCCTAAGTTAGACGAATCACACTGTGTGGTAAAATGTTTTTTAAAATCAGGGCTTGATAATAGGGGAGCAGAAATGAAAGCAATCTTAAAGGCCTCGAAAGACAATAAGGCGTCGGGAGTCATCAAGAATATTTCGTTTTTCTTTAGGGTGTCTGTAAGTGGACCAGCAATTGCAGCGAAATTCCGTATGAATCTCCTGTACCAACCGCATAGGCCAAGAAACCTACGTACTTCTTTCACTGATGTTGGCACCGGGAAATCCTTTATTGCCGACACTTTGTTTGGATCTGGTTTTATATGACCTCCTCCGACGATATACCCAAAGTACTTCAATTCCTTATAGCAGAAGTGTGACTTTTCAACGTTAATTGTAAGGTTCGCCACTCGCAAACACTCTGCAACTATTTCTAAAATCTTTACGTGGCTATCGAAATCTTTGGAAATGACCAACAAATCAACCAGATTTACAGAAACTTGTTCCCTAAGTACACTGGGGATCACTTTATCCATTAACCGACACATTTTTTGAGCAGCCATAAAGGTATGATGGTAAATTGATAAAGGGCTCTTCCTGGGACAGTGAAGGCCGTTTTTTCTCTGGACCCTTTCTCTAGAGGAATTTTCCAGATTGCGTCCTTTAGAGCCACACTACTTATGTAATGTGTATCTTTTAGACGACTCAACAAACCCTCTATATGAGGAAGAGGATAGGTGTCTTTCTTTGTGAGTGAGTTCGCTTTCCGAGAGTCCAAACAAAGTCTGTTCTTACCAGGTTTCCTGATAAAAACGATGGGTGAACTCCTTGAACTATTACTCTCTTCAATCACTCCCAAAGAAAGCATCCTATCTAGTTCGTGGTATATCATTTCCTGAATTGGTGGCGAAACAGGATAATGCCGCTGTTTTACCGGCTCCGTATTGACTGTGTTAATAACATGCAATTCAAGTGATGTTTTTCCCAAGCCTTGATCAGAGAATGGAGGAAATTTAGAAATAACACGATCTAGTTTTTCTGTTTGAATGTTTAAGGAAACGCTTCTGCACTATGTGCTCTGTATGCAGGAGATCGACGAAACCGATGTCATAGAATTCATCATAGATGGGCTTGCCGACTCCTCGCCAAGTGTTTCTATTTTGTAAGCAGCTAAGTCACTAAAGGACCTTAAAACTCTTTTTCCGCGATACGAAAAAAAACGCCTTATGAAACCAAAAACCGTACGTCCGACGATATTTACGACTTCCGTGAAGAAGACTTCAGTGCAGGGAGAACATATACGATATTTTAATTGTTCATCTTACGGACACATCGTTACTAATTGGCCCAAAGAAAGGAGACAAGCAGGATCGTGCTTCAGTTGTGCTAGCCCAGGGCATACATACAAAGACTGCCCGAAGAAAAAAGTTGGTGCCATAAGCAGTGGCCCAGGGAAATCCAGCGCTGTCGACGAAGATCAATGTGACGATGAACGGGATCATTCTCTTAATACTGTACAGTGGGTAAATGTCGCTTTTGATATTAGTGAAAATAGGTGCACACAATTAATAAAATGTAGTTCTCTTCTTGACACCGGTAGCCTGGTTAGTTTCATCCACGAATCCATAATACCAAAAGAGGTTCAGTTCGGTGATTTAACCTACTCAAACTTTATAGGACTAGGAGGCGCTAAACTCTATACTTGCGGTACAATATTTTGTTATCTTAAGCTTGTTAATCAGTTAAAAAAAATCTCTCTTTTGATTGTTGCGGATGGAACCTCACCTATGCCTATATTGATCGGCCGCGATGTTCTTTACGTTTTTAATGTCTCATTGCCAATTAATCAAAGAAAAAGTATTATGGATTCAGAACGAAATTTTAATAAAGATCCTTTATTTAATTACTCTCATTTGTGCACTCTTTTTCCTAGTGATTTAGATAACAAAGCAATTGTTACATACGACTTTAATCAAAATGAAATTATTGGTGAATCATATGTGACCTTAATTCTACTACAACATGGTGGAAATAAATTTTCTGATGGCGTTTTAGGAAATAATTCAGAACAATCGTCATATGGATGTGGTGGTGTCGTTTCAGGTTGTGCTTGTGCTCCTCAGTCAGAGATTGATAGTTGCAGTGAGTGTTGTGTTTTCGAAATGGAACCAGAACCTCCTGATAATATTTGGATAGGTCCAACAGTTAACGGAATATCTAGCGATATGGTGCGGCGTGTGGTTAAGAATCATTATATAGATTTTAATAGGTCTGAAGTAGTTCCATTAAATTTTGAAATGCACATTCGACTGACGACGGATACGCCATTTTTCTGTTGCCCGCGACGACTGTCTATTATGGAAAGCAGGAAGTAAATAAAATAATAGATAATCTTCTAATCCGCCAAGTTATTGTACCCAGTGATTCCCTTAAGCCTCACCAATAGTGCTGGTGAAAAAAAAAATCAGGTGAAAACCGGATGTGAGTCGACTACCGCGCACTTAATAAGCATACCGTTCGTGACAATTACCCTCCACAGTTAATCGAGGATTGCATCGAATACCTAGCAGGAAAAATAATTTTTAGTTTACTTGACCTTAAGAGTGGTTTTCATCAAGTAAAGGTATCTTCTGACTCTACCAAGTTTACCTTTTTTGTCACCCCGACTGGTCAATACGAATTTTTAAAAATGCCATTCGGACTTTAGAATGCGCCTAGTATATTTCAACGACTTGTAACTCTAGTTTTAAGTGGGAAAGTGCCTTCCGGCAGTTAAAAAGTTGTTTGCCGTCTTCCCCAGTTCTAGCTATTTATGATCCTAAACGGTAGACAGAATTGCACTGCGATGCAAGCTCGCTGGGTTACAATTCGGTTCCTCTGCAACGCCAGGATGATGGGAAATTTTATCCGGTGGCTTATTTTTCAAAAAGTACGACAGCTCAAGAGTCTAAACATCATAGTTTTGAGCTCGAAACGTTGGCAATTATATCTGCACACCGTTGCTTTCGAGCCTATTTGCATCCCATTTACAGTGGTACCCGATTGTAGTTCACTTACTCTCACCCTAAATAAAAGGAACGTAAGCCCCCGAATAGCCCGACGGGCTCTAGAACTTGAAAATTATAATTACAAGGTCAAACATCGAAGTGGCACTCACATGCCGCAAACCGATGCCCTAAGTAGGTGTTACGTAATTTCAGTGGTGCATTCCGAAGATATTGATTTTCAACTAAGGGCTGCTCAAAACCGTGATCCTGCTATCGCATTAAGAGATAAGCTAGAGTCAGAAACTTCTAATTCATATGTTTTGGAAGACGGTATAGTGTTAAGAAGAGGCGAAAGAAACATTTTCCTCCAGAAATGGAAACGAACCTTATAAGACACATTCACGAAAAAATTGGGCATTTGGGCTCAACAAAGTGCTATGGGCAGATACGAATGCACTACTGGTTTCCAGACATGCTCAACAAAGTAAATACATATATAAAAAACTGCATTCGTTGCATAATGTACTCTTCTCCAGTTCAATCATATGAACGTAACCTATTCAATATCCCTAAAGAACCTGTTCCGTTCCATACAATCCATATAGATCACTTCGGGCGAAAACATATACTTTCAGAGATTGATGCCTTTCCTAAATTTACAAAACTTTACCCTGTAATTTCCACAAGTACGAAAGAGATGCGTTCCTCTCTTGTAAAGTATTTTGAGTACTATAGTAGACCATCAAGGATAATTACGGATAGAGGAACTTGTTTTACATCGCTAGAATTCAGTGCCTTCCTTTTAGATTTGAATATTACCCATGTAATGGTCACAGTCCACTCACCCCAGCCAAATGGACAAGTTGAGAGAGTTAATCGCGTTTTAGTAGGTATGCTGGGAAAGCTTAGTGAGCCAGTACAACACACCCATTGGGTACGAATATTCTCCCTACTCAAGGCTCAAAACTACAATCTCAAACAGTTTGAGCAACGCAACCAGCCTGCACGCACTTACGAAAAGGGCGACTATGTCTATATTAAAAACACGGATACGATGGTTGGCTCCAATAAGAAACTAGTCCCAAAGTTCAAGGGACCATACGTCATCCACAAGATTTTGCCCCACGATCGCTATGTCGTCCGCGATATAGAGAACTCGCAAGTTACGCAGTTGCCATGCTATGATGAAGTCATTGAAGCGCGAAACTTCCGCTTATGGAGAGGAATAAAGTAACAATTATTGTAAAACAAAGCAACGCTTTCACCATTACTTAATCAATTATGTCTTATGATTTGAATGTACTCTTAATTTGATAACTAAATATTTGTGATCGGGTGAATTTTTGTGAATCGCGTAAATTTAATTAAAAAATTTAATTGATCGAGGTCGACAGCTTGAGGTTGAACGAGATTTAGTAGAATAACGTTCAGTAGAATAACTAAATCAGAGGTACTTCCACTAGTCCGTGAACTGAAATTTCTGGGAATCAACTCCCGGCTGAATGCACCCATTTTAGTTGGATGGCAGTTCTTAGTTTTCCGGTGGACGGGTCACTTCCTCTTTGGTTAGTTCGAGAAATCGAGTGTAGGCATTACCAAATGTACTAAAATTAAAGACTTATTAATTCGCTTCTGAGTTGAAGGATCGCATTGAAAAACTCTTGGAAACTTTCCCAAGGCAATTGTCACTTATCCATTAGTTGCTTTATGATTTCGACATCATTTTCGCGATTTCGAAGTTGCTTAATCAATGCTCTTCCTAGGCTTGGCCAATCATCTCGAGGATTCCCTCGAAGGAATTGCCAATACCAATCGTCAGCACTGCCTGATAAAAGTTGGTGAAAAATCATAAGTACATCCTCCCAAGAACAATTGTAGTTCAACTTAAGTTCACTGACTCTAAAAACAAAATCTTCGACTGACATACCCTTTGCCGAGCCATCAAATTTGAGGCCCCATCGATCTGGTCAAAATGACTGTGCTTCGTTTGGCCTTGGGTGGTTAATTCTGTCATTACTTAATATTCTGTTGAATCTCAAGCTATCTTATGATTCAAAGTTATGAAAATCAACTTGGTGAGAAAGATCATAGAAGTGTTGATGATTTTGAGAAATTATCGGAAGAATAGGAGTTGGGTCGCGACTGTTAATTTGCAGATTTAAGAAAGGCTGGATAGCTTCCTCTATATTACTCGTATTTCTAATTAGTGTTGGAATCAAACTTTCTAACGCTTCATTCACAACCTGTTTAATGTGTTCATCCAGCTGTTTTACTTTTGGTGGGTTAGTGGAGGTGAACAGCTCTTGTGGATGATTAAAGAGTGGATCAGCTGATCAAATGTTGCTAGAAGCATTTGTTATATTTGCATGTGCAACATTAAAGAAATTGTCGACCTGTTGGTTACCAGTCGCCATTGGGTGTTGTTTCTCAACAATGTTTACATCGCTAATCAGGGCAGGGACTGGGTTTGCAATGCTAGCTGTAGTAATAGTAAGTCTCGAATATCACTTAAGATTGTATTTACGAATTTCTACTCCACAAGAGGTTTTCTAAAACACATATGCAATGTCCAAGCTTCCGCAAGAAAGCCGGCTGTGGTCTTTCGAGATATCAGTACATCTGTATGGATGCCTGTTTTGCATCCTCGAGTACCACGTTTGGGGCGCCATTGTAATGTTTCACAGAGGTGTGTGGATGTTGGAGTAACACTTTGTTTGATAGCAGCAGGTGGCACGCTTGCGGTTGCGCGGCGGTAACTCGTCGGAGGGGTGGAGTCTTATTGATTTTCTCTGAAACTTACTTAATTATCTTGCCATAAAGGAAATGTAAGCAAATCAAGTTGAGGACTTAAGGTCTTAAACTATTGCAGAGGTGAAAAGGGGGTTATATGAACTTGCTTTAAAATCAAAAGGGGTGTTATAGGTGGTATAATGCCAGAAGGAATCCTTCCACAGCAACTGATTCTTCAATTGCATCCTAAATCTATGCTGGAGTAGTCCCTACCTATCATATTTGAATACTTCCCTAGTCGATCATTCCAGCGATCATAAAAGGGGTCATAAAAGGGGTTAGCACAATGTCATAATTCAAGACATTGTGGAGTAAATTAAATCAAAAACCTAAATCAATTGTGTGTGTTATGTTATGCATATGTATATTTACATAGGTGTATGTGGAAAATGAATTACTGATTGTTTCACAAATTAGAGAACTTAATGTATTGAATTATTTCATTAAACTGTATATGTTAGTCAAGTATTTTTAAGGATAGTTCAAATCTGATAGGCCAAGTAAGCTATTATTTAATAGGTACGTTTATAGGTTAAGTTAAAAACATTTTGGCATCAGACAGAAACAAAATTTTCAGAAAAATTAGTGAAAATGAAAATTTTAGTAAGAGAATAATATCTCAAGAGGAATTTTTGGAACAACAAATGCTAATAAATTTACTTAGAGGTAAAGTGGATCAAATTAAAGACAATATACTTTTGACAAGGCTGGGAATGATACACCTAAGTATTTTTAATAAAATAAAATTAAATACGAGGGCGGGTCAATAAGTCCGTGACTTTTGGATTAAAACACAGATTTTTTGATAAAAAAATAATTTTATTTTTCAACGTAGTCTCCCTTGAGCTCTATACACTTTGTCCAACGCTTCTCCAATTTTTTTATCCCTTCCAAAAAAAATGATTTGTCGAGGTCCTCAAAATAGGCCTTTGTTTGCGAGATGACTTCATCATTGGAGTCAAATCTTTTTCCACCAAGCCATTTCTTCAGGTTTGGAAACAAGAAGTAGTCACTCGGAGCCAAATCTGGAGAATAGGGTGGATGAGGGAGCAATTCATAGCCCAATTCATGGATTTTTGCCATGGCAACTGCACATGTGTTTGTGGTCGACTGTGAGCAAACGCGGCACCCATCTTGCGGAAAGCTTTCTCATGCCCAAGTGATCATTCAAAATTGAAACCACTGAGCCATGCGAGATCCCTACGGCTTCCACAATCTCTCGCACTTTCAATCTTCGGTCGGCCAACACCATATCGTGAATTTTTTCGATTGTTTCGGGTGTAGAGACCTCAACTGGGCGTCCAGGACGTTCGGCATCTTCAGTGCTTGTACGGCCACAACGAAATTCAGTAAACCACTTTTTTACCATTGAAATCGATGGTGCAGAGTCCCCATAGTATTTATCAAGCTTAGCCTTGGTCTCGGTAATGGTTTTTTTTCGCAAGAAATAATGCTTAATAAGCACACGAAATTCACTTTTTTCCATTTTCTCCTCAAATTAGTGAGTAGTCTGATAAAAATAGCTGTCAAACACAAACTAACTGACGCAGCAAGTTTAAATTTTGACAGGAGTCAACTGACAGATGCCTGTTGACAGGAGCAGTGTTGCTGTTTCAGTAAAGAGGTCAGAAATTCAAAAAGTCACGGACTTATTGACCCGCCCTCGTATGATCTTCTAGTTTTGAATAATATAAAAAAACGAAACTTTTGAGAGCTTGTGACGGGAGAAAACTCATTTTGAATGGAAATTATTTAATAAATTTTTGTAATTGTTCAGTAAAAATTGGTAGGAAGAAATTCAGAAACAAATTGTCTAAAACTGATAAAAAATGTATATTTCAAATTATGAAAACATAATAAGTCAATAACATAAAAGAAATACACTATCTTAAAAGACAGAATTATATGTTATACAATATTCATTTAATTTTTTTAATTTTATACGAATTTTTTTAATTCAATTCAATAACTCTTACATGCTATACAAAAAAAGGCTTAAGAATAAGCTTAATTATCTTATTCTTATTTACTGGCCCCATGGGGGCATTCTAAGTTAAGCCTAGCAATTAAAATTTGTCTTTCCACGTTTCGCACATTTCACTTAATTTTATTGTTCTGTGTTAAACATATTACAAAAACTTAGTGAATTGACTTTTTTTTTCATATTTTAAAACTGAAAACTAAAACTTAAAAACTATCTTAACATTATTCTTAATCTACTAAGGCTACTTAAGCTACTTAAAATTATCTTATTAACTGCCGTGCGCGACGTCTCTATCGTAGTAAAGTAGCCTCTCCGCAGAGCGACATGGAGGATTAACGACACCGCTAATCTATCCTGGATCAGACCTTTCATGTCGAGGTGCTTCTGGAGGAATAAGGCCGTCAAAGCGAACTCTCTCGTGATACACATAATTGGGGTAGTGGGCCCCGGAGATCAGGTTATTCGAAAAGGTCATTCCTCTTGCAATGGGCCTTCAAATCAACTTAATAACGAGTCTCAAGGTATCTGACTACATTTCGTAAGCTGTCAGTAAGCTGTCTGTACAAGGTCTTCAGTCTTGAGAGTAGTCTACTTTTATGTCGGTGCAGTGCGTCTATAGTTGAATTGCGGAACAAGTCCTCGTTGTCAGTGTATTGATACCGAGGTATCGTTTTGTCCATTGTTCGTTTAATTGTCTCGTCCATTAGTTTTAGATACCTGTCAATCTCCTCGTTTTACAGATTTCTGTTGGATGGTGAGTAGAGCGAATTCGAGGAGAGTGCTTAAGTCAGTGTCCTGGAGAAGTGTGTCCAACGCACTCTAATGTAGTTGTAGAGTGCGTTGGCTGAACAAACTCATCTAATACTGCATTTTTGTTCGCAAGTTTGTTGGTTCCTACCTGTCAGTTGTATTCGTGTGTCGAACAACAGGAGATCCAAATAGGAGCCGTGTCTAGTAAACGACGGACTATCCGCCGCCTTAAGGCCGAGTCGGTACATCACACTGTGCTGACCCCACCAATTGAATAGGAGGTGCCCTCTGGTGTTTGGTGTATTATTTCCCCAATCTCTAGGTTAGGCGTTGAAATCTCCGCCGATAACGAAATAGTTTTCCTCCAATTTCAGTCTCAGAAATCAGAAAAGTGTTTCGAGCTCTGAGATGAAAAGGTTGGATTGAGTAGGCCTAGGTGCATAAACAGACACGTCATCCCCTAATCCCGCTCACTGCCACTTATCGCTCGATCACACTTTTTTATTCATATTAGTATGTTATATTATTGTGCTTTCTCGGCTCACTGCCACTACCACCAGGCTACCGAATGACTTGCAAAAATTATCTCTTATATGATATTTCACAAAAGGTTTGATTCACTATTTTCCAAAAGAAGCAGAACACGTCTATTATCCACGGGGATCGATGAACGACTGAAATATACAATAGGAGCCTCAAGCATTGTTTTTATAATATTAATTGCAGAATACATACATATACTCGTATTGTAAACAAAAAAACCCGATTTAAACATTGTAAACAGAATTCGGTGGAATCCTGAGTTAATAATAATAATAATAATATATAGGATGGCAATGATTAGTATAAGGCCTCGTAGAAGTAGCATCTAACGAAAGGTGCTGGTTCTTTGAAAAACGAGAATAAGCCCCTGCAGCCGAACACCTTGCAGCTCTGCTAATAATTCCTACTTCACGACTCACCGAGACGCCATCTGGGAATCTCACTGGAGATTAGTATCGGAAAAACAAAACAGGACCTCATCCGGGCTACTCCGACATATTTGAGGCTCAGGCCGGTAAGGATTTCTAGGAGTTAGTCAGTGTCTTGGAAAAGAGATGGTGGCGGACGAGCCCTATATAGACCAACAGCAGCGCTCACATCCCGTGACGGGTAGTTAGCTTCTGTGTAATCGACCCCTCGTCCTAGGGGCAATCAAAATGGAACTGGTCCTCCAGGTTGGGGGTTGTGACGCCGAGGTAACGGCCCGGACATTTAAAATAAAAGATACCAAGCATCAACAAGCCTCGGATATAGACGGATCTAATAATAGACTACCTGCAGCAGAGCAACCGCCATAACCGCCATTCGAGAAATGCGATGGGAAGGGCGGGACAAAAAGTTGATGAAAAACTGCGAAATTTAAGACAAGAAGTCCTGAGCTTCTTCGCCAACATAAGCCTTATATGCGCGTGTGCCCCCACAGAGGAGAAAGATAACGACACCAAGGATGCCTTCAATGAGCTCCTTAACAAGACCTACGTGCAATGCCCTAGCTTTGACATTAAATTGTTCTCAGTGGTTTTAATGCAAAGCTAGGAAGAGAGGGTGTCTTTGGTGGAACGATCGGAAAATATGGGCTGCTCGACACCATCTACGATAACCGACTCAAACTAATCGACTTTGCGGCGGGGCGTGCACGTGGTTCCCACAACTCGAAACACATGGGGGGACTTGGAGAACTCCTGATCAATCAACAGTCAACCAGATTGATCACACTGCGATCTTCTCAAGATACTCCTACAATATTATGGATGTCCGTACGTTCCGAGGAGCCAACATCGACTCGGACCATTACCTTGTTGTAGCCAAGGTACGGTTGCG
This sequence comes from Volucella inflata, assembly GCA_928272305.1. Classification (NCBI taxonomy): domain Eukaryota; kingdom Metazoa; phylum Arthropoda; class Insecta; order Diptera; family Syrphidae; genus Volucella; species Volucella inflata. Next base: position 91,376,232 of record OV743716.1, on the reverse strand, counting down.
GATATCCCAAACTACGCCAAAACAAACTAATGCTGTGAGGAAATTCGACGTCAGATCGCTAAACTCGCAGCAGATCGCCAAGTCCTTTTATAATCGAGAGGTCCAATACCGCCAGCATCAAGCATCGAAGATCACTGGAAACACTCCCACAACGCCATCGGAGATGCCGCTTCTGATGTGCTGGGTTTCACTCGTCCACCATCACGAAACCCCTTCTTCGATTATGAATACCGACAAGCACATGCAGCTAAACAAAATGCATACAAAGAGGCGCTGCATAGAAGGACCAGAGCTGCTCATGAGCTCTATGAGCGGAAGAGGAATGACGAACACCGGCTTCTCAGGGGGAAGAAGAAAGGGCATGAGAAGTCCGCGATCGAGGAAATTGAGGGATGCTACTCCAGAAATGAGGTTCGGAAGTTTTGCCAAAATGTAAAAATAACATGCCATGGAAACAAACCCCGAACCGAAGCCTGTAGAGATGAACATGGGAACATCGTAGTAGAATCGCAGTCAAGGATTCGGAAAGACCATTTCTGCAGACTGTATAACGGCGATAACGGGCCAAATACTGCTGTCAGACAGAATCAACCTTTCAACTTGAACGATGATGACCAACAATTCCTCCCACCTGATCTGGATGAAGTGAGGATGGCTATATCAAAGCTTAAGTCCAACAAAGCTGCTGGAGCGGATGGCCTGACTGCCGAGCTCTTTAAAGCGGCAGGCGATGACTTGGTAAGGAGCATACACCAACTCATCTGTAAAATATGGTCGGACGAATGTATGCCCGATGAATGGAACCTCAGCATTGTTTTTCCAATTCTCAAAAAAAAAGGACCCTCTGAATTGCGCCAACTACAGAGGCATCAGTCTCCTTAACATCGCATATAAGATCTTACCCGCCGTATTGTGTGAACGCCTGAAGCCGTTCGTCAACAACCTGATAGGTTCATATCAGTGTGGCTTCAGGCCAGGAAAGTCCACCATCGACCAAATATTCACACTACGGCAGATCTTGGAAAAGACCCATGAGCTTCAGATCGATACTCACCACCTATTCATCGATTTTAAGGCTGCGTACGACAGCATCTATAGAGACGAGCTACACAGAGCAATGTCTGTTGTCGGCATCCCTTCCAAACTCGTCCGTCTGTGCAGGATGACTTTGGAAAATGCACGCTGCTCCATCAAGATCGATAAAGGCTAACTCTCATATCACGTTGTATAATGTCGCAGAGAGTTTCTTCGAATTTTGCCCTTGCAGTTAATACTATGTCATAAACGCACGCCTGACAGCTGGTGCAAAGGGCTGTCAATTTCCCCAGTAATTCGTCTGCAACAAGGCTCCACATTAAGGATGATAATACCCCTCCTTTTGGAACACCCTCTTGCAGTGTCTACTCCAACAGTTCCCGCGCGTGTCTGTGTATCAGCTGAGAAAGCAGCTTGAAAATGGGTTTAACATTCAATGAGTGCAAGACCAAGTATATGCTGTCAAACTAAAAGGACAACCAACACCGACGTCTCGGACAGAACGTCACCTTCGACAGATATAACTTTGACGTAGTTAAGAATTTTATCTACCTAGGCTCCGATATAAATATGGACAACGAGACCAGTGCTGAGATCAAGCGAAGAATAACGCTTGCCAACCGCTGTTTCTTTGGGTTAAGAAGGCAATTGAGTAGCTAAGCTTTCTCTCGGACAACAAAAGTCACCCTTTACAAGACCTTAATAATCCCAGTCCTGCTCTATGGCGCAGAGGCATGAACATTATCAAAAATGGATGTGAGTGTTCTTGGTTGCTTCGAAAGAATAATTCTTCGGGCGATCTTCGGTTCTGTCTGCATTGAAGGAGAATGGAAGAGAAGATACAAGAATGAACTCTACTGACTGTACAGCGACATCAACCCAACCAGAAGCGTGAAGATCCAAATACTGAGGTGGCTGGGTCATGTAGGACGTATGGACCCCAATTCTTCGGTCCAAAAAGTCTTCGATTCCGCTCACGAGGGACAGCGCAGTAGAAAAATTCCACGACTCAGGTGGCGCACTCAAGTGGAAGGGGAATTAAGCCAACATAGCATGCGAAACTGGAGGGAGCTAGCCTGGGATCGAGCTGGCTGGAGACGATTGTTGACTGAGGTCCAGGTCCACCCCGGACTGTAGCGCCACTTAAAGTAGGTAAGTAATATATAGGGTGTAGTACACTGCGACCGTGTGGTCTATTGTGCCCCCTATTTATACCTTGGAGAGGTTTGCTCCTTCTTCCAGAGCCCGCGCATAGCTAAATTCACCAGGAATAATGCTGAAGTATTTATGCTCTGGCTTTGTCCTTGGCAAGGAAAATCTACTCAGAGCACTTCTTCCAGCCCAGATTCTTTTATGAATCTGAGAATGAGCAGTGGATCCGTGGTTGGTAAATCCTTTTCTTGAATTTGGTAATTTCCCAACTATTTTACACTTTCTTGGGTTAGTGCCCCGCAAGATTCTAGAATGTGTTCTGGAGTTTCTGTGAAATCATTGCAGAATCTGCAGAGACCTTCATCTGATATCCCTATCTTCCTTTGGTGTTGCCTGAGCGTGCAATGCCCCGTTAGGAAACCAGTTAGAATGCGTAAGTTAGTTTTGCTAAAACTCATACATGCTTTAAATCTTTTGAGATTGTTATCGCCTAAGATTTTTTTGGCTGGTCTCAAGCCTGTTTTTTTTTTTTGTTTTTTTTTTTTTAGTTGCGTCCGAGGATGAGATAATCTTCGAAAGATACAAATACATGCTATCAGCATGCACGATTCGCAATCCCCAAGTACTCGATTTCGGGGATGCGCCTACGTACAAACCCACACCCTGCACTCTGCTGTCACTCTCCCTTTTACTCTCACTCACTCTCTCACTTTACGCCCTTCTTTCTCCGTTTGCTGGTTCGATATTGTGTACAGTATTTACTGTTCTTTGTTGTATTAGAGATGCCGTCTGGGTTTGGTTTTCATTAATGCTCTCTCTGACTCTTTCCAACGGTCGAAGTTGTTTCACTATTTTTGCCGCAGCCTGTTTCACCGCAGCCTGTTTCACCGCATCCCATATTATATTTGATGTTAGCATATGGTTTACGATATTTTCAGGAGTTGGTATCTCTCCAATTTTCTCTTTTGTTCTCTGCGCTCTGTTCTGAAGTATGGGCACTGAAAAAATACATGCTGTGCATCTTCCCTAGCCGCTCCGCAGTTTAAGCAGAGGGGAAATTCCTTCAGACCAAACCTGTACTCTCAGAGCACATAGCCTGTTGACAGAATTGGTCTTTCTTGCGTATGACCTAATTTTCAATGCTTTCGCCCATATTGGTGCCGCATATATTGTGATTGACTGCACCACCTTTGCCAGAACTAGTCTCATTTGTTGTCTGGGTCCTCCTATGTTTGTCATTACTCTGGATAAGGCAGCGCTTACCTGTGCAAATTTGTCGCACGTTCTTTCAAGGTGTTCCTTGTAAGTGAGTCTTGCATCGATCATCATACCGAGGTATCTGATAGCAGGTTTTGATGTTATCGTGAGATGAAAAAAATACTGATGGGCGAAGGCAGGTGCTTCAGATGTTGTAAAACGGGGCACAATTCCAGGACATGCAGGGTAAAAGGAATTATATACAAAACATGCAACAGACGCCACGCTACTAGCATGTGTGACCCATTGTTTCTTTCACGTGGCAATACACAACCATCAACTTTAGATCGTAATTCAACCGTGATCTTGTACACACTTGTATTGCGGATAAGTTGCAATCACATACCGTCTATTTACAAACAAGCAGTGAAGTTTTGGACGGCGGCAGTCAGCTGTCATTCGTAAAGTTAACTTTATCTCGTCGACTAAATTTGTCTATTGTTGGAACTCAGAGTTTGAGCGTTATATCTTTTGGATGTGATAAACCTAGGCTAAGCAAGTCATGTAACAGAGTACGAATGGTACAACGAAGCCAGTATGGTGACCAAGCAGTAGCTTTTGACGCTATTGAGGTTCCTGCTATTTGTTTTGATGTGTTGTAACGAAAAGGCTGTTTCATCATATAGGCTAACTTCGGCAGATAATTGTGCTCATGGTCAACTATTGGAGGACGGAATCAGCGTACTTATCGGCGCCGACACGTATTGGCAGTTCGCGACTGGAGAGAACAAGCGTCTTACCGAAAAACTTACAGCGATCAACACCATTTTGGGTTGGACCATTCAAGGACCTTCGAATTTAGAACCAAGAACTTCTGGTTCAACTTTAATTTGCCTCAACGTTTGTGCTTGCGAAGAAATCCAACGATTTTGGAAGCTTCATATTTTGGGGATAGGTCCTGAAGACAATAAAGGAGTAAGTGATGACTTTTCATTACATATCCATAGGAAAGGTGATAGGTTTGAAGCATCTCTTCCTTGGAAAGACAAATCTGCTCCACTTAATAATAATAAAACTGGTGCCTTGGTGCGGTTGCAATCGCTGGTGCGGAAATTATGCTCGGTTGGGAAAATTTCTGAATATGATCCTTCTATGAAAGAAATGATATCCGAAGGTATTGCAGAGGTTGCTTCTGATGCTGTTTGTAATGGAAATCGACTGTACTATATGCCTCACCGTCCAGTATACAGAGAAGACAAGGAAACTACGAAACTTCGCATTGTATTCAATGCATGCCCCATGCTCATGCCCCGAATCATGCTTCACTTAATGATGTTTTAGAAGTGTGAGAGAACCTTTTACCTGACCCTTTGTTAACTCTTTTAAATTTTCGAGTAGGGAAAATTGGACTTTTTGCAGATATTCAAAAAGCGTTTCTGCAAATTCTGCTTCATCCATCTGATAGAGATTGTCATCGCTTCCTTTGGTTCGCTGAAAAGATAGTGAATGACCGGTCATTACCTACAATACAGAAATTTCGGATGACCCGACTAACGTTTGGTGTAAGGAGCAGTCCTTTCATCGTTGGCGCTATGATAAAAGAACTAATCAAAGAAGCCCAGTCAAATTTTAATAGTTTAAGCAAATCTTCAAACAAAAGTGATGAAGATCTGTTTCGATATAAAAGGATTTGTGATCTGTTGAAACAAAGATGATGGATGATTTTGTTGCCTGCGTCTATGATAAAGACTTTGCCAGGGATGTGTTTCTTCAAGCCAGTCACATTTTCGGTAGCGCGTCCATGAAACGACGTAAATGGAACACTAACAGCACTCACATTCGACATACCTGTTTTTCTAATGAGGACAATATTTCCGCACCTCCCAAAGTGCTAAGCTTAAGATGGCTTGTACCAACGGATGAACCTCAAATAGATCTTAGTCCTATGCTGAAGTTATTGGAATCTAATTGCATTCAAAGTACCAAACGCAGTGTTCTAAGGGTTATGGCTTCTTCTTATCCTTTTAATAACCCTTTCCTCGTTATACGAACTTATGCGTAACGAGTTTCCCATTTTTACTGCATCGCTGCTGCTCCGCTTATGGGGTTGGCTAATGTCGCAGACCGCAGAACGCGGTCCGAGAGGTTAAACTTTTTTTATTTTAAATTTGTTATAATGTATTAGAATGCTGCTGTCGACTGCCCGTGAAAGACTTCGCCTCCTCCAATTTTTCTGCTCCTTTTTAAATGCCATCCAATGCCAACGTTTGCTGTTTATTTCCGCTTCTGTTGTTTTACTGCCGTTGTAACGCTGAAATTCACTGCAAAGTTGGAACTGCTTTTATTTGGAGAAGTTCTACGTCACAGGAAACGGCAGATTTTTCTTCGTTAAACCTTTCTAGGTGTCTGTGTTCTTTTCTCCCTTCCTCTACTTGATCCTATTACTGACAAGCTCGTCGATGCACTGAATGGGTCGTCAAACAGAACTCACCTTTCTCTGCTGTCAAAAAAAAGGTAAACAAACAAGCGTGCTGCGTGAATTTCGTGAGTTTCACAAAATTTGCAAAACTTTCATTTTATATTTTGGTTTTTTGCAGGTCAGCGGCGCAACAATATGTAGACTTCCTCTTATACGCGTAGATCTAATGCAATCGCGTTTAGTGACTCCACTAGACATCCTTAACATTTTCATATCCGCTGCCGTCATTTTGTTTTTAAACGCTTCGTACATTGTCCAGCACTGTGAACCGTATATAAGAGCTGGTCTAACAACCGTCGTGTAGAGTTTCCCCTTTAATTTAAGTGGAAATTTTCGGTCGCAAACGATTCCCGAATTTTCCCGCCATTTCATCCATCCCACACTCACTCTGTGGTTTACGTCGTCGTCACATTTCGCTTCCATGTTAACGGTTGATCCTAAGTACTTAAAGATAGTGCTTTTCGGAAGAACTATTCCGTCTAACATTATATCCGGAACAGGTCGCAACGGATGTGCAAATGGGCACGTCAAATGCTCCGTCTTTGAACGACTTATCTTAAACCCGTTTCTCTCTAGCGCATTTCTCCATGAATCTAAGGCGTTCTGTAAATCTTCGACGTTATCGCTAAGTATAACTGCGTCGTCAGCGAAGAGAATTGGCGTTACATTTGCTTCGCGCATGCAGTCTTTTAAAAGATAGTCGAGTACTACGTTAAAGAGGAAAGGGCTAAGTACACTTCTTTGATGCACTCCGACATTAACTGGAAATTCTCTCGTTAGTCCAGCAGAGCTTTTAACCGCAGTTTTCACGTTTCCGTACATGTCTTGTATTATTCTAACATACGTTTCCGGTACATTTTGAGACCTCAGCGCGGCCCATATGAGATCTCTAGGCACTCGATCGAATGCTTTCTCGAGGTAGATAAATACCATGTGTAAATCCTTAGACGAATCTCGGTGCTTTTCCATTATTATTCGTAGGCTTTGGATAGCGTCCACCGTCGATCTTCCTTCAACAAATCCACACTGGCTATTATCGAGCTTTATTATTAGCCGAAGACGTTCATTTAAGACTCTTTCGACGATTTTCATTGTGTGTGACATAAGCTTGATTGAACGGTAGTTGTTGCATTCCCGAGTGTCGCCTTTTCCTTTGTATAATGGAACCAAGAAGCTACTTCTCCATTGATTCGGCATGGGTTGTCCACATTTTAATTTATTTAAAAGTTTCGATAGCCAAACGCTGCCGATCCCCTCCATCTTCGACCAAAACTCTGATGGAATGCTGTCTGGTCCCGCCGCTTTCCCCCGCTTCATTTTTCCGATTGCTAAAAATGAAGCGGTTATGGCTAAAATCTTCAATCCATTTGGCATACCTTCTCCGCGGGCTGTTCGTCTTAAAATTCTTTTCCAAAGCATATGGCGCATAAAGTTGGACTGGGATGAGCGTTTACCATCAGACTTAGAAAGTGTTTGGACAACATGTCGGAACGAGATCAACGAACTTGACGAAATGGCTATACCGCGGTATTGTTTAACGGACGATGGAACTACACAACTTCATGTTTTTGCTGACGCAAGTCAGTTTGCGTTTGTAGCTGTAGCTTACGCAAGGACTGTGCGACGAAATGGGGAAACATCGGTGCAGTTAATATGTTCAAAAAACCTAACCTATTTACGGGCCAATCTTCGAATCAGTTTTAGTAGCGTTTATCTATGGACTGATTCACGAATCGCATTGTATTGGATTCAGGGATCCAACAAACGTTGGAAGCAATACGAAGAAAACCGCGTTAAGGAGATACGGACGTTATCTGATTTGTCGTCTTGGAGACATTGTCCAGGTGCGGAAAATCCTGCGGATTTGCTAACAAGAGGTGTAAGTGCAGCGTCACTCATAAGTTCTTCACTGTGGTTGCATGGACCCTCTTGGCTAATGGAAGAACAAATCCAATGGCCATTAACTGAAAACATTGATTCTGTTTCATTGTGTGCGTTGTCACTTCATGCACGGAAGGTGAAGCTTTAAAGATACGTGAGCCAATTATGAACGCAGTGCATTTTAGTACCTGGAGGCATATTCTTCGTGTGACAGCCTATTGTTTTCGAGCGATTGATGCATTCAGAAAAAGCGCAATAAGCAACCAGATAACAGCTGAATATATCGACAGAGCTGAAGCTTACCGCATTGGTCGAGTGCAATGCGAGCATTTTCTGAAAGAGATATCAAGTCTTCGAAGATAAAAGGTATTGACTTCTTATTCAAAGTTACTATCTCTCTTTCCATATTTAGATGATGCTGATCAGCTCTTGCGTGTGGGCGGAAGACTCCAAGGTGTTGAAGTTAGTGTAAGCATCGCTCACCCTATTATTCTACCGAAAACATCTCATATTACTAAACTGATTGTTGCTGATGTACATAAATGGACGTTTCATGGCGGAACGTCAGCAGTACTTTCTAAATTACACTCTAAATTCTGGATCGTCAAGGGAAGGCAGCTGGTGGAAAACATTACTAAACGTTGTTTTGTGTGTAAGGTACTTCGCGGGCAAGCTGCCACGCAAGTGCTTGCGTCGCTTCCGAAAGATAGGATTTTGTTGTCCAGGGAGTTCGAGGTGACTGGAGTTGACTTTGCCGGATCATTGTACGTGGTGAACAGCGCTAGTCAGCGCAAAAAAACTTTATATTCTTTTGTTCACATGTGCAGCAGTTCGAGCTGTACACCTTGAATGTACTAACGATTTAACTACAACGTTCAAGAAAGCATCATCTGAACTAAAACAACTTAACAACGTACAGAGGAGTGAACGTTTTCTGGGTTTCTTGAATGACACTCGGATCAGATGGAAATTTATTGTTGAGCGTGCCCCATGGTGGCGTGGGTTCTGGGAGCGACTTGTGGGCGTGGTGAAATCAGCTTCAGGGGCCGCAGTACGACGATCTACTCTTAGTAAAGACCAGCTCTACACCTTAATTACAGAAGTAGAATGCGTAGTGAATTCCAGACCGTTAACGTACTTGGGTGATGATCCATTAGATTTTACACCTCTTACTCCTGCACATTTCTTCAATGGGATATATAGTTCATCTGAGGATGTTTTGCCCAATAATCAAGGCAGTTTACTTCGAAAACATTGGAAGGAGCATGTTCAATTTTTAGCTGCGTTCAAAAAGCGTTGGTTTAAGGACTATCTTCTTCAACTAAGATCCTTGCATCATACAAACGACTTGTTGGGTTCTAATATGCGAGTTGGGGATGTTGTTTTGGCAATTAGCAGTAAAAGATTAGGTTGTCCCTGGGCGGGATGGAAAAATTCGTGCGTGTCAAATAAGATGTTCCAGTGGTTCGATTTTGCGCAGACCGATACAACTTCTTTATCCCTTGGAGATTTCAAATACATCCTGAATCTTGCGGGCGGGAAGATGTTGAAAATAATTAAAAACATTATATCTACATGTAACGTAAACCTAAGGATTTATCCATGCAACTCTTTGTAACACGCCTGCAGCAGAGCATCTGGTTGCTCAGTCCATAGATAGTGGATTCATCGCTCCATTATTCCTAGTGGCTTAATTTCGTTAAGAAGTTCCCTTAAAAGTTGTATTTCTTAATGCTGTCATCTCTGGAGTAGCCAAGAGTGGAAGTTAAGCAAGTAGCGCATCATATTCTTTCGAACTAATGCATTTCCCCTTTCCAGTTCCTCCTTTTGCTATTCTTAGAATAGTTATTTTCACCGCCTCTGAGGAAATGAGTTGCAGGGGAGTTAATTCCAATAGCACCTGCATTGCAGCAGTTGGGCATGTACGCACTGCGCCGGTGATGCATATGTACACCAGTCTTTGCACCTTGTTGAGAGATTCTCTCGTTGTGACCAGACTGGTTCGTTTTGCCAATTCTACTGCACCATATGTGATCATTGGTCTCACAATCGCTATGTATCGCAAAATATTAGGGGAACAGCCCCACGACTTCCGCCCTAGACTCTTATATACACATACACAAGATACATACACAAGCACTTTCCCCGGCGTGATTCTTTCAGAGTGGTTTGCTGTCAAGATGTAGTCCCAGATACTTCACATCATTGACCGGTATCAGTGTCGTGCCTGACAATCGGATTTCTTTGAGCCTTTGAAGTTTCCTTTTCTTTCTGAATGGCACTATCGTGGTCTTAGCCGGATTGATGTTCAGCACGGCCGTGAGGCACCCTTCCTGATTATCTCTCTTACCGCGTTGTATAATGTCGCAGAGAGTTTCTTCGAACTTTCCTCTTGCAATTAATACTATGTCATCAGCATACGCCTGACAGCTGATGTCAAGGACTGTTCGTCTACAACAAGGCTCCACTCCTTGTGGAACACCCTCTTGCAGTGTCTACTCTAATAGTTCCTGTGCGTGTGTTGCGGTAAATTTTCCCGCAACAAGGTTTACCCTCTTCCTTGTTTTTCTCCCTTCGTTCCCTCTTTTCTTTGAGTTGGAAGACCGAGCTCTGGCGGAGGTGGAGGGCAGCCATGGTCCCATCAGCCATTGGCCCACCGACCACAGACCTCGGAAGTACCCATATAGGTTCACGGGCCGTTTTATCCCCAGAGGAGGACGAGGTGGTTCGGTCGGTGAAGCCCTAAGGACGGTAGGGAGACTCACGACGAACCAGGAGCCCAGGGTGCGACAGGAGGTCCACCAAGATCACCGTTGTCGGAGCCCGTAGGCTTGACGGGAGACTCGCAACGGGCTGCATCAGACAGGACGTCTGAAAGTCATCGACGGGTGGGGACGGACGGTCCTTGTAAGCCAGACACCCCAACACGATGATGATGGGTGGGGGAGACGATCCCTGGTACTTACACCCCAACGAAAGCCAAGTTATATAAAGGCTTGAGGATTCCCACATCTTGCCATCGATGTGGAGACAAGAAGCATCACATCTCGCTAACGTTGAAATGTGTAAGGGGGAAGAGATGACGATCTCTTGTATAGCTACACCCCCAACGAGGGAGCTACGGAGGAGTGACGGTGGTGTGTAGGCGGACAGCCGGCATAATCGAACACATCCCAACGACGCACCAGCTGTAAAAGTCAGGTTCGATGGGTGGAAGGGACGACGACCCCTTTGAAGCCAGCACCCCACCGATGGAGCACCAAGGGAGCAGCAGAGGCTGTACGCGGACCGCCGAGTTACGATACAGCTTCCAGCGTGGGAACATAAAAACATTAATAAAAATAACAATAACCAAAAACAATAAACTACATCAAATATAAACAATAACAACAAAAAAAAAAAAAACAACAACTATAAACAATAACAACAACAACAATAATATAAACAATAATAACAACATAATAAAAACAAAACCATAACGAAATACCAGGCGGGCAGAATGGCCCACAACATAAACGAAAACAAAAACCGAAGAAGTAAAATACATAATTATGTAAGGAATGACCCGCTATTGGTCAGCCCCCCATTCTCCCCAAATCTGAACGCCGATCCACCGGAGTAAGTAGGGACCCAGGGTATATTAGCACAAAGGCACATATACTTAGCTTTGTTTGGGGCGGTGGTTTAGAGAATGGCTAGACCGGGGTATAATCAGATTAGGATTATACTCACACAACCTTCCTCCTTCGTCCCAACA